>KZ505844.1:334575-417850 GCA_002844005.1 Limosa lapponica baueri
TTTTTTTTTTTTTTAATTTCAATGAATATGGGCATGGGTAGACATGTTATTAGGCATTAACACAATATTCATGTTTATATGGTTTCTCATGTGATGTGAACAAAGGAGTCCTTTTGATAGGTAGAAAGCTCGGAAAATGTCTCACCTGCTACAAATTCTTCTGGGTACCCCAGGCAAATGCTTGCCTCTCTTTTGTATCACTGAATTTTTTACTTTGGAAAAAATAAAATAAAACATAAAAAGAGGGTAGCATGGACATCTTCATATCGAAGTATTTGGAATCTACAACTGAAAAATACTCATAGTTCAAAATATTTTATGGAATTTGAAGGTGGAAGGGGAAATAAGGAAGCAACTTGTAATCCTCTAAAGTATAACAAAATCAACAAATTCATTATATTTAAAAATGCATGGTTGCCTCAATACTTGCAGTATTCTTTTAATAATCTAGGAAAAAACCCCATTGCATAAAGGAAAATACATATGCCTTTGAAAAGATAGTTTATATTATTTGTTAAAAGTTACTTTCAATCTATTCATCCTTTAATAGGTCCCCAATTGTGGGAGGGGAGAGTCTGTGACCTTTTCAGAGGTACTAGTTTCTCAACATTCAATTTGGGTCACTGCTGCAGAATTTACTGTCTCTGGGAAGAAATTGTTTCAGATTGAGGCACAGAAATAGAATTTTGCTGGATTTGATGCCTTTTTTTGAAATTGTCAATCTTGGCACTAGTTTGATCTCATTCATAACATCAGAACTCAAGAATACTAATGTCATTCACTGAAATCACAACAATATTTAAACCAGAATGTGGTAATTTATAGAGGATTAGCAGAATAAGATAATGGAAAATTTTTAGGCATCTCTTTAAGGAATGAAATAAATATTGGTTCCTATAAACATTTAGCAAAGAAGGTGCAGACCCTTTGTATTCTACTTAATAGTAAGCTTGTTTTCATGCTTTTCTTGTTGATGAGCCACTTCAACATAAGGTGGTAAAAGAACAGTCAAAATCAAAGTTTTATTTGAAGTTACAAACGGACATGTGCCTACCTTCAAAATAGTACTATTCTTTCTATATGGTAGTGTGCTTAACATGTATTAGGTAATAGGGATTTTCTAAATCAGCTTTTTCCCCGATCTACCTACCTGAATAGAGGTGGTCTTTAGAATTAATAATTTTGGTCAAAGTATCAGTGTTCAAATGAAATTTTAGAGTCCAAAATAGTGAAGGAAATGTTTAGATTAATCTGGGCTAAACTTTTTATTTCCAAAGTATATTTGCGTGTTCTCTGCTGTTCTACTAGTCTACATACTCTTTTGACACCTCTTTCCTTAGAAGTTCCATTTATCTGTATAACATATTTCCCATTTCATACAAAGATAAAACATGTGATGCATGAAAACTTTATAAATCCTTTCTCACGAAGACATCTTACTTGTATAAATTGAAGAATTTGTAGTATTTGTCCCTATTTAATAATAATCCTAAATACCAGGTACCCTGCCACCTTGAGCTTTCATGTTTTTCTCACTTCTACTCCAGACCTGCACTAAATTTTATCTAGTGGTAACTTGTATGTCATTGTTAATTCTGTGACCATTTGTTATTTGCATGGGCAAACATTTGTACTTTCGACCCTAGAAACTTTCCTGGAATTACATGTTATTTTCATTATTATAACCTCAAGCAGAGCTTACTGGATTGCTTCCACTTTCTTATTCTCTTGTGAGCATTTAATAAGACTACTTCTGTCAGTCTGTATGTGTTTGGAAGATCTAAGAATTTATTCTTTGGTTTCCTCCCAGAATCTTCCTGGCCAATCTAAAATTACTTTTATTTGGTTCCTAAAGAAAATCTTGACTTGACTTAAAAATAGTAACTGGAAAATGTTAAAATATATTTTGTCTTTTGTTTGTTCTGCACAAGAGGTTTTTGTCACGTTTTTCCTCACAAGTGGAAAAGCTGAAGTCACTATTTTTTTTAAGGTTTTCCTTGCCTTCTACTAAAATTTTCTTGTGATTCCAAGAAGCAGGAGGGAATTTTTTTTTTTTTTTAAAGCATAAATGTTGAATTCAACATGAAATATTGGAAATGCTTTCATATTTTCAAGCTGATAGTATAAGACTACAGTGGATTCGGGAAACTTCAACTCAGTGGCCTGTGCTGTGTTGGAGCCAGAAGGAACTTTGCTTGTTCCCAGGGAGCCAGGATCTGGTTTGGGCTCAGTCTCCTTCCATTTCGAGAAATGAAGTTTTGTGTAGGGCATTATTCTCTGAGTATGAAGAAGTGCATTTACTGGCTTGGTGGTGATGAAACTTTTACAAAAATGCAGCAGTTGGCAGATATTTTTACTTTACTTCTTGGCCTAAATGGTTTAGTCATGCTGCTTGGCAGAAAGAAACTGTGACATAGTAGTGAAAAAGTGGCTGCATTTCAGTTGTGAGTTAAATTATGTCTGCACAAGGTTATAGATTTTTATGGATATTCTTTGATGTGAATCAGTCTTTATGTATTGTGTGATTAAGGTTGCTTGCGTCTAAGAGTGTGAATGGGTTTTGGTTTTGCTGATTTGATACTAGGGCAAAAAATTAGATATGAATAGGATAATTTTCCCTGATGATAATGTGAGTTAATAGAAGAATATTGGGTTGCTGAACTTCATGTTTACATCTTAATGTAAAAATAAAATAAGCAAGGCCAAAATACCAAACCAAACAACGAAAACTCCACCCTGATTATAAAAGAATTTCTTCAACTTAATAAGTGGCATGAGGTCTTCCAGAGAATTTGCAATTCTGAAAGATAATTACTGTGCAGGGAACCACTCCTAGCAAATAAGTTTATTTTGAAAAAAAGTATATAAATGATCTGTTTGGGGTTTTTTTAAAGTTTTTTTAATCTGACTTTGTTATCAGGTAAATTAGTAGAAACTCTTCTGGGAAATAGGTTTAGTTGGCCCATGAATGAATATAATAAATGAGGAAGAACAGACTTGACTTTCTGAGATTTTAATCATACCTCAGAAGTCTGCTGGAAGAGTCATCAACATGTGAATAAGAATGATCTGTTTTGTGTAGTTAACTCAATTTCCAAAAAGCTTTCAACAAGGCCCTTCATCAAAGGCTTTTAAAAAATAAGAGGATTAGTGGGGAAGTCTTCTCTTGGATTAATGGCAGATTAGGTGTAGAGTACAAAAGAAGTGAGTAAGTAGTCATTTATTAAAGGAAGAACTATACTTTCAGAAGGGCCCTGAATAAACAGAATTAAAATGGAGTATGAAATGTTACAGAAAGATCTCATCATAGCAAATGATTTAAAGATGAAAGGCAGTTGAGATTCAATGTCAGCAGACACAAAAGAATAGATATGGGGAAGAACAAACCTATTTTCTAAATGAGGAAGGAGATCTTTCAGATGTTGTGGATAGTTCCCTGAAAACACCAGCTTTGTACTTACAAAATCACAAAAAGTATCGTTGAGTAATTATTCTTAATACTTTTTGCAGGGTTGTTGATGAATTAGATATAGGGTCATTGTTTCCAAAGTTTGTTTATTTTGAAGTTTGTGACTATGGTTTTAGTTTTATGGACGGGTTTGCGATGGCATTTTTTCCCCTTCTACAGAAAATGGAGAAGATAAGAGTTTTTTTTCTGTAAATCTGGGCCCTTAAGAATTATTTTGAATAAGTACTTAAAAATGAATGTGAACCAAAATACCATAGTGCAGTTGTGTGAATGGATGGCTAAGTCTGCTCGAGTGCTGTATGGAATCCTGATTACCCAGTTTGAATGATAGAGTGCAACTAGAAAAGGCAAATCATGGGTTTTGCTCAGAGATACAAGCTGATTTATGTAAGAGAGGAGGTTACATAGACATGATTCCCAAGCTTCAAAGAGAGATGACAGGAGTTGTACAGTAAGCATGCAGACCTGTAAAACTATGGGAGACATGGAGAAGATGAATAGGAAATACTTCTGGCTTTTCTTATGATGGGAACAATGACAGTGTTCAGCAGCATGTTTGAAACAAAAGGAAGGTTTGGGGGGTTGAGGTTTTTGTTTTGCTTGGTTGGTTTGTTTTCTTTTAATGAATGTATAATTTATTTAGAGATACGACCAAAGGAGGTGTGGTACTGTCTGTATGAATTCTGGCTCAGGAAGTACCCTAAGGAGAGACTAAATGGAGTGGTTATATCAGGAAAAAATACATTTATATGTTTGCTACGCATTTACAGTCCTGGCTGCTGTTCACAATTTCTGCAGGTTAGATAAATCTTGGCCTTCACCTGATATGATCATTCAGTTTTATGTCTTGCAGTTTATTAATCAAGCTCCACTCCTTTAAACTCCATGCTTTTTATTATTGCTGCTGAAGAGAGCAAAATTCAGCTGAAGCAAAAAAACCCATTAATTTGCTCAATCTATATTTCACAGTTAACTGACAATTGAATTGCTATGGAGAATATGTTGTCTATTTAGCTCTGTGTTCATAAATGTCTGAGGTTAAAGTAGCATAGCCTACATAGTGTTTTTGAGTGTTACCTTCATAGTAAAATATTAATTGAATTCTGGTATTCAAATGGATATAGCTGCCCTAAATTGTTCCAGTAAAGTATTTATTGACATATTCTGTGTAATTGAACTTAGGTAGAACATGCTATAGAATTGCATAAGGTTTAATCACCCTTATGTATCATTATAAGATCGGATCCTGTCCCCAAACTCTGTTTGATTTCATGATCAAGAAATGAAATACAGATCTGTTCCTTTAGTTACGTCACTTAAATGCTGTAGTTGCGTTGAGAGAAGATGTACGTAATGCTCTCTGTTTCTAATATGACCATAGCTTCCAAAGCCGATTCAGGATTTCATTGATTTGTTTTGTTCCTACTGGAAAGATACCCTGTAGCGAAACTGTTTCTGTTGAGTTGAGGTGGGCTTGGGAGATTGCTTTGTGTTGCCATGTTATGCTTTCTGAAGCGTGGACTTGCCGTCATCCTTGTGCTGAGCTTGAGCAACAGCTGGCTCAGCAGTGTGACATGAGGAGCAGGCGAGTTAAGTGTGACCATTGCCTGCAGTCAGAGGCCGCTCTTTGGGAGCACTGTCAGGACCCCAGCCAAGTCTAACTGGACTGGCACAGCACCAAGACAACAGATGAGCCAAAGAAGCAAAATCAGTGTGCTTTGCACATATGAAGAATTGCAGGCAACCAATTCATTTCTCTCTTGGCATGATTGAAAGGAATTGATATGACAGATATAAATTGATACAATATGTAGAGCGAGAGTGAACACAAAAAGGGAAAATAAAACAGTGGAAAATCATACCCTGTACATACGGTATCATGGTGTAAATACATCAGGGGATCATCTCTCAAAGATGGACCAGTGACTTGATTTTGACACCTGAAACAAATAATACAGTCTCAGGTTCTCTGCTTCATGTTAAGATCATTAAGACTACCATTAAAACAATAATAATAATAACCAATAAATCTATTCATAATCTGACAAAAAAATGTTCTGAAAACACAATCTGTAATATCCAGAAGTCTACTCACATGAATAATCTCAAATATGTACATGATTTTCCTTTTAATAAAAATGTGTGTGTCAGCATGATATATGCTAACAAAAGTGGGGGTCTCAGTTTGGAGATAGATAAAGGTTCTTCTTTACAAATTTCCAGTAAGATCCACAGAAGTACGTGGTACTTTTCAGATGCCAGGTGGTATAAAGTGAACCATATAAGACATCCATAACCCTGTACACAGACTAGACTCCTACACTGCTGGTGTAAAACCCCCGTACATGTTAAAATAATCTGTGTTTTCTCTGAAAGTTCTAGGTAGCTATCCACAAATTTATTAATTTTGCTGTACAAATCTGCTTCATAACTTGAAGCTTCAAATATTAGGGCATTTGTGTAGCTTTCTGAACCTATTACTCAGTTTTCAATTTCTTGGTTTGGTTTGTTCCAGGATATTTTTAAAGAAACTACACCCTAAGTAGTTGCTGATTTTTGCATTACCCTAAGTTGGTAAACAGTCTGCATAGCATCAGAAATGCAACACATTTATCAATGAGTTTTATAATATTCTAATTTTATGGTACTATTTTGGCAGCATATTCTGTTTAGTATCAAAGTAAAATTGCAGTAACTTTATCTTCCATAATAGTTGGTTAGTTCTGTTTATAGCACTTTGATTACAGTAAGCACAATATGCCTATTTGTTCCGAAGTATGAAGAGGTATAATATGAGTTTTCAAAATGGAAATTATTATAGTTTTTAGCCCTTAGGCATAACCTACTGCAATTGTCTTCACACGCACACACAGAGAACAATTTGTCATCTTGTGACCTGATCTGATGAGAAACAGATTTGCTATTATGTTTAGCATTTCCCCAGATGGAAAGAATTAAACAAAAATAGGAAAATACTAGCACTGAGACATAGCAACCACTGTTATAGACAACAACTGAAAATAAGTAAAAGGATGATAACTTGAAGAAGTACAAAATTTGAAGAACATTCTGACCATGAGCATGTACAATAATAACAGCAGATCCATAGTGAATATAGAGCTAAATCCTGGTCTTTTTTACAATATCAGAGAATATAAGGGAGGAAAATACGATGGACACTTTGCACAGAGATGCTTTTGCATTTTTATGAAGTACACCTGGAATTTAGACTGCAAACCTTGTTGATTACCTCCATTTAATAAAAGAAAGTAGTTTGAAGATGCAGCATTTTATTTACAGAGCATGCTGTGTAGAGCAGTTCTCTTTAAGAATGAGCTGTTGACTTTTCTTTTTATCAAGTATTTGCAGTGTCTTGGAAAAGCCTTTTATGAACATGCTCACTGCAAAGGAGAACAGAATTCTTATCTTTTTTCATAATGAGTTAATGAACAATATTCATAAAAATAATGAGAATATAATTATAATATGTAATACTGTATGTAATATATATTACGTATAATTTATTAAACTCAACAAAATGTCTTCAAAAGGATAATGTATACAGGTAGCTTATGAACACATACATAGAGCATATGATTCAATTATTTGGAGTGTTGACTAATATTTTCATAACATCAATGATAGCTTTGCATTGATAGCTTTGATAAAATATACAGGTATAAACTAATTTTGCTGAACGATAAGGAGCCAGAGTGTCTAAGAATATTGATTTACTGACTAGAAATGGTAAATGTTACCTTGCAGAATCGTAAATCTATGGTGATTTAATTTATTCTTGTTGGCATTTGAACTCAGCTATACTTATATGCCAATCTGTTATTCTGTCATACTCTATAAATACCATAAGGGCTGCAAAAACATGAGAAATATTTTGCATTCATGATCACTATCCAGCATTATAAATTAGCTTATTTTTCTAAATATAGGAATACATTGGTCAAATATCTACTAGAATGTGGGGATAGTGAAGAGCATGAACCATGCAGCCTCAGAGTACTCAAAGTATATTAAAAATCCCTGCTTTGTGGGGGGAAATGTTTCTTCCAGCTTTGTAATTACAGTGTAGACACAGAATACACTGATTGCATGCTCTGCTAAAAGCAGACCATCCTTTTCAAGTCCTTTCCTCTTTGATGTCTGTTGTGACAATTCCTTAGAAGAGAATTCTGGTTTTCAGATAGTTTATTTTTCACTATAAAATCCTTATTGGACTGTGTCTTTTCTTCCTCATTCACCTTGAGAAGCTTTTCTCAATAAAATTCTTGGGCTCTCTATAGCAGCCTTGCACTGTACTACAGTTTCACAGTAGGTAATTAAACATTTCAGGCCTCCTAAAGAGTAAAGGTGATCTGTTTCTGAATTTACACTATCTGTTATGCGTTGTTGTTTGCCCCTGGACTAATAAATAACACAACATTCCACCAACTTTTCCTGCCCCTGTACCTTTCAATTGCATGCTACTTCTTTGATATCCTCTACACGAGCCTTTACTGACATATTTTGGCTCTTGCACAAGAATGTGATTTTTGGAGCATTCTCTCCTTCCCTAGCCTTGGAATAATGGAATCATAGAATAGTTTGGGTTGGAAGGGGACCTTTAAAGGTCATCTAGTCCAACCTCCCCTGCAGCGTGCAGAAATATCTTCAAGTAGATCAGGTTGGTCAGATAAAAAGTCTGTACCCTTCTTTCTTATAAGCCCCCTCTAAGTACTGAAAGGCTGCAATGTGGTATCCCCAGCATCTTCTCCAGTCCCTGCCTTGTGGTTGATCCAGTCAAGAGGTGTGGGAAGAGAAGTTGCCAGTGAAGACTAAGGCAAAAATTTGTTGAGTACCTCAGCCTTCTCCTCTTACTCATCAGGGGGGAGTACGCTTTCTTTGACCTTTCTTTTCTGGCTGACATACCTATAGAAGCCTTTATTATTATTCTTTGTGTCCCTTGCCAAGTTCAGCTCCAGCTGAACCTGTCCTTCCTGATCCTGTCCCTACACAGCCGGGCAACGTCCCTATACTCTTCCCAGATACCTGTCCCTGCTTCCACTGCCTGTGCATTTCCTTCTTGTCCTTAGTTTTTCCAGCAGGTCTCAACTCAGCCATGCCAGTCTCTTGCCTTACTGTCCTGATTTATTACACATGGAGACTGAGAGCTCTTGCAGTCTGTGGAAAGCATCCTTAAAGATCTGCCAGCCCTGTTCTGCTCCCTTGTCCCTGAGGGCGGTTTTCCAGGATGTCCTATTGATTAATTCCTTGAAGAGCTGAAAGTTGGTTTTCCTAAAATTCAGGGTCCTGCCTTTACTCTTCCCCTGACCCATATCCCTCAGGACCGTGAACTCCACCAGTGCATGATCACTGCAGCTCAGGCTGCCTCCAATCTTGACATCACCAATTGGCTCGCTTGTGTTAGTGACCGTCAGGTCCAGTATTGCATCCCCTCTGGTAGAACTGTCTGTTACCTGGTTTAAGAAGTTATCCTTGATGCACTCTAGGAGTCTCCTGGATTGCCTACAGCTCACTGTGCTACTGTGGAAGAACTGCATTCACTGTTTTGGCAACAGATAGTTTGTTCTATAACATTTTTTATTCTGTTAGTACTACATTCATGCAGATATATGGGTTATGGAAACCACCCAAGCCTTTCTGCAGCTGACTACTTTTTTTGTCTTTTATTCCTGTATGGTATTTTCATTCTTCTATTCATATTCTCAGTTGGTATTGCAGCAGAAACGTCCTCAAAATATAATAGAAACAGAAGAAGCACCAAGCACAATTGTCCTTTCCCTTTTGTTTTGCATTTGCAAACAGATGATGTCTGTGCAGATACTATGTAGAAAAATGGGATTTTAAAATCCTCATTCTACTCTGTATTCAACAAGAAAGAGCTCTCTGCTGCTAGCAAACCCAGTATTGTGGATGGGATGAAGACTATGTTTATTATTACTTCTTTTTCTAAACAATAACATAAAAAATTTGAGAATAACTAGCATTTCCCTTTTACTAGATATATCTGGGTAACTCCTGCATACAAATTGATGTGTCTGCACAGCAAGTTGCAGAGAAGATCCTGTCAAAGTCAGTCCTTGCTGAAATGCTTGGGTGCAGATGAAGTCTTCTGTTTGGTGGCAATGATTGTAGCACCTACATTCTGCAGTTAAGTTTACCTAACTGCTAGCTTATCTTAATACAGAAAATTATTTAAGCAGGAGGTGGAAACAACAGATATTCTTTTCTCTAAAGACAGCAAATGCATGTAGGATATGGTCTAACCCTCATAGTCTCAAGTATCCCAGCACAGTGGGTCCCCCAGAAATTGCAGAATGTGCGTTTACTAAGCTGCAATGGTCTGCGTTAGGAGCTGACAATGCAACGTATTGATTTACAAGAATGATGTCCCACTGGCAAGTGTTAATCAGAGTTTCACTGATATGCAGCTGTACAAAGGGAAAATTACCTTAGCCCTGGATATTTTTCTCCAAACTGTAACAACAGTTATGATCTATATTGTATGAGAAAATTGTTGCATGGAATACAGAAGCTAAGTGCCTGGAGAACTGTACAGCACAGAAGAGGTCATTCCCTTGTGTGGATGAGGAAGATCTAGCTGGGTGTATGACTGCTTTACGTTGGGAGAGGTGCACTGTGATTTTTAAGTCTTGGGAAGCTCTGGGAGGCAAAACCTTTCTCAAGCTCTCAGTAGTCCAAGGGAGGCCCATGTTGCATCTTAGACAATACCTGGTGCCAAAGCTCATCTCGATAATCTTTCTTGGTCTAGTTATCAGATACTAGTACTTGCCTTATTGCTGTATTTTCTTTTGCATGCTTTCTAAAAGCTATTTTTGTAATAGTCTTGGTTGTGGGACCTTGTTGTTTTCCTCCTCCACTGTGTATTCTGCTTACTTTTTTCTTCTTTTTAACATAAAGAAAAAAAAAAGGGAAAATCAGGAGATACAAACAATGTGAAACCATGCTGACAAAAAGAACTCAGAATAATGTAACTAGAAATTGAGGTACAATAGTTAATGCTACATCACCTTTAAAACCATTTTTAAAAATAAAGACCTCACTTGGAGTTGCAAACACGTTCGTACTGATAGAGTTCAAGTTTATGACACTGGTTTTACCCTTTTGAACCCCTGATCTCTTCCTGGTCTAAATAAATTCTGCACTTCTACTCATTATTATCTGTTAGCTAGAGGTCCAATTTTCTTATTTTTAAACTAAGGACAAAAGTGTTGTACAAACATCACCGTGTTCCCCGAAGTTAGTTGGTTTTGTTTTGGTTTGGTTTGGTTTTTTATGTATGGCTGTTGTTTTTTTTTTTAAATAATAATACTCCAAACCAGTAAATTTCTCAAACATTGAAAACATTTCTCTGTCCTAGAAGTGTGTAAAGATACAATGCTATGTTTATAGTTGTACTACCAGCCAGTCAGTTTGTTGGTTTGTTGAGCGTTTATTCTTCAACAATTCAGTCATTTCACTTCTTCTTTTGGATGTTTATCAGAACAAGACAAAAATGTGATTGACATTTCATCTCAAAAGAAGGTGTTCAGACTTACACGAACTCACAAAATACCCTGGGGACAACTTGCAGACTGCCCTATGGACCTGGGCTTCCCTACAGTCTTAGCTATTAGGTTCATTTTGACACAAGTCAAATTGAGCTATAGTCAATTGTTATATCGTAAGTGGTAACTATTTTCTTTCCTTCACCCTGTTAATATCACAATTGCTGTTGGTTTGGCTGATGTGAGACAAAAGATGTATGCATGGGAAGGATGCTTTCCTTTCCCCGTGAATGTCTGTTCTGCTTTCTTTTTCCTTCCCTCCAAGATCAAGAGCTCCACAATAATGCTTCTAAATTGCTGTTTTTCTAATGTTGTTTTGTGTGTGTAAAATTACAACATTTCATAGCTGTTCCTTAACTGAAAATGAATGACATGATAGCATCTCCAGTAAAAATCTTAAAAGATTCAGAAAACAATGAAATGGACTTCTGTGCAGGGAGCTATTCACATTTCCGTGTAGTGTCTTTGGATACATTAATTTGTTTATGCAGCAACTTAGAATATGTTATTGAAACTGCCACACATGAAAAAGGAGAACTGAGTTTCATTACTGAAATGTAATTATCTCAGGCTATGTGAAACAGCCTTTTCTTGTCAAGAGCAAAGTAAAAGGGTTAAGCGTATTATAACATCTCTTTTGATGTTTTTGTAGGATGGAATAAAAGATGAATGCTCAGTACTAAAGATGCAGGTAAAGGAGAGAGATGAACTCATAGCACAACTTCGCGAGGAGCTGGTAAGCAGGAGAAGCAATTTTTTTTTAAAGTTCATTTACCTGATAATGTCACTCATCGAGACCAGAAACTAAAGAAATACAATTTCACTCACATTATAGAATAGCTAGCCTAAGGCTATGTTAATCATTCAGATAAACACTGATAACACTGACTGTACATTTCTAGGGACTTGTCAGCCTCTGAAGAGGCTACCATCTAGATGCACTGCTAATAGAAGTTTCTTTTAAAAGATTGTGTTGACAGTTGTCTTACAGTATCAAAGAGGCAGAGAAGTAGCACAGCACTGTACACATATGCCAGAAATCTTGAAGGGCCATGCACATGCCCTGATGAATTGTGAATACTTCTCCCATGAGCTACTTTTCACATCTAAAAGATTGTTCAGCAGAAAATAAAATACTTTTTTCTCCATAATAGATTTTTTTAAATAAAATAATAAATATTCTTACACTTGCTGAACCTTTCCTTAGCGCATGAGCTACTAATGCTTGAATACTACCATTTTAAGGATGGACAGAATACTCTCAAGCGACTGAGGTAAAATATGTGATACAGTAATTAAAAAACCTAAACACATGAAAATGCATTTTATTGTGCTATTAAGACTGTACTAATATAATTTTAAAATTTCATTTTTGATGGAACATGATTAAAGCATGTATGTCTTCAGTATTCTTAGTTAAAGGGGAGAGATTTTTCTGTCTCCTCTCTCATAAACAGAGAACTCAAAGACTCAACAGAGAAAGCATGTAGGGTCACAACATTCAGGACATGCATCGCTTCCATGGAAGTTGCAGGTGTGCAGGCACCTAGGATTTTGTATAAGCACCCTTTGCGAGGTGGGGATGTTTCCCTAATTGGATCTTAATTATCTGATGTAACTCAGGGGGCTTTTGTGTCTTTCTGTCTCATGCCTGGTGGCTACCTTAGAACCTGGGCAGAAAGAATTCAGCTCCATCCATTACTGTTTTCTTTTATACACTCACCAAAGCCATCAGTATGCTTTTACACAAATAGCTGTTTCAAGTTGCATGGGAAAAATGTAATCGTGCTCAAGGATGAAAGATTCCTTTGCTATATTAACATCTGCAAAATAAATATGGGTCATCAATATTCTTTGTTTCATATTTGGTTACATTAAGAAATGATGTATTATGTAATTATTATCTAAAATTAAAGACAAAATGGGAGACAGGGAACATCTAGCTTCTGCACGTTCCTGGAGCATTAATTTTATATCAGTCTAGTTCAGAACATATGCTATTTAACTGGCCGACAATTTTTTCAGTGTAAAATTATCCTGTATTGATACAGTGAGCTGTAGCTCATTTGCTGTTAACTGTCGTCAAAGTTCATCTATATATATCACAGTTGCAGGAAAAAGTCCCACAGGGAATTTAGTTCCTATACCTCATAATAGACAGGAAAGTGTATGATCCTAGGATCATGAAATAAGGATTTCCAGATGGGTGAAGGTAAGTATCATGGTTTTAATCCATGATTAACTGACTTCAGTTTTGATAATCTAAGACTTGTGAAAGAGATTAGGGCGGGATTCTTGAGACCACACTTAGTCATTTGAAATTAAGTTTTTAAAGGTCTCGATATATCTCATTTTCTCCTATTGAACGAAAATAAAGACAGATTGGGAGATGAACATGCCAGAAGCTGGACTTAAAGTTATGAAACCTACTGAAAAAGGGGGTGGTGGCTGCCACAAGGTTGGAAAACAGGATTTCTGTGCATAAGGTGTGTAAATATGGAGTCAATATACTCATTTTGGCCATCTCTGTATTTTTTAGTCTCTACTGTGTATTCTTCTGCAGTATTATTTATCTGTAAAAAGTTGGGGATTTTGTTTGTTTAAGGGTGTGATGTTGTAAGAGCTGCTAGGATTTCTAGAAAAGCTAGAATTAAAATGACAATCTAGTAAAAGAGCTCACTAAAACCACACTTAACACTTGTGCCAGAACTGGATGTTTTGACAGTCTTCTGGAAAGAAAGTGACTGCATCACTTTGTTAGCATCCGTGGGATCACTAAAGTCTAGCAATCCAACAGGGGAAACACCCACTCATCTTAGGCTTCTCTGAAGTTAGGCAGCTATGGAGCAGCTCTTCTCAACCATGGTTTTCATTTTATGCATCTAAAAAGCCTATTTACAGTGAGCCCCTGTTGTTTCCCTGATGCCTCTAACAAGCCTGTATGAGGCTGAGGATGCAACTTGAAGTCCTCTGAAGAGCATCAGGGCTCCAGTCCCTCTGGCTACCACCTCTTGCACTGCACATCCTGTGTCCTCTTCATGGAGGTGGCCTGGGCCCTGCCACCTTGGTGCAACTAAATATTGAGGCCCGTCAAAAGATACACTCAGAATTTCCACTCTCTGGTTTGCTCTGGGGCTTTTTGCAGGGCCCCAGGCCCACAGGGGAAGCTCCTGCAGGAAGTTCCTGCTGCAGCTTCATGCACCATCCTGTTGGCTAAGGAAGCCACTCCAGGTGCTGGGTGGTCATTGCAGTGCCCTTTTTGTGTTTCTATGCCTTCCCAATGGGAGCTTTGTGTGATTTGCTCCTCATTGCTTGAGGTGCTTTAAGGAGCCGCATGCAGCGGACTGTTAAGGGAAAGTAAGCTCTCTTTTTAGAGCTGTTAAAAATGAAGTAAATTTGAAATGATTGTTAGAAAACGCTGATAAAAATGTTTTCTTCACATATAAAATCGACTAAAAATGGATGCAAAACATGCTTTAATTTTGCAAATCCTACAGTTATTTATGCATTTGTGAGACTGCAAATAATAGGGAAGTGAATGCTTACAAAAGATAAGTAGCACAGTAATTTTGGCTAATGAAACTGTACACCTTTTCATTTAGCTACAATATATTGCAGATGTAGCATTTAACTGATAACTACTATTTTAATTCTTGTATATTAGGGCAACGCATTTTCAGAACATTGTCATTCTGTATATGGAAGTACAACAGTTGTAAATACAACCTGCCTGTCTTAAAATCTTGGTGTCATGATGTTAATTCAGAGATAGCACTTTAGCATGAAAATCAATTTGAGTGGGAGTCAGATTTGTACTTTGAGAGAAGTATATGAAAATCTGTACTTTCCTCGTGTTTTTGTGTTTAAGTTGGATGCTTCCATGTAGAGTTAAAACCCTTCATTAATTAGTTTTTCTGCAGAACTCTGCAACTAACCGAAAGTGAACTTCAGGTAGATTTTGGCTCTCAAGGAGCTTTTGTTCCTTTCTTTTCTCTAGCTTTTTTTCTAGAGTTTTCTAGCAGTCTTCCCCTCCCCACTTTCAAATATTTTTAAAATATTATTTAGATTTTCAAAAATTCAAATATTTCAAGTATTTCTACTACATGTAAGTGCATTAAGAAGGAGACCTTGAACACAGCTGAGGGTGAGAAATGTCAGTGGAGTGTGAACTGACTTGCTGTAAGTTGATGAACCTTCAGAGCATCTGCAACTGTTCTCTGTCCTAATTGCTATCTAGCTCTTGAAGGGAGAAACGGTAAATCTTTGAGGAATGAAAATAGGTGTTTAGATGTTCAGCTACAAGACCCAGGTACAAAAGATAAAATGCAAGGAGCCCTCACCTGCCTCTGAGCAAACAAAGAACAACTTAGAAAAGTAGTCCCTCACCAATTTTTTTGGTTTGTTTGCTTTTTAGTGATAATTTTGGATTGACTCCCTTGGTCACCATAAGTGTATCTGGTGTCTTTGGAGGAATAAGTATATGTAGACAGAGCAGTGGAATTAATTCCTCTATTCTCTTATCTCCTGAAAAATACCTGTTTCAGGAATTGGAGGAGAGTTTGGCTTCCAAGATGTCAGACATCCAAAACTGCTCTGAATTTCTTTGGAAATGGGGAACCTGAGCAAGAACTTAAAATTCGGGTTCAAAGCATTGCTTTGTCTCAGTGCTGTACTCATTTGTGAAAATATCCTCTTATCCAGATAATCAAAGAAAGAAAGAGTCCATTCTGCAGGCTTTGGCAAAAGGAGTCATTCACTTGCTCCTGTTGTGTTTTTCCCCCCTAAAATTAAAAAAAAAAGAAAAGTCTGTTTTCATTGGACACAAAAAGATGTTTGAAACCTCAGCTGTCTTCTACCGAGCTCTACCCTGAAACTGAATCTATGTGTACCTTTTACATATCAATCTTTTTCCACTGCGGTGTGAGCACTTAGGACAACTTTAAGCAGAAAACATTTTCATGGTATAGTGGCAAAAATAACTGAGTGCTGCTTACAGTAACATTTGTTCTACTGCTGTCATTGGTACAGCAGTATTAACACTGAAATATGAGCATTAACAACATTATCCTTTCAACCTTGATGTCCCTGTGTAACTTGAGTCATGTGTGTTGTCTCATTGAAATGAAAAATGTAGTGAGGTGGTTTCGGTGGATTCTGAGTGGAACTGGAGACAAAATTAGGTCAGGAAATGAATCCTCCTTATAGCCCAGCTGTTGGAGGTATTTTTCTGTTGTGGAGGCGGCTCTTTATCAAATGTTAGACTTTTCACATTTATGGAATAGCTGGGTACAGTGCTAGCTAAGGGAGCTTTACCAGTGCTAGCTAAGGGAGCTTTACCTTAAGCTGTAGAAATTAATGCTTTAGGAGTAGATATTCTAGAATCAGCTCAACAAAACATAACCGCTCTTGTTTGTTTGTTTGTTTTATGGGGGGGGGGTGTTGGTGGTTTTGGTTTTTTTTCTGTTCAGAGTTTGGTTGTTTCTCTTAACTCCAAAATATAGTGTATTTCTGGCGGGCAGAATGATGTCAAGCTTAGTTCTTTTCTGTAGGTTGATTTCAATAATGGGCAATTAGCCATTTGCTGTAGTTTTGAAGTATCATGAAGATGAGTACTTGTTATCCAGCTTTGAAGTGCAACAGAAAGCCTGAGATGCACTTGAATCCTACTGATGAGCTGTTTATGGAAGACACTCAGGTTAAGTATAAAAATCACCTCGAAATGTAGTTATGCCAATACAGATGCCTTGAATTGTCCTAGAATCACAACTTATTTTGACAGGCTAAGGGAGATATTTAGAAAAACAAATGAAGGAACTCATGGTGAATGCCGTTTTTTGAATTTTTAGGAAAAAGAAATTTTTGATTAGTCCACTCTATTTTCAAACTTTTAAAAAAAGTCACCCTTGAAATTGTAAAGAAATTAGTTGATTCCTATTTGAAAAGAATAATAGTCCTTATATTAAAAAAAACAATTCTAGTTTAATTTTTACACCAATTACCCACTTGCTCTACATTCTGCTGGTTTGTAGTATTATTTTATGTTGGCTATTTTATGAGAGAATATTACAGACCTGTGGATGATTTATATAAGAACAGGCAGTTGTAAGTACTTTCAAATCCTCTTTCTTCCTCATATTTAGGAAACATTAGGAGCAGAAAAGAAATAGATTAGGTGTACTTAAACATTATTGAAGTGTCAGGCTTCTTTCTCCTTTTTTTAACAGGAGAATTAATTGCACGTATTCCAGAAAAGGCTTATCTGAGCTGTAATTACTCTCTGAATCAGTTCTATGAGACAGACATGGAGTGTGAAAGTGGCAATATCCTATAACACACAATGGGGATTAGGCTCTGATTCCTTGTCTATGCAAGTCCCTTGATGAGAAGCTGCCAGTCAGATAGAATCTTTAATATTCCTTGGCACTTGTGCAGGTGATACTGCACATGAGTTTAAGTCCCTGCCACAAACCATTGTCATATCGCAGTGTTTGGCATAGATAAACTATTGTCATTCGCTTAGAGTTGTGTCTTCCTGGTCTCACTGAGATTCTGGTCCCGAGTATTTAATAAAAGTAACGCTGCTGAAATAAGTAAATCTGAAATACAAAATTTGTCCCAAGTCTCCCTTGAGATACAGTGCTGAGGCTTATGGTCCTTTAGTAATAGTGCACTGCCTATGGTTGTCTTTGGCAGCAGTGACACTTGTGAACTGCTAGCTTCGTGAGACGTGCAGCCTTTTACTGGCAGGTCTTTTAGTACAAGCAGGCAAATATTATCTGGCCTTACTCCAAAATCTCAGAGAACTTCAGGTTTTGATTTATGTGAAAGACAAAAAGTAGGTCTCAATGTCACCATTCCTTTTTTCACTTTAGTTTTTTAGTGAATTTGAATTAACCAATTTTAACTCTAATGAATAAAGATACCCAACTACAGATCAATTTTAGGACAAATGGAAATGGCAGTGTCTCAGAGGTGTGGTGGGAAGGGAGAGTTTGTATGTTGCTGTTCATCAGCTTTATAGATGTTACATACCTTTGACGTGTATTTTTAGAGATTGAAATTTCTCCATAAATGAATGATGATACATTAGGGTAGATTGTATTTCCTATGTAGCAACATATAGTGTAGTGTTTGTTTTATACTATGGCTGTGTCAAGGTCAAACTAGAGTGTTAACCCATGTCCTTGGAGCTCTGTGGAGCTAAGCTGCTATGCCTCGCCTGAGGGGCTGACAGGAGCAGTCCTCACCTAAGACTTGGAAAGGGACTTTTCATGGTGCAAAACAGGATTTGTACCAAGGTTTGCTTAACTGAGGTAAAGGAAAATCCTTGTGTTATAAATGCCAGGAATAAAGGATATGAAGAAAGCAGCAAAGAGCCAGTGTGCTATTTGTATAAGCTTGATTGCTCGAAATCCTGGATTTTTTAAAATTTATTTTGTTTTTCTTATATATATACACTGTGTGTATATACAGATACACAGAAACATGCACACGTTCACACATGCACTCTTTCACACATGCATACTGCCTCTTATTCAGTTTTCTTCTTGATAATACTTTCCACTCAAGAATTGCTAATCTTTTTATGATAAAGTAGGTTAGGGAAAGAAAGTTGGCTAAAAATATGGAAATTTATTGTTGCTTGACATGGCCTGATACTAGATAAATTCTCAAAGAAGTACTTAAGAATTTGGCTTGCATGAAAATGACTGCTGTCAGTATCATCTGGTGACATGCTATTGTGTTACGTGTGTTTATAAGAGCAAAAAGAAAAGTAATGTTGCTTAAAAACAAATAACACATATGCTGGAAAGCTTGTTTTGCTGCTTAAGATCAGCAGTTTAATTTGTATGATTTCACAGCTTCAGTATGTTGCTAAAGGCATCTGTGTGATGTTTTTTCTGCAGTCATATGATGTGGATGAGTTTCAGATTAATAAATGCTTTATCCTCAGCTCTGCACAGCAATGTTTAATAAATCAACTGTTGTTTCTTCCAATAATTAAATTTCTGGTCGGGGAAATATTTTTGCTTTTGAAGATGTAGGGATGTCTGTCTGTTCAATTCACTAGGGATCTAATATAAGTATAATGTTTTTCTTGCTCACTCTCCCCCCTTATAATTATAAATGTCTTGTCCATTTTCCTTTGCCATATTTGGGCATGATTCACCGAAAAGTCTGTGCATACACACAGGTATAGCAAACATCACAAATGAAGAATCATCTATATTTTGATAGAAAAACATTATTTTTGTTTACTTTCTAGTGAAGTTCTGTAAGGAAACAATAGTGTCATGAGATTTTCATTCTCAATTTTTTTATAATTTTGCTGAATGTTTTTTCCTTCACTCACCATATATTTCAGCATTTAAAGACATTAAATATTTTTATCCTAAATGAAATATTTTGTCCATAAATGAGAATTTTACAAAGAAAAATAGTAAACATTTATTTGTAAATACTTTGATGTAAGATCTGGGAAACTCTTCTTAAGAAACAAAAAAGCTGAACTGCAATCTCTGTCCTTTCTTAAATAAATAACCCAAAAAGAAATTAGCTGTATTAAAGTATTTGCTAGATTGCTTCACAAAAGCTGACTCCATTGATTCTCTCCAAGTTCTGTATGTTTCTTTGTCATTCTCTTACTACCTAATTTCAGTTTGTATGTAAGGATAAAATGTTATTTGAGGTACAAGAGATTTAAGAGGTTTCATTTAACCTCTGTTTCAAAGACTGAGCGCTTTCTGACTGAAGATATGTTTTATACTATGACATCATGAATATTGTATAGTTCAAAAGGTGCTCAAACACTTCCTTAGGTGCTCTGCTTTCTTTGAGAGACAGTCTTTAGTGATTTTAAGTTGTGTTAGAGCTGGGACACGTATGTGGAGTTTTACTGTAACTTTCATAGAAGGTACTGCTGTATACTCAATTTGTGTGAAGTCTTAGCTCTGAAACTGGGAATGTGTTTCTGTTATGTCATTTTCCATCGCTATTTTAGGCTGATTTGGTCTAGAGACCAGGAATTGAGAGGTCAAGGTGAGAAATTTTCCCATGCTTGAGAGAAGTGAATTAAGTAGAATAAAGTGTTATTGATCTTCTGGATTTGAGTAGCTAATCAACATCTTAGGTGTCCTGTGTTAGATTTGCTAGGATGGAAGAGAAGGATCCTGATGCTAAATAGATGGCTGTGGAAGTAGTTTCAGAGAATTTAGAAATTTTTTTTGAGCATAGTAGAAACCTGACAGCAAGAGGTAGGTTTTGATCACAGTGCCAAGCCTCTTTCTTCCATCCAGCTCTTTAATGCTCCGCTTCGGGTCTTTTTTCTGGTGTTTTGATTTCCTGCATCTTTCCTCATCTTTTGAAATATAGTTCCCTCTTCCTTTCTAAAGAAAGCGCACACAGTGTGAACTTTTAATATCCTTTACGTGTTTTATCCATAGTTTGAGAAGTTTGACTGGTTGCCTAATTCTGGTTTTGGGTGAAGGCTGCTGTTATTTTCAAGCTCAGTCATTTGGATTGGTGTGCAACTGTAATACCTTTGACTGTCAATGAGATTTCACCAGTATCCCAGTATAACAAGAAGGGGAGGGATTCTGTGGCAAAGCTTTCATAAATGTCCTCTTATTACCCTGTATTTAAACTGGGGGTTTGGTGAGAGAGGCAGTGGTCTATATAAATGCTTCATTGCCCTTCCGGGAAGAGGCAGATGACTGAAGCACTGTAATGCTTTCATGCAGAGTGGCAGTAAAAAGTGCCATATGTAATACTATTGGTAAACACTGTGTTACAAGACTATATACAAAAGCCTGACTGGTATCCTAGCAGAAAGCTAGCTTGCAAGTTTCTACTTTCATTGATAAATTCTTTCCAAATAATAACGGTCAATTAATCTTTTATATTTTGGCTCCTTTGATAGTTTGACTAGATGAGCTTTTTATACTCCTTTTGTATCTTGATTTAGAAGATAAAAAGGTAATACATGGTCATCAACAAAAAATCAAATTTAAAAACAATGATCTTGCTGACTTTTAGCCACATATTACATGTAAATTACAAGGAGAAGAAAATAAGCTATTGGTTAATAGTGAATTAACTTGATCTCACAGATAATGCATTCATTTGTCTTGTCTGGGGTATTCAATTCTGAATATTTTTTTCATTAAATTTCTCTGTATGGCTAGTAAAACAAAAGCAATAAACTGTTTCTTGCTATTCATTGTTGACTTCAGAATATAGAGTGAAAATATATCTTTTGGGGGTTGGTTGGGATTTGAGGGGTTTTTTCAGACCGATTGTTTATGAATTATTCAATATGTTTGACATGTACTTAATATATTTTTGAGTTTTCTAGTAATAATGCAAGACATCTATCTTACATTTCCCAATTTGACTTACAGATGATATTGTTTTTCTCAAAGGGAGCTCTCATGATTTACCAGAAGAGTAGTAGAGTTTGCATGCTGTAGTGTTTGTCAGAATTCACCGATTTATCAACACAGGGCTTTCTAAAACCAGACTTTCTCACAGGGTGATGTTTGTGTTCCAGCTACAAATGACGTTTTCACCAAACAGTGCTAGTTGGGCAATAGGATGATGTGTTATTATAGTTTTGGAAAGAATGAGTGGAGCTATTGTACTAGTAGTATGGTGATGAGAAGGAAGAAAAATAAACTATCTTTATGTAAACTTTCTTCAGCATGGTTGGTGTACTTGTGTAGGAGTTCAGGTTAATAGGCTGGAAAAATAAAAAGTGGTGCAATTAAAGGATGATCTAGAGTAGCAGGGGAGCTCATTTTATTTTTCAGCTGAACAGCCTATTTATCATATTACTTTCAAGGACAGGGTGATAGATTCTGAAGGGAAGATGGTATAGAGAGGACTGAGGATTCTTAAATTGTCACTAGATCCACCTTTTAAGACCACCGCAAACATAGGTATGCTCAGCCTATAGAACTTGCTGTGCAAAGGAACCTTTCTCAGCCAGTGTGAATAAGGAAGCTTAGATCAGTTTGTGGAATCTTGTGGAATTTATTTTGTTGCATGTTGTTTAACTTATGGAAATGGAATTCAGTTCTTAAGGGACAAAGGTGTTTGGGGTTTTTTTCTCCCTCCAGTTCAGAACTGCTGGGACGATGTGGTTCATCAGTTCTTTTCTCTCTACCCTCTCTACCCCTTCTTTCTACTAGAGAAGTTTAAGACATCTTCTCTAGTACTATTTGATCTTTATTTGTCAAATCTGAGTTAGTAATGTATATCTGTTTCTCTTGATTTTTAAACCTAAAATTCAGGGACCATTCTGCTAGCCAACAAAATTTAAGAAGTATCCAAGCAGTGAGCTTTTTTCACATGTGTAGTTATTACCAAAATCTGGTTTTCTGCAGAATCAAGTACGCAGATTGAGTGGGGAAGAGAGAGGATGCCAGTTCTCAACCAGAATGAAGAAGTTACGTCATGTTCTTAATTGTAAGGTGACAATTAACTGGGAAGTGTGAAATGTACATAACCTGTAGGGAATCAGGAACCTGCATGTTGCATGCACATCCAGTTATCTGTGTGCTGAGAAAGGAAGAAGCCTGAAAGAGTGGCAAAGCCGAGGTTATGTCTTTAATTATTCCTAGAATCAGTACTGAAACATGCCCGCGGAACACGAGGTTTATTTTTGTTAATTCCATGTCAGCTTTGTTTTTCCTTTTTTATTAATGTTGATAATTTATTTTCATTATTTATGAGTTATTAAAACCTCCCACATACATGAAGTCCTGAATAGGTTGTTTAATGAAACAGGGAGACTGGTCTGATAAGGAATACATAAAGTACGGCAAGAGAAGTAGTATATAAAGCAAAGGCCTAGCAGTGGCCGTGTTGCCAGAGAGCTGTCGATACGAGCAGTCAATTGAATTGCAATTCTGCCTATGAATAGTGTTGAACTCCACACACTTTAAGTTTGGGCTATTCCATTTTTTCCCATGCACTGTTTGCTCAATTACTGTGTTCAGTTGAACATGAATCCCTATCCAAAGCCTACTGAGATAAAAAATAATATAAAATAAAACCTAACCATTGCCCTGTAAGACCAGTTGCAGAACATAATAAATAGAAACAAAAGACAATTTACTAGCTCTCACATCTTTCAGCAGGCTTATATAGCAAATTCTAAAGTCCAAGTCATCTGATGTTCATTTTTTTACCTCTCTGTCATTCCACTATTTATTGGAGCACTGTACTGAATAGTTACTAATATTCTGTATGTGTTAGCACAGAGGCTGGAAATAGTATTTAAAAATATACCAAAAAATCATATGCAAATAAAAATTGTGTGTAGCTTACCAGGCAAGCTTCTTCATAGAGACTACTAGAAAAAAAAAGCAGGTAACTTAAAATGATGGATAATTTAGGTGAGAAGGACCTCAGAGGTGGTTTTGTCCCTACCTCCTGGCCCAAAGCAGGGTTCACTTCAAAGTTAGATCAGGTTGTTCAGGGCCTTTTCTAGCCATGTGTTGAAATTCTCCAAGGATGGAAACTCTGCAGCCTCTTTGGATGACCTGTCTAACCAGTCTTGGGAAGAATTATTTTTTTCTTGTGTCCAGTAGGAGCTTCTCTCATTGCCCCATTTGCTCTTTGCTTTTTTCTGTGCCCATCTGGGAAGTATGTGGCTGCTGCTTCTCCATATTCTGTTCAACAGTGGAAGAGAGCAAATAGATCCCCCTTTAGCCTTCTCTTCTCCAGACTAAACAAACCAAGTTCCCTTATCCTCTCCTTGTATGTGGTTTGATCCACCATCTTAGTGGCCTCCCCACTCTCCAGTTTGTGTCCACCTCTTGTATTGGGGCCCCCAAAACAATGTGTGTTATTTTCAGATACAGCCTCCACAGCACTGATTAGAGGGGGGAAAAAACAGTTCCAGCCATTTGCTCGTTGTGTCCTTGGCACGGTAGCCCAGCACACTGTTAAACTTCTGGTCTTTGAGTCTGAGCATAAATCACATTATTCAGTATCATAATCAAATACCATCACAATCAAATTATTATTTACATTATTGTATTTTAAAGAAGTGCTGGACTAATTGAAAAGGTGATCCTTCTCTCATGTGGGTGTTATCCAAAAATCTAGCTAGTTATCAGACTCCTAGCATGTCTTCTAATATCAGATGTCAAGCTACTGTTTAGGAACTATTATTTAAGAAACTATAAAATATGGATTCCGGCCAGGAGAGGGAATTGAGACCATATGGGATGTATTGCTGAATAATATTTTCCTATTAGTGGGTAAGGTGCAGATACTGGTTTTCACTTGGGAAAGATACCTGAAATTCAGGTTAATGTTTAACTGTGAGACTGAGGCATTAACATCTCTCAGAAACAATCATCACAAACAACAGCTTTTCTACCAGATGCCATAGTATTTCCTTCTCTAAATAGATTTATGTACTTAAAAATAAATGAAACAAACACAGAGAAAGGAAAACTCAAGACAGGCCTGTATTCTTTTATAGATACTGCTTTGTCCATGGAAAGGATTAAAAGTACAAGATATTATGATTGTTAGATACACTGTTAAGTAAAACAGCATAAAGCTCTCCTGTTTGCTGTCAGAGTCTGTTTGGAAATGTAAGGCTTATTCTTTCATGCAAATAAGTTCGATATGAAGATCTGCTTTGAAAAACACCTTATGAAATGATCAATGGCATGTCAGAGAAAATTTCAGTAAAGAGAGATTAAATAATGAGAAAGGAGTTATGCTTCAGGCAAGCATACACCAGTTGTATTGATTTGGTATTTGTGCATTTTAATTACAATTGTATATTTAGCTCTACTTAGCCATCCAGAGGCCTTTGGGAAGGGATAAGTATAGATTAAAAAGTCAACCTGTTTATCACAAGCACCAAATATTGTGTCTTAATTTTGTTCTCTTATGACTTTTCCTATTGCTTTATTGATATGACTGAGCCCTGGACTAAGACTTAAGACACTTCACCCAACATGAAAGAGTCAAGCCCAGCCTTCTTGTTCATTTGATCTTTCACCAGGTTACTTAGGCTGTACAAAGGGTGGTATTAATGACAAATGATGATTTGGTGGTATAGACACCTGCTCAGTAGGAGCAGGATTCAGCTCATTTTACATAAGTATCTAATAGACACTAAGGGCTTTGATTCACTGTGGTTTCGAGCTAGACTTCATTTGATCACTTAAAGGTGTACTTCAGTGTTACTGCTGTCTAGTATTCTTCCTCTTAAAATGTGTGAAACTTACCCATGGAGAAGCTTTTGAGTTTTGGTGTGGGATTTTGGGGGGTTTTCTGGGGTGCGTTTCCTCCCCTCCCCCCTTCTTTCTTTCTGTCTCTCTTAAGTGTAAGAAGGCTGGTGAACATCAATTTGATTTTTCTTATGCAAGGATTTTAACAGCAAGTTTGGGTAATTCCAGTAAACTCCAGTTTGAGGCTAAGCATTATAAGTGAATATCCCAACAAGACAAACATATATATATATGAGAGAGAGAAAGTAAAAAATATAAATAAAATCTCTACACAAGGGATACCCCATTGGGGTAATCGTGCAAAGACCTTTTAGAAGGTGTACTTTAGAGCTGAGAATCCAGCACTGGCTCTGTTTAATTGAATCTTCAGGAATGCCTGAGTAACTGTGGTATGCAATGTTGAAATGGGATATATCTTTAAGGAAACAGGATACATTTTTTAAGAATAAGACTTGTAAGAAAATTAATGTTAGGATAAATCTTCTCCTGTTACGGACATGTAACAGTATAAAACTAATGTAGATGATAGAAAAAAATAAGGATGAGGGAGGGGAGGACTGTACGAGGGATTACAGCTCAATTTCAGCACTATGTGGGACCATGTAACTCAGATGAGCAGCAGGCCCAAGTTGCCCCATGGTGCACCAACTAGCCACTTCTGTGCTTTGTCACAATGAATCCGGGATACAATTGATCCTTAATTACTCCTTCTCCCTAAAATAGGACACTGAAGGTTTATGGGGTCCCTTTTCAGAACAAACATCCCCACTTTCTTTTTCCATAACTTTGACCAATACAGTTTGTAAAATTTGTAGGCTGTTTTACATAGTTGTTATTTTTACTGTTTTATTCAGTAAGGGAAGCATAGATAGGCATACATGCACTTCTCTAAAAGATTATTTTCTAATGGTTATGTTTTGCTGTTGTAATTTTTGTGATCAGTATCATCCATTTGCACAGAATGCTTTGTAGTTTAATCATCTTTGGACTTAATGTAATATTAACAGAAAGGATATCCCATAGTAATAGAGTTGATCAAGGTAAAGAAGTTTCTTTAGAAAGGTAAGGAAGATATTCACCTCTCCCTGCAGAGTTGCTGCCTCCTGCCCTGGTAGCTGTCGGTATACAGAAAGAGGCTTTTTTGTGAGGTAACTTTTGAAATGCTTTCCAGGCTTTTATGTATACTTACACTAGTGTGCGCTAAAAGTGTCAACATGAAATGTTGATAGAAGTTTGCTCATTTAGTTTGCTGAGCATCTCTTCGAAGCTGTGTTGTACCATATGTCTAACTTATGGAACTGCATCTCTAAAGGGGTCTTAAGGGCCTAACATTTACAGGTTACATGAGTTTAGGTCTGTGAATGTCTTAGCGTTTCTTGATCAGCTTTCTTGGTAATGACTACAGGCTGCAGAATTACAAATGTTTATTGGTGAAGAACATTAAAGAAGTGTCAAACCCAGTTACTTAACATTTCATTATGATTTTAATTTTTTTCTAGAGCTCTATTAGTCATTAGCATCGATCTCTCTGTTTTGGGGTGCTAGAGTCCTTGTACTTGTATGCACTGTTGTGAATAAATAAAACATAGAAAAATATTCCACAGCCCCATAATGTTGCTCTTCTCCCACTAGGCTCTTGGTGAAGTGAAGCAGTTCCTGAATTGTACTATAAATAGTGCTATACTTCTCAGAAGCATGGGAGTAGAATTTTATACTTATGACTAATTAATGCAATTGAGAGTGATCATGTACAAGGAGACATGTTTCACAGCTCATCTGTTTTTATGCTAAAATAAGTGAAAATAACTATCCTTCCTTTTTCTGTGAAACATTGGCTGCTTTGGTTTTTCATATGTAATTATTGTGAGAGAATTACATGGACAGCCTTTGCTGTTCTGAAAAAAATAGCAGATAAAAATTCAAGTTGTTAGCTGTAAGTCAGCGTGTACATTGGACTTGATTCCCTATTGTGTCTGTTTGAACTTTAAATGTGGTATAGAAAACAAGTTGATAGCATACCATTCATGTCTTGGAGTTAAAGCCACATAACCTCTTATTCCATTGTAGGACTTGAAGTAATAATGCAGTCTTTTTCTCATTCCCTTGTGCCAGCACCAAAGTAGCGGTTTTCTTTTCTCGCACAAGGTTGGGAAGCACCTTAAATGGTGCCATGAAAGCTCTCGTGTAGGCTTCATTCCTGGCAACCGTCTTCAGTTGTGTTAATACCCATGTATGTTGTTTAGCAGAGGCAAGAAGCCTTTAAAAAATAGGCAAATAAACAGACCAAATTCTAAGTGAGAGCTTATCTACCGTAATCACAATTCAGCCATTTTATAATGTTAAAAAATTGTAATTTTTTTTGACCTGTGCTTTTTCTCTGCACATCTTCAGTGTGATATGGTAAGAAGAAAGAAAACTAATTTCAGCTCATGATGATTTATCTGTCAATAACGGCTAGGTCTTTAGTGGGTGTGCATAAGCGTAGCTACTTGATGTACTGATGAACTATGCTGATTTACAGCAAGTCCTGTCATCCTGAGCCTGGAGGGAAAAAGTGCAAGTATCCATTTTGTAGGAGCATAATAGAATGCTTCATTTACTTAATAACATGCTTTTGATGGACAGGTATATTAATGTAATGCCTCACATGTAAAGATTGTTGGCAGCTTACTTTGTCATTCATTAGATCAGATTGTGTCTTTTGATTTAAAGATGATTTGTGTACTGCATTGGAAATAGAAGAGTGCAAAAAAGGCCAACGTTAACTAAGTTGCATGTCTCCTTTTTGTAATTAATAGTGTCACCTCGTTAACCAAATAACCAAAAGAACAAGGTGTTATTTTTAACATCAGGCTGGAAAAGAAGAAAGGAAAAGGTTGACAATGCCATATGCTGTCTCACTTGCACAAAACCCACCACCCTTATCTGTGTAGAAAATGGAAAGCTAATCTATCTAAAGTAAAAGAGCAATAGCGTCTCTCAGACTTCACATGGTAAAAATGAAGAAAGCAAAAGAATAATTTTGAAGGTTTAGTAATTCTTTTTGTTTTCTGAGACTTTTTTTTGGTTTATAGTAGCTAAAATACACAATAGCAGCTATAAGAGTGCAATCACAAAATCACCCAGAATGGCAGATGGCCTTTGGGGAAGATTTGAAAAAATTGTTCTTGAATGCTAGAGAAAATTTCTCTTCTATTCACAAGGTCATCTGTTGGAGGTGATTATTACTGTCCTTTTCACTGCAGCTGCTGTGAATCCTATAATATTTTTGTCACCCACAGGAATCTGAAATGCATTAAAACACATCCAAGATTTAACGAAACATAGGTAGTAAATGACTTTGAGTGGTTTTTAGGCACTAGCATCAGCTTAAAGGGATGTTTCAATTGTCCTGAAAAAAAGGTTTTACCAAGTCAGAATGTTAGCTTTGACAGAGAAGCAACCAAAAAGGTAAATATGGTATGAGATTTGTTTTTGTGAAAAGAAATCAGACACTACTTTTATTACAAATTCTCGTGGTGATGAGATATTAGAATTATATATATTTGTATCCGCCCAGGCTTGGGGGAGATGAACAAGGATGAAAGAAGGAACACTTGTGCTCTTTTGTGTCTGTCACTTTCCATGGTCATCCAAAGGAGGCTTAACCTGCTCAGGCTGTATTATTGTCTTTATGAGTTTGGTAGACTACAGTTTCATTGTCCAAAAAAAAAAAAAAAAAAGTTTTTCTCTCGGGGCAAAGACAGCCACAGAACTAAAGGCAGAGTACAGTTTTATAATTTAATAGACAGGGCATTTTTGTATATATACAGAATATACTGTAATGAGTACCGAGAGAGATATAAAGCTAACTTTGTAAGGAGAGATGTGCAACATGGTGTCACAGGGGTTTAAAACACTACATTACCCTTTAAGCTTTAGAAGATGGAGTTCCAAATGATCATCTGAGAAACCTCTAGAGTCTATTTAATGCAAGCTTTTTATTCATTCTTTAAGAAGTATGGCTGAAAGTACTATGCTATTCAGGCCATTCTTTTAAAATACTGCTAAAATAATGGTAAACTCCATTTAAACCATTGTGGGGACATCTCATCTTCAGCAGGAATGAAAGTTCAGCAGTTCTAGGCTTTTCGTGTGTGTTTCCACAAGGATTTAATAGCTTTCTGCAGATGACTTCTGGAAGTTCAAGTGAAAAGTTGCTTATCTCCCTGGTGCCAGGATACTTACATTTGAAAAATTTTAATGCACCCATTTATGTAGTAGGTGATTTTTATTTAAAAAAATAATAGTTGTTGTGTTGTTGTTACTTTGAGGGTTTTGGAAGAGCTCATTTTAATTTCAAGTAGGACCAGAAAGAACTGATAGTTTATTGGGCCTCCTTTATAAGTCAATTCATTACACACAGGTTCTTTTTTTTTTAAGTTGACATTTATAAAATTTCTGGGAGTATGGCTAGGTTTTGAATCTTCTGAGATTCAAAATCTTCAAAATCTCCTGGAAGAGTTCCTCCTGGTCTGCTGATTTGAAGCATCTTTGATTTCACTTCTGTCACTAAATTAACACTCAGTTAATTTCAGCTTAAAGTTCTCTTGAAGGTCTCGAAGAAGAAAAACCTAAAGGTTCAAACTTGACTTATTTCAAGACAGAAATAATTTATTAGTCAGAAATTGGGTTAAATTCCAAATCAAATCCAAGGAAATGCACTTGTGATTTCTGTTTGAAGTTTGATGCTTTCAGAATTAGCTTCAGTATCACCGTGTTTTTGTTCTTCTCATGCAAACATGTTTTAAAAAAATGACAAAAGAAAAACATTTGTCACCATAGGCATGGTTCAAATCCCTGTTTATTAGAACAGTTGTTTGTAGCCAGGGAAGTTGTTTGTATTACTCATGTCATGAGTCTGGAAATGTCTTGTTTCTGTACTATCAAGTAGTACTTATCAGCATAAATAGGAATGGATTTGAAGATTATAGCAGTTGGTTCTGATGATCTAGTATCAGCTCTATGCAATTTCATGGGGTTTTACTCTTAAATCTGGTCCTCTGTATTTGACCCTCATTAGAAGTTGAAGCACACAGGGTGTGTTCCTCAAATACAAGCTGAGTTCTTGCACTCAGAGACTGTCACCTGGTATGAACCAAAAGTTCATATGGAAGTTTACATTTTGAAACCCTATTTGAACTCAAACGTCTATATGAATGCAGCCCTAGACTGTTTCAGGTTTTGGCGATTTGTTTTGCAGGACTAAGCTAAATGGCTTGCACGTGATTTTACATTTGAAAGTGTGACCTAGTGTATGTCATGGAATAAAGTGGAAGTGAACTTCTTACTCTTGACTCTGAAGATGCTATTATGACCTTTCCCCTCATCTTTGAGCTAAGATATGAATTGAATATATTCAAGGGCCACTGAGATGAGCAGCTCTATAGTGTTATATGTGGTTGTATTTTCTTTTTAAGGCAATCTGAAATTGATTGTTTGCACAGCTTGAACATGCAGTGTGTGACTTAGTAAGCACTAAAAATGTTATTTCTATGATATTTGAAGAAAGCACCATGAAATGCTCTGTTAGTGTTTTGAATTCTCCTTCTTTCTCGAAGAAGTGACTGAAATACTCATTTGAATTCCATGTTTTGCTGCTTTTTGGTGAGTGTAAAATCACTGAAAGATGCACAGGGTGCAAGTGGAAAAATCATTATTTCCCCCCTTACAGCACCTAATCAGTTTATAAAAATCCTGTTAGACTCATTGTTGTAGCATTTATGCCATTGTGATATCATCAGTGTAGATCTAAATAGAGAATGGGATCTTGAATGCAGGGTGATAGCATAAAATTTTGCTGTTAATGAATGAACTATCACAGAATTCATTTAATTCCCTCTGATTATCTCTGAATGGTTCATCATATTAAAACCTCTGCAGTGCTACAATTTCAAGCAAGCAGATTCTGGTTGCTTCTAGAAGTTGATGACAAAATTTCTGTTACGTTTGATTAGGTCAGATTTGTCCTATGTGATTATGGATACAAAGAAAACAAATTGGCTGTAGAAAAGGTTTATGTTGTTATTTTGTGATCATTATTGGGCTTTGCTCCCATTTAAACTCCATTTCCTGCAGATAGTCTGTCTTCGATCTCACTGAATGTTGTTTCCCATTGTATATTTCCTCTAAATATATTAAATAGATCTTTTGTATCTTTAATCTGTTTACATGTCTCAAAAGTTCAAAGCCAAAATCTGATTTCTGTATTTATACTGAGTGATGCTTACTTCCCTCATTGATACTATGTGTAGAATATGGTGCTATACATAATAAATTTCTGAATCTGTGTGTTCAAATTATAAGCAAAAATAATGAAAGCAAACCAAAGCCTTGAATAGCTGAACATTGATTAGTTCTGATAGGGAATACTTAAAAATGAGACGTCCAAGTGTAAATGCCTGTCTTCAATATTTTAAGTTGCAAAGTTACAATACTTTTAGTGAATAAAGCACAAAATAAAAACACAATAATTTCGGTGAATTCATTGAGCCTCTCACAGGCATTATATTTAATAGAAGTTAGGGGAAATAAAGCACCTGGCAGTTAGGTTTATTCCACGTGGGTAACTTAGACTGAATTTCTAGGCACTTAAAAGTCTGGCTCTTACTGAATTATTCACAGCTCTGGAATAGGAGGTCACACTCTAGAAGGGTTATGCTCAATCCTTCACCACTATCTCATACATTAGAAACCTTCAATTATGAACGAAGTGAAATCACTTCTGTCTTAATAATGAACAGGCCAACTGTGTCCTAAATGCTGTGCATATCACTTACAAGACCTACATATTCTTTTACCTGTAGACCTTATTGATAATTAGAGGGAGACTGTGTTTTGGGAAGTGCTTCAAAATACAGTCAGTTTCATATCTCACGTGCATTAAAAACGCTGGTATAGTTCTGATGTTCTTATTTTTGAAGTGTCATTGTGAGAATTCATATTGGCCTTTATAAAATTCAACAAATTATTTTACATCTTCAAAAATGTCCATTCGATAAGATCTTTCACATTCCTATGACTTTGCAGTTGTTGTTGTCAGAACACTTGTGTAGTTGTGGGTTATTTCTTTTTATAAGAGGTTGAGGGAAATCAAAAGTTTTCCCTTTGTTCTCTGTGTGTTGCATGCTGTTTACGCAATGATACGTTTTCTCAATATAAGCATGTCTTTACTTCACTTGTCTTGAGACTGGCTACTTTGAAAATATTTGTTATGCTGAAAATAGAGTACCTTGAAAGAGTTGCAGATTTCCCATCTTTGCTCTTACCTATGGGAAGAGCTGTTAATACAACTTGCCTGTGCAACTGAAACATTGAGAAAACAGTATTCCTTTTCTCACAAGGAAGGAAAGAGAAATCCTACTAAATGGTAGCACAAGGGGTCAAGGGTGGACAAGTAGCTGAAGATTATAGTTCAGCGGCTGGATTTGCTGAACATTGGCAAGAGTAACAGACAAAATCTCAAGTGATTTCCAGGTTGTTGTAGGATTTATTTTTTTTTTTCTGCTATCCAGGATTATTAATTGTCTGTTTGTTCTCAGGCTGTAAGTATGGTTATAGAGGCATTATCACCATATAGTGCTTTTCTCAGTCCTGTTCTTTGAAGCTAGTATTTTGAATAGTCCTTCACTGAAACAAATTCAATGAAGTCATAAATGGACTCCATATATTTTATTGAAAGGTTGAAAAAGATACCTGTGTAACATGTAGTACCTGATACTACGTGCTATCACAAGCAGGAAATCTGTGATTTTTTCAATTGAGATTGAATGGTGAACTTTTAATGACATTTGATATTAAACCTGTTCAGTGAGTTAGCGGGATAGAACATTCTCTTCCCATTAAGTGAGATTTTCCATTAGCACCTGCTGCAAAACACACCCGAGTATCCTCAGTGTTCCAATGTTTAATCTACTGTGTAGAACATAAGATTTTCACTTTGAGGTTACAAATGTGTTTCTTTAGTAGAGTGGGAAGTAACTTTTTTGAAAGCTTCGAATGGACTGTTTCATTATTAGTGAAAATTACCAGGATGTACCCATATCTGGAGAGGTACTGGACATGTGTTTTGACCAAACTCCATAGGTTGAAGGGCCATGATTATGGAGTTAAAGAATAGCAAGGGCATAATATTATAACCTTTGTCTTCATACATTGTGCAGATCTACTCATGTAGTTCAGTCAATTTAAGTCCAAATTGGTGTACTCTTACATCCTTTGAGATGTGTTTTGCAATACAGAGGCTGTTGTTGCTTCAGAACTTTGATGTGCTCCTACAATTTCTTTTCTACAAAACCATGAAACTTAATGTTATATAATACAAATCCTAGTTGGGATCCATTTACCGCTGTTCCAAAGCTCTTATGCCTGCAGACCTTGCTCTTTGAGCAAGCAGTGTTCGTAGCAAAGTTTATTTGTTGCAGTGTGAGTGTGCAGAAGTCTCTAAAGCGTAGGTCTGAAAGATGGAGCTGCTGAACACAGCTGACTTTTACCTACAGCAGTAAACTAATATGTGATATAAAAACAACCACTGTTCCTTTGTCTTCCACGTACACATAAGCTGCGTAGGTGCAGGTCCTGTCAGCAGGGACTTGCCTGCTTCTCTCACAATGGTATGAGCTGTACAAATGTTAAGCACCTGGACTAAGCAGTTGGCTTTTCTATCAGTGTAAATGGAGTCATTACAAAGGCCATGATATGCAATATGCGGGTTTGTCTGCTTCAGTAAGAAGTTGCTTTCCTAAGTAACACACTGTGTAGGTGGGGAACAGCTTAGTCGGTTGCTGCTGAACAGCTGCTGAATTTTTTATCTTGAAGGTCTTGTATTGCTTCTGATGTTCCCATTTAATGAGTTTTCAAACGGGTTTTCAGAGGGAGCTGGTAACTAATGTAACAAGCAAAAGAAGCAGAACGATTTAAAATTGTTTTTGTTTGCCCAGTAATGTTCCTGGTTTTCTGTGCGTTAAGAGAAATTTCCTTATTGCAAGAAAGGAGTCTAAATGTAGCACAGAATACAAGTTGTTTATAGGACTTAAATGCTTTCAGTACCGTTTTCTGCTCAAAGAAGAGGAGCATTTTGTAACACTGAAAAAAAGATACATATTTTAAAGGACACTTTTTATGATAAAGCACCTTAAAGGTTAAGACCTTTTAGTATACTCTACACAAAGAATTAGTGTGGAAATGGCCTATGCATGGCAACTAGTGTAGTTCATTGATAAATGTTAGCATACAGTCCTGTAAGGGAGAGAATACATTGGAAATCAAGATACAGTTGATCTGTATTGGAAATCAAGATCTCATTCTTGACTGTAGTTTGTAGAGATGAATGCACGTAATTCTTCGTTTTCCTTTTTCTATTTTCCTTGTTTCAGTGGTTGGGAAATGACTTATGAAATGAAAACCCATGTTTTAAGGCCCTAAATTTTCTCCTTTACTGAACAATAGAAATAACTCTATTTAATTTAAAAACAAAACAAAAATAACAAAACATCAAAACTATTCAAATCGATTTTTCAGAAATTATTATGTTTTACAGTGGTTCTACAAACACCTGATCTAGCTTTTGACTGTTTATCCACAGAAAACTTTATTATTAACTATTTGTGTTACTTTAAAAGGGACAATCTAAGAGTTGACACTAGCTGTGTTAGATGGAGTGCAGATGTGCAGCAATCAGCAGCCTCTATTCCAAGGAGTTGAAACATCAGAACGTAAATTGTTTTTGTCAAGGTGTGCTATATCTCTTTCAATTAGCATGTTAAAGTTTTATCTGATTATGGAGATTTAATAAATTACCAAATAGTATCATTAGTGGACAGTTAAGCATGATCAAACTGATTTTGCTAGGGAGGTGTTCTAGCATTTTATAGTTTTATGAGGATAACAAAGTTACTGCCATGTGGGGAAGGTTAGTTTACAAGATTATGAATGAGAGGGCCAATATATTTTGCCACTGAGACATGAGTGCAGCAACACAAGGAAGTTATCTAATGTCTATGTTTCTGGGTACCTAAATTTCTTACATCTCCATGACTCTCATGCCTTTTCATAGTCTAAAGGGAAATAACATTTTGAAGTTCAAGGCCACATTATCCATATGGGGCAAGCAAAATAGTTTGCTTTGTAACATACGAAAGTCAACATTTTGCTGTACTAGCTTATTTTTCTTCCAAAGTGAAAGTACCTACTTCCAAACACATGTTAACTGTAGAATGAAATAAGACTTCGTTGTCGTATTACAAGCTACATATGAAATCCTAAAGGTGCATAGCCTAAAAGTAACCCCCTTAAACACTGACATCTGTAAAATGACTATTTTAACCGTGTTAAAATAAAATTATGCATTTCATATTCTCATTTAACGACTTCAGTGATCCTCTTTCATCTTTATTAAAAAGGAATAGAAGTTATTTGCTTTAGTTTTCAAAAAGCGTTAGTAGTGATGTCAGTATGTTAAAGTTGCATCCCACCTCTGAGGCATTGACAAAGTCCATTGTATTCAAAACCTCTTCTCTATATGTTAAGGTAAAAGTGAAAACTAAGGAATGTTATGATCAGTTCCATACCATTCTCTGGGTCATTTTCTGCTGCAGCAAAGTACTTGAGTGTTATGTGTGATTTAAATATGTATGGCTTTCTTAAGTAATTTGAATTATGCATGACCTTAAAATTTGGCATGTGTTTAAGTGCTTGGCCAGAAGTTAGGCTTTAATTTTCCTGAAACTTCATTGTGAGCTATATTGCCTACTCCATTCTAATGCTTACAGCTTTCTTCATAAGGTCATAAAAATATACGGATGTAAGAACCATCACTTATTTCTAAAAGTATGAGAACCATCATCAGTTGGTACAACCAAAATGTCCATCTCCAATAGTGGTCAGCAGCAGATACCTTGGGAAAGGCAATAAGAAAGGGCAAATAGTACATTACTGCTTTTCCTGGCATAGCCTTGCATTTTACCCTAATTTGCTGGTTTTGAGCATTCTGAGTTGAAGTTTTATCTATCTGATTTGTAGACACTGATGGATTTTTTTTTTTCCTTCTTCAAATCTGCCAAATAAATTTTTCAATCAATCAATGTTTTCTACATCCACAATATGCTCTATTCATGAGTGGCATTATTTAGCGAAGTGTGTGTATAGAAATTCCATGCTTTATGTTCCACTTCTGACCTGGGCATTCCTCCCTATTCTTGAATGTTATGAAACACCTGTATTGGATTTGTGTGGCAAGGTTTTCGTAGCAGGGGGGGCTACAGGGGTAGCTTCTGTGAGAAACTCCTAGAGGCTTCCCCATGTCCAATGGAGTCAATGCCAGCTGGCTCCAAGACGGACCTGCCTCTGTCCCAGGCTGAGCCAGTCAGTGACAGTGATAGCATCTCTGTGAGATGCTAAATAATAATAATAAATTATACTAATTATAAATTAAACTAATGTCCTCAAGTTCGGTCTGTTTTGCCTGTGATGGTAATTAGTGAAGATCTCTCCCTGTCCTTACCTCAACCCATGGACGTTTTGCTATATTTTCTCTATTCAGTCCAGCTGAATGATAAAGTAGCTGTGGTGGGGACCTGGTGTCCAGCCACGGTGAACCCCTCAGGACACCACAGGGTGGAAGAATGATCTCAATCCTTTCAAAGGTATGCTTGGTTTCTGTACATATCACACTTCTGTCAGTCAGTTTTACTGAATCTGACTGCAGAATCTGCCTCTGGGAAGGATGTTTTTGTTCATTTTCCTTCTTCCTTTCTGATTTAAGGGCAAGTGGCTGAACAGTTTTAATCTGAACTGTTAACTGTTAACACTGTTAACAGTGGCTGAACAGTGTTAATCTGTGAACTGATCCAACAAAAAAAAGTTGGCTCTCATGTCAAAGAGCTGATCCAGCACATCGTGTGGTCACGTAACTGCTTGATAGGATTCAAGAGATGCATTGCAAATGAACAGTCAGATGGAGGGGGGTTGAGGGAGCAGAGTAAGGATAGTTAAGGATGCCTGTTTACCCTCTGGAGACTCAAAAAATTGTCTCTTTGTTTAGGTCACCTTTCAAGGCCTCCATATCTGTCTCAGGTGAACATTTGGTTCTTTTGGGTTTTTTCTAGTCTTCAGATATGTTTGGAGGATTTTCCCATATTCTCACAATTTTGTGTGTGCATAGGCATCTGGACATTTTCCATTGCAGGCATTATCTGAATCAATATGATATATGGTTTTCTGGCTTCAGACTGTCTGGTTGCAGAGTATAATTTCATAGGCCAGTTTTGTTGTACCCCCTTCCTTTTCTGTCCAGATTTCTGCTCTCTTCCAGTCTGTGGAGAGATGGTGTTAGCAAGGTCACTGGGTTCTGAGATACGTCCTGCCTGGTCAGCGGTTTAATTTAACACCATGATCTTGATAGGAGCCCAGTAGACAAAAGCAAAGCTGAGCTCTGTCTACCAAAATAAATTACAAAAAAATCCCAACATTCCTGTGGTAATTTCACTGTTTATTTTTGCCTAAGACAAAAAGAAAAAGAAGTTAGACTTATACAGACTGAAAAGACTGTATTTCTATATTTTAAGCATAATAGAATTAATATGAACAAAATGCATTTACTAATATTGCTGAAGTATTCGTATTTTGTAAGTTATATAAAAAAATTTAATTAGTTCCTTCCTTTTGTATCCTTCTATCTAATATACTGTTAACCTAGATGTGGATATTCATTTATTTACATACGTATGCAAATGTTTTCAATATTACTTTATATTCCTACCCAAATTCCATCAATATTCAGCATGATTAATTTGTGACACTTTCCATTTCCTTGCTCCCATTAATGTGGAATTAAGAAATTAACACTGACTGCATGGGTAATGATATGTACTAACATGTCTCATAAGTATTCATATGTTCTCCCAATAAATTTTTAATCTTCCTTCAGATCTGTAGATGAGAATAAAATATGCACATCAGTATTAGCAATTCACTGTGATACGTCTCTCATAGACTGATTAGGCTGTGCATTTAAATTAGGCTTGGAAATATCTATTATACTTTGGAATAGCAAAGTGTGTAAAATCACTACTGCTCATGTGGGGTTTATGACTTTTTTTACCCTCTTCCCCAGAAGCTTGCTGGAGGTCTCCCAGGCAGGGAGCTGGTTCCTTCTCCTTTCCAGAGCTTTCTTGCTGTCCTTGAACTATAGAAAGAGCAAGTGTGATAAACTGGCCAGTAAGGGGTACTAAAGCCTTCAAATCCTTTGTCTCATGATGAATAAGTGCTTTCTGTGTTTTGCCATACATTTCTGTTTGGCAACCCACTTCTGCAGTGGCTTGCAATGAATGACTTGATGTCCGTTTTCAGACATTCAAATGAAACTTACCATGAAGACAATGCTATTCTTCAAGAAACGTATTCCACACCCACCAAACAGTAGTCTTCCTTGTAATTAAAAGGCAATTTTTTTAATCTCTTGAACAGAAATAAAAGCCCCATGACAAACAAAGCTTCCATTTTGAAAGGGGAAAAGTGCAATATTTCCATTATTCTGTGGGAATTTTACTGACTGTACAAACTGCTTAAGTACTTTGGCACTTGGTAGTGTTCTGAAACTTTAGGATAAAAGGGGATTTTCCTCACAGGATACAATTCTAAAGCTGTAAATCCGTGTGTGTGTGTTTGTTTAAAAAGCATGTTGGCCAGTTTTACATGAGAGTTACCAGGAATTACTAGTTTCTTGAGATTTTCTGGGAAAAAATTAAATGTGTAGAATGTAAGATTTTGTTGAACAGAGTACTAGGGTTTGTTAGAAAGAGATTGTATGGGTTATGGTATAAGTCATTTCAGTCAGATTGTAGTATGGTGTAGTCCATGGCAAGAAAACGAAATATTTTTCTTATGATTTTACCCTAAAATCTTTGGCTATATAATTCTTGGTATTACCAGAACTTATATTTTCATGAACCATCCCAGTTGTTTCATGTAAAGCAGAAATATTCTGATTAGTGGAAAAATATAAGGATTACCACTCTCTTTCCTCTGCTGCCTTCATCTCCAAAAAGGGCTCAAATCTTAGCTGTTGATATTTAATAGTTATCCTCACAGAAGGATTTTTTTTTTTACTAATCAATTTATCAAAAATGAAAACTGTTAAGGAAGTTATACGTATATCTTTAGTAAAAATGGACTTCAAGGTAAGTCTTAACATTTATAAAAGACATTGTCTTTCTAGAATGTAAAAGAGAAATAGAAGGGGTAAAACACTGAGTTTATGTATCAGAGAATAGTGCGTAGGAAACCTGTAGTCAGCAAAGCTGCTATAGAGCAGAATACAGAACATAACTATTCTTTGATAGGTAATACTTTAATAAAATATTATAGTAAAAGTTGTAGAAGATTAACTTTTTCCAGAAAACTTTCTTGTCTGTTATTTTTGGTTGAACAAGACACAGTAGAAAATAAATTAATACATGACTTCTGCAAATACATCAAGATCTTTGAAGCATATTTCTTCCATAGCGTTGTCCAGTCTTCCACACATACATCTATCAATGTTGGCAGGTTCTCAGTTGCTTCTGGCAGAAAATACCATTTTACACACTATAATGTTGCTGCAAAATGCAAATTGAAGTTATACTCCACCAAGTCCTCTATTTGTAAACAACACTTTAAAGTTACATGCTGCATGTATAATTTTTGGTACATGAAAGTGACATAGTTTTACATCTTCAAATGCTTATCCCTGCAAGTTCTACCAATTTTGACCATCAGCGTAGGCTTAGGAAAAGACAAAGTCAACTCTAAAATGAAATTCTAGTGGGATTCTGGCATAAATTCATTGTTAAGAACATGCTTTATTACTTTTCTAACCTGGAATAATAAGGAAGTAATATTTGTAGGAACTCAATTGGATTGATTAAAAAAAAAAGAGCAAAAATCTGAGCAGTTATACTGAAGCCACTACAGAACACTTTCTAGCTGTAGTGCCAGTAGTTAAGCTCTGTGTGCTACAGTCTTACACGTATCTGAAGTCTTGGTATGGAATAAAATGAATTGTTTTATCAGCATGCAGGTAACTATACTTACATTTGTTTTTTTTAAAAAAATTATTTCTATTCTGGTATCTTTGGGAGAAAATACTTGAAAAATTTTGGGAGCAACAGCAGTCTCAAATCACTCATGGTTATCTATGGATAAGGCTCAGGTTGAATTTTAAAGATGCCAGTGTCTCCAGGAAGTCTCCAACACAGATGGTTCTTGGGGAAGGAAATAGGCATTTTTCTTTCAGTAGTTTTTGCTGGAATTTACATGGCCACTAGGGAAAGTGCTACTGAGGTTGAAATACTCTTCATTAGCTGTTAAAAGCAGAACAAAATCACTCATGATTAACATTTTCTAGGTATTTGTTGAGTATAATAAATTGCATTTCAAAACAAAATGATTCAACTTGGTTTTTTTTACCTTGAAAACTGTAAATTATGGATTCATTTTCTGGGGTGTTTTTTTTGTAACTCTTGATGTAGTGTATTCTTGTAACAGAATTGAAAGCCTACTTTTACAAGCACTTGATCTAATTCACTGTTGCTGAGTAACATAAAATTCTAACTTCAGTATTTGGCAAGCAAACAAAAGAGGAATTGACTGTCAAGCATTTTGTGTTTAAGTATAATTATCTTCGATCTTTATTCTGTAGTCTGTTGGGTTGTTTTTGTTCTTCTCTGGGTTGTAACTAGTGTCTGCTTGAATGAAAGACTGTAATCAGTTGAAAATGTTGTAGATATTAGAGCTATGCCTTCCAACATCTTGTATCCACAAAGTACTTTGCTTTTTCACAGTTTCTACTTCCCACTGTGAAATTACAGTGCTGGTTCAAAATTGTACAGATGGCATATGGTTTGCATAAACTTTTATATGAGTGTTTTAATGATTGTCACTTCATAATTGTGTTATTAAGATCAAGCCCAAGTATTCAGCACTAGGTTTTCACTTTAAAAAACCTGTAAGCAGTTGTTTAGAAAGTTATAAACCATCTTAGGCTGAGGTTGGCTTTTGAGTTTTTGGGGTTTTTTCCTGAGTCTGAAGGAAAGATTTTGAAATGCTGTTGTGGAAAACAGACATTTATGTTGTACCAGGTAATCTCCGGTTTGAAATTTTAATACAGCAGACTCTTCTGATTCCAGAGTGGTATCAAACAGCATGTAGTTGAAAGCAACAGATTCTGTGCTTGCTTTCATCCTTTACTAGATCGTAATAGTTTTTATCACAAGGATGTTGGAGTAGTAATCAGCTTTCAAGCAGCATGGTTTTCTCAATTGCATGACCCTTTGATGAAATTGCCAACTGCAATCATGCAAGACTGAAATATGGCGGGGAAGCAGGGTGGTGATTAAGATGAATGTAGAAAAATAATGGGAATCTATTTTATTAACATATATTTACAATTTCTGGGATTTTTCTGGATGTTAAATATGGAAAGTTTTTCATTGATCTTACTGTAATAAGAATAAGAAATATTTTTCCTCCTTCTTTTTATTTGAAGCAATCTCTCAGTTTTCACTGAAATAAATCTACAAAATGCTTAATTTAGTAAAACTAAATTTCCTACAGCTGCCTGCCTTCATATAGGTCCTGTGCTAGGAAAAAAATAGCTAGAGGCTCCAGTGCACCCCTGTGGTGGAGCTGTGTCTACTATGGACTATCCTTATACTGGAATCTCTTTGCCCATGCCATAGCTTGTTACCAGAGGAGTGCAGTAAGCACAAAGATCTCTCTCATTTGGCTGTGTTGTCTGTGTGTTTTGGCTCTTACAGAAGATTGCTCAAGTCAGTTGTAACTAAGAAAATGTTTAAATAGCTACCCAGAACACAGAATCAGTGAAAATCAACTTTCACTGAAGGCATGTTGTCATTGTCAGTAAGAATCTTTCTAGTTGGAGCATGTGCCTCATGTATCCTTTGTTTATAAACCATCACATCTGTAGCTTACACCTTTTAAAAGAGCAGCTGACCATTGATGAACGAAGTAGTGAGCTAGTTACTATGCACAATGCTTTTGCCAGACATATAAATATTCTAGCTGACTTTGTTCTTTTCTGGACAGGTAACCTGAAGTTTCAACTTCCGTTACATTAGTTTTCACACTTTTTGCACCTGATATATCGCCATACCTTAGTTTTCCTCTCCTCTATTAATCTCTCGAGACATTACAAAAGGTATTGTTACTTAATCATTCATAAAGTGTCATTTCTTTTTCCTTTTATGCATTGCTGTTGTCAAGAACAATACAATGGTTTAACCATTGTTGGAGGGCATTTTCTTTCAAGAGTGCTTCATAGCTAGAAAATACTTGGGGAAGGGGAGGTGTTGTTTTTGTGCCAATTACTCAATTCTATGTACCATATCTGTTTAAAACAAAATATCTGCTAAAAATAGTGCATTATGGCAAAATAGTTAATGACTTTTCCTAATTCTTGCTTTCTCACAAATGGAGAAAATATAGGATAAAACATAGGAGAAATCTAACAACACGTTAGACTGGAAGACTTCAAATCTATGTATTCAGCAAAGGCTAAAACTGGTTGGTCATTTATGCTGTATAATACACAGGTTTGACTGAATGGTTGTGCTCTTTACAGACCCAAAGCTTAAATGACAATGTGGTCCGAGTAAAATGCGGGGAAGATTGTAACCATTTTATAACTGCATTTAGTTTAGTAACATGAAATATCAGTTATTCCCTTAGGTATTGTGTAGTTGTAGATCATAAACTTTTAGCTTAAATTAAACATCACAGCTGGTTGCCTTAATTTGATGCATTATAGCACAAATGTTTCAACAGCTTGACTAAAATGAACCATACTGCAAATTCAAAAGAAGAGCGAAGGTCAATGCACATGGTGCCTAGTGATTTGCAAATTTCCTTTATTTGGAGATATTAAATGTATTCTGTGGAACTTATCTTAGAGGAATGGAATTTGACAGGGTGGAACAGATTAGCAAAGGATGTTCAGTTTCACTTAAAAATAATATGGTATAATAAGGAAGTCCTAAATAGTATAGCTGTCTCAAATTTTCAGAAGGAAATTAAAACCAGAATATCTTCTGGATAGCCAAATCTTCTGCATTCTTTCATTCATGTTTCTATAGAAGTATGTATTGCATATAATTCATAATCCTAATTTCTAATTTGTTTTTCCCCATTAAACTTCATTGCTTTCTAAGAACATAGTCAGTATGACTGCTATCTCATCCACATTTAGGCGATTTCTTAGTTGAACGAGAGAAATCTAAGCATCTATAGCTGTGTTTCTGGTTGACTGAGAAAATGTGTCAGTCTATTCAAAAAGGCCTGGAATGCACAGCAGCTGCCATTGCTCCCTATCTAGTCAATGTGAGTCTAGTGTAAAGAATTCATATATATGTAATAGATTGAATTGAGCTACCACAGAGAAAATTAAGGTAGCCTGGGCACACTTCAAAATAGAATATATTTAATTCCAAGTACTGGAATTCTCTGTAGACTTTCTTTTTAATATGCACCCAAAATCCACATAGCTGGTAATTTATCTGTAACCGTACTTGGTTACAGATTGGTGTACATGCCTCTATACAAAGTTGAAAAACACAATCCAGAAACTGTCACTCACCTAAGCAGTAGGCAATTTTAACTTGGATGTGCTTTAGGAGTTTGATCTGGTTCATACCAAAGATAATGACTTGTCCTTTGAGGAGCAAGCCCTATGGAGCCTTTAGAATGAAGAAATACTGGCAGAAATGTGTTCGTTCAGTTTGCTTGTCTGTATTGTTTTTTGACTGGCCACTACCTTGCTTATCTGAGACAGAAACGGGGACTTGTGCTAGTGTTATTTCTTATAACAAACGGATTCTTACACATTTATATGTATTCAGATTTTTTTAAAATCCACTTGTCACTCTGTGTTCTTCCTTCACCAGACATCAAGGTTTTAATCATGCCTTTCTTATCATATGGTCTTCTGATCTAAAGTGTCAGTGTTCTTGCATCTATAGTACCTGTATTTATCTACTGAAATATCCCAGTTCATACAGCAACTCCTTATTACAAAGCAAAGTCCATACAAGGACCACTGCTGATAAGTTTTCTGCAGTTAGCAGCTATTGTTCTTGGTAGAATTCCTTTATGTATTCAGTTAATAAGCAATGATTGTATCTCCTTCATTACCACCTTCCATGGTTCCCTGAATTTCCAGATGCTTATTTTAATAATTTTTTAAGCGTTTTTCCTGTAACATTAAAACAGCTTTTTTTTTTTTCTTTGCTACTTCTACACTTTATTCCTGCTTGCCAGTTTCTTTGCTCTTGAAAAACCAAGTATGGATTTTTTTCTTCCCCAGATGTGTCATCTCATATGGAACTTAAGAAAACATTAAAATTGTGTGATTAGATGATTAATGCTGTGTAATAATGCGTAGCAGAAATAGTTATTGAGAGGCTAAATCCCTCTGACTATAAGGTAAAGCCTCTGTTTCTTGTATTGCAAGTGCTTGCAAGTTTGTCCTTCCACTTTAATACTGATTTGATATTAGGAATATGGTCCTTAAATAACTTTGTCACCTGTGTGAAATTGAGTATAGTTTTTTCCTGTGTTACACCTGAAACTTTGGTGATGTAGCAATTTTAATTGATAACATTTGGATTCACACTGTAGTGCCCAAGATCAAATGTGCTGCAAATTCAGTATTTATAATATGTCCACCTTAATTGGCTTCAACCTTTGGATTTTCAAGACTTGTTGCCATAACATGAATTAATGACCTAAGGCAATGCTCCTTTAAAACATCTTTGTTTTGTTTCTTTCCACCATTTTAATCATAGAGAATTTAACTGAAAGTTACTGTGTTAATAAGAAATAAAAGGTACAATCATTAACTTAAGTAATTATTTGATTGACTTTACTCTAAAAGTTACATGTCTGTAATGATATCTACTAAATATTTACATAAATAAAAATAAACAAACTCTTATGTTCACTGGAATTAATTTTTTTCACAAAGCACCTGCTCTCCAATCTCCAGGATATGGTTTTCATAATATTTAAAAAAATATCATTTCCTGCAACTTAATTTCTTGTACTCATGTTTATTTTTTAAATGCCTCTAATGCTTCAGGTTTTCATTTAATTTGGTTTTACTTGACAAGTTGACAGCAACAATTGTTGCTCACAGGCTTTTGAAAACTTAATTCAGATGGTGACAGTGTGTTGTGCTGTGAATATGTAAAGGTTATTTTAATCTGATGCTATAGAAAGTAAAGTACTTAACTCCCCTTTCTCCTCTCTTTTGGTTTAAGGGCATGAATTTAGCATACAGCCAAGTTTTGGAAACTAGGTGGGGGTTTTTTGTCTTTTTTTTTTTTTTCTTCCCTCTCATTAAAGTCAGGCTTCTGTATCCTTACCTTGAAAATTGCATAAGTCTTCAAATACCATTGGTATTTGGGAGTCTCACAGAAGTTAATAGAAATCATTGGGTGCTTCCAGCATTTGAAATATGACTTGTTTGTAGGCTTAATAACTTAATTCAAAGCTGCATTCTATAAAAAAACCAAAAACCAAAAACCAAACAAAAACAAAAAAAGAACAAAAAAAAAACACCAAAAAACCAACACCAAACCAACAACAAAACCCTCCAAATCTGTACAAGTATATCATCTATTAAATGAAGTGCTTTAGAAGTCTTCATGCAGGTATGGATGCTTTGGAAAAATAGTGCTAGACATCCTGATAAAGAAGAATAGTTTAGTTGACAGCAATTAATAGGAAATGGATTTTAATTCTGTAAAAACCTGTCTCTGAGGCTGAGCATCAGAAGTTTCTGTGCTGATCATAGGGAAATATGATTAAGAACAGTCTTTTTTCAGTAACAGGGTAAGGTGTTCACTAAAAATTTGTTTTTATTTAAAAGATTAACACTAACATTATGTAGTCTTTGAACTACAAGCAAGTCCATCAACCAGGTATATGAATTTCAATTTGATATAATCACTTTACAATTAAGAGAGCCATATTATTCAAGAAGCTCTGTCTCAAAGATATGTAAAAGTTGTTTCTAAAAGAAATATCAGAAAGCAAGGATATCTTATTATCACTTAGTTCTGCCATATGTTTTAATAAGCCAGCTATTACAGTGACAAGTGAAAAAATCAAATGTGCTCTTTTTATGGGATAATCTTAAGGACAAGTACCTAAATCATAATATTGTTTATATGACTAAATTATGGAAATATAATTACAAAACCTTGAAGGAAAATGAAGGCTGCAAAATAAAGCACTCCCGTGGGAAGTACCGTAGTGAAGATTGCTTTCGTTTCTGCTCGTGTTCTTGCTGGCAGTGATAAAATTTCCAGTTACATGAGCCACCTTCCTGCCTCTTTCCTCCCCACCCCACCCCCTGAAAGAGGGAGAAATTAATCTTCTGATGAGAGTTTGTTGCTTTTAGTGTAGACATTGTTTGTTATGCAGTTCAGATTTTGTTTCCTCTTTTCATCCAAACACAAAATTTATTTCCTTGTGAGCTAAATCCTTGCAATAGCATGTCTAAGCCTTGGAAATTTTCACTTTCCTGCCAGAAGTTACTGCTGAAAGATGGAGGCCTTAGAAATCAATCACAAGGTTGTATTTTACATGGATTAATTTTTGCTAACACATTAAACACTTTTTTTTTTTTTTAAATTGCCAAGACAAAAAATTTGATAAAAAACACAAAATGAGAAAGTTGAACTTCAGCAAAGCTATTGCCAAGGGAAAACTATCCCTTTTGAGATGCAGCAAAGGTTGCCTGGCATTTTGTAAGTTTGTTACTATTAAGGAAGAAATCAGAGGGAAATATGTCTATATGGTGTTGCTCAATTAAAAAAAAAAAAGCCAAAAAAACCCCCAAACCAAACCTGGATTTAGAAAGCAGTGATCTCTATAGCACTAAAAATTCTGTCTGCCACATACAAGACACATATTCTGATAACTTAATGCAATACTGCATGTCTTCTTTGGAACCTGATTCACTGGGATATTTCATGTGAACTAATGTCTGACCATACATAGTTTCCCACAGGTACCAAAGCATTTTAAGGAACACGTTCCTACTACCACATCAGTACGAAAGAGTTTCACAGTAGATTACAAGGTCTAGACAACTAATTTGGTGGCATCTTGATTTTCATAAATAATAATATTTGTTCAAGCATACAGAAGATGCTAATGTTTTTCTCCAGATTTTCCACAAATGGTTTTAATCTGATGTTGCAGTGAAGTATTCTGTCATTTGTGCTTGTGATTTTGAAGCCTCCTTTTTTGGACAGGGAATGAAGTGATAAGCTGAACATGCTAATGTGGCAGATTGTAATGATGCACTACACTTGGAGAAATCAGAATTATTGTTCTTTGCAGAGTAACATCCTGATACTACCATTCTGACTGTAGGGAACAGAAATTCAGAAATGGATAAAGAAACCATCTGTATAAAGCAGTCAGTCGAAACACAAGAGCAGACATAACAGAGGGGAGTATATGAACTATGTGACCTGTACTGCGAGGCAATTTGGTAAGAATCATTGGTATAGAACATTGAATTTCTGGTGACTACCTTTTTGAACTGCAAAATGAATGAAAATAGAAGAGGAGAGGGTGCATGAAAGAAGTACATCCCAAGTCCTTCTCTCCCTTTGACCTTGGATCTCTCATTATATCCAATTTAAAGATTTCCCTGGAAAGATAGCATCAAAGCCAATGCAATTTGGAGTACTTTTTTTTTTTTTTTCTGAGAATTACTAAAAATGTGTCTTAAATTAAATTTAAAATCTTTGGGCTTTTCCTAGAGTGCAAAAGAGATACTTACATTCAACTAGGTACAACTTAAGCAGTTGAGACTGTTGTAATACTGATGTTGCATTCATATGAGGTTCTTCAACGTTTCTTTGGACTGCTGCAACTAAATTTTCCAGATTTCTGACCTCTTCCAGTAAAGGCACAGTGCAGCAATACACTTTTGTCCTGCTCATAGACTCAAAATTTCATTCCGCTTGTCCGGGGCACTTCAACTGCAGAGTGCATCTCCTGCTAGCTCACAGTGACCGAGTAATTAATGACAACAAATCTTGCATCATGGTTGTCTAATGCAGCTAAAAGTGATTTTGACACTTCAGGAGTGTTTTTCTCTTTAAATTGGATTATATCAAGAAAAGGAAGGTATAATGGTGGATGACTTCCATCAATGGAAGGCACCACCTGTCACCACTTAGCAGAGGAATGCTCTTTTTCACTTATGTAAATGTGCATATATATATATGTGTGTGTGTGTGTGAATTTAGCAAAAATTTGTAACAAATTTAGTCTTTTTCTGTCTTGTCCACTCTTCACCATGCAGAGTCAGCATGCATCCTGGAGCTGTATTTTTTTTCGTGCCATAATAAGCTAAATTTCTAGGAATCGATACCAACCGGCTCCTAGGCATGACCCATAGAGGACTCCATTTCACAAAAAGTGTTCTTACCTGTCTCTGATGATAGCCCACTATGTTAAATATGCCAGCTGTGGGAACAACAAGTTAGAGAAAAAAATTATCTTGGGAATGCAGGACACTCTGTATTGACAAGTGGTGTTAACTGTGTCCTCCACATTTACCTATCTAACATCCCAGTCTGCTCAGCTTTCCTGTAAAGTCTGAGCTGTGTGGGTTACTTTGCTCAATGCAGAGGAGTTCTGGAGGTGGGGCAGGTGTAAGAAAGTAGGATGAAGACCTGTGCCATGCCATGTGGAGACAGCTCTACTCTGCTGTTAATTTGACTGGGAGTCCTGTATTCTAGATGGTTTTGTGGAGTTCCAGCTACAAAAACTGGTACAGCTGCAGCTTGACTGTTGGTTGCTGTAGCTGTCTGGAGTCTGGCCAGACTGAGAAACATAAATGTCCTGCATGAGGCAGTGGTTGGGAGGTGAGGCAGAAAGTGAAGGGCCTAACCTCGTCCTCTGGAGGACTGCTGACCTTGACTTAAAAATCTAGATGCACATTTAGGATATAATATAAAGCAAATATGTGCAGTCTGTAAGTTATTCTGTGATGGAGAAAAGGGGTGCTCCCTTTGCTGTGGAAAAAAACCAAAACATGGCAATGAGGATAACAAAGATGCTTTGTGTTTGTATTTTCATGTGTCAAGATGTTCTAAGGGCATAAAAGTATCAATTCAAAGCTAACATTTGCAGTGAATTGAGTTCCATTTTTGTCCTCCCTGTGACAGCTTTACTTCTTCAGTAAGAACTCTGAAGAGGGTGACAGCCCTGGCACTTTAGCAGCCAATTGTTGTGACTGCCCCTGAAGCTGAAGTTGTAATGAGGAGAGACCTTGGATTTAAGGGTCACATGTATCTGAAGCTGAAGTCTAAAGGGAAGACCAAAGTCTCTCACTGGCAGAGAGAAAACAAAGGTTATTAGTCATTCTGTAGCAGGGAAGGAAAGGACCAGAAAATGTACAAGGAAGGAATAGGTCTACTAGGAGAAAATATGAGTGGAAAGAAAGGAATGCATGAGGTGATCATCTCAAACCTAGTACAGATAAAAAATCAAGAGGAGATGAACTCAGCTGAATAGACGTGAGAATTTTATGTCAGAAGTTTTGCTTTGTAGCCTTTACTTAGCTATCTTCACTAGCTTGATCATAAAGAAGTTGTATGGGCAATTTTGTTTGTTTGTTTGTGGCTTTTTTTCTTTTCCCTGTGAAAGTTCTTGTTTCCTATCAATAGTGGAATAGAACGCGCTATTGGGTCACTATCTATAACCAGGTAAGGATTACACATACTGCACCAGCCTAGGCAAACAAAGCTTCAGTGGTACCACCTTAGCCTCCGGGAAACCAGCTACTGGGCTAAAGGTGTTCTTATGGACGTAGTCCTCTTATAACCCCAGTTTTCGTATCCACTGACTAACTAATGATATCTTCATGGTGCCCGTTTCCTTTGCTGTGTGTGTTAAGTGCAAGTACTTTGACTAGGTCTCTTCATGGTGTGGTTTCTGGTTAAGAGTCTATGTAATGACCGCCATCAGGATTGGTAAATAAATAAAAGAGACAACTAATGGAACTAATTGTAGTCTGAGAACCAGGTAAAACTTTGCAGATGAATGTAACTGAGCTGAATATGTAGGTTCAGATGCTTATTCAGGAGAATAAGCTAAGACTAGGATAGAAATTAAATGCACTCAGAAGAACACAGATGAAGAAAATTCATCTGTTTGTAATGTAGTCCCTGTGGTAGAATTGGAGAGTTAGGCTGACAAAAAACATTAAATATTTCATAGGTTAGGAGTAGATTTGGCTCTTCAAAAAACAGTCACTGTCTTTCCTCTTTTTCACTTGGGTGCAAATTCTAGAAGGAAAGCAAATGCTGGTCTCTAAGTGATGCTAGAAAAGTCAGTCTATACAGAATAAACTGAGCATCTCTTCCTAAAAATGTTGAACACTGCATGGCTTTTCAAGAAGCTTGCCATTCAGTTGACATAAAGTCAAGCTTGTGAGTAACAAGTCAATTTTGACTGCATGTCAAAACTTGAACTTGAATGCTCAGTTAGGGTAACCTGAAAGTTTAAGATGACCTACTTGAGAAATTCTGTGGAACTCATGAAAAACTGAGCTATCTTTCCACAAAAGACAGGATACATCTACCATTTCTGATAATATCTATACCTTGAAATGTTATTGTTCAAGTAATTCTGTTTTATTTTCTGCTTTTGTATTTCATGTTTAATGCAATTTGGAAACAGATGTGTGATGGCATACTGTAAATATATCATTGAATTCAGAGGAATGGGGCTTTTTGTTACCATGAATGGTATAATATGCCATAAATGCTGAAGATGTGAAAACTGGCAAACCTTCTGTGATTATCAAATATGCAACAGTCAGTCTGAATCAGTTTGTCCGTATACACGACTGAGAGTTCGGTGATGTTCTGAGTTCTCAGTCTGTTGGGTCAGGTTGAGTTCAAGAAAATGTATAGAAAACTGGGAAACAAATGCTTTGATGTCCTAATAGGAGGAGAAAAAAAAAAAGCTTTAGTCAGATTAAAATTCCGCAAAACCCACTTAATGAAAATCAGATTTTTACTTTATTTGATTTTGTTAAATCAGCAGTAAACAAAAATGGGAACTGAGCTTTTTGTACAGCTTACACTTAATGATTGTAGGTGCTATTTGTATTATGGTGATTCCAAAATCCACAAATATTTTGTTGCAATGAACACTGCAGGAAGTTTCTGGAGAAAACAGAAATCTGAACTAAGTAGCAGCAGTACGGTGTAAGGCACAGGTTGTTACCCTAACCCAAGTTCTCACAAGTAAATTCTAATGCTTTTGCCACTAGCTTTTGGATGCACTTCAGAGGCTTTTGTAGAATTTCTTCTCACTTCTGCATTAATAAAACACCTGTTTCTTTAGCATATTTTATAACTTTGGTTCAGTTTGGAATTTTGAAAATTGATTGAGAGCTGCCATATGGCTCTCAATTGAGTGCAAAGAGTTGTAGGTTAAAATAAGTTGTTTGGAATTTTTTAGCAGCTGTTTGTTGTTGTATTCTAAAAATGCTAACTAGTACTTAGTCCCCGGGTAATGTGTGTGGTTCCTAAATATTTGTAACTCAAGATCAAACCACCGAGTGAGCTATTTGATTGTGTTATTAATAGTATTAGTTTTGGCAGAGACTTTTTTTAACGTTACATCATTGTGCATTGGTAAAATCACACATGGATTGTAACATCAACTTAGTACCTTTCACTGTACATTGTCCATTATTTTTGGTTACTGAAGTATACCCTGTTCCTCCCCATCCACCCCACCACCTAATCATATAAACTACACCCTTATCTGCCACATTAGTCTTTGTTATAGTAATCTTTTTAACTTTTTTTCCTGTGTCTTCAAGTATTCCTGATTTAAACTCTTAATTGTGGATCTTCAAAGTAGAGCCAGGTTTGGGTAGACAAGGCTTAGTTTTCAAAGTCAGTCACACTATGTAGACTGGGTTTTATAATGCCTAGTGTGAGAATACATGCTGTTGTTAGATCACGTGGCAAACATTACTGAAATGTAATCACAGAGACAACTATTTTCTTTAAGCTAACATTAGTTGGGCTAGAATACTCTCCCCAGGGTGTGCCATTTAGTGGCTTTTGATCATTTTTATTTTTTTCTTAGCTCCTAGTGAAGAGCTAAGGAGTTAAAGTTTAACTGAAGAAGGAAGAAAAATCTACATAAACTATTTTTTCTTTATTAAGAAACAATGAATAATTGGATGAAAAGTAGAGGCAACCTTTTGTGTTGAAACGGTATGAGCTGGCTGCTTGGGAGGCTGATATTGCAGTATTTTAAAACAAAGTGGATTTGGTTTAGGCTTTAGAATATGAAACAAGAAAAACTGTACTGGGTCAGTGCAAGGGTTTATCCGGCCCTTCAGCTGTTTGTCTCCAGTGGTGGCCACAAGCAGGTGCTTACAGAAAAGCTGGTGTGTGAAAGCATGTGATATTTCCCTCAATGTTCTCCCAGTCCACTTTGCAGCTCAAGGGAGCTCCTGAACCACTTGTTACCTGTTCATTTGTTAACACCCTAAGAACTTCTGCTGCTGAATTGTCTAATCCAATTTTACAGTGTTTGTACTTTTATACCTCCATTTTCTACTTCAGTTATTCATTGCATCTTTTAACATGCCTAACTTTTGTTTCAAAGCTGTCTTTATTGGTTTACACTTACAGATCAGAGGGGGTCCATGGTCTTTGACCAACAGGCAGGATTCAGGTCTCTTTTTCTGCATCTTTACAAGATACAGCACGTAGCATTTGTTGAAAATGAGTCATCTTCCTAGGCAGTGCTGGCTTATCTAAAAGCAGCGTTTACAAACAAATCCTTTTTTCATAGTAGGCACACATTATGAGCTGAGACAACACTGGGGCAGCATCAAAGAACACTTGTAAAAATTTTAGGAAAACAATTTTATCAACAATAGTGTACCAACAGGCTGATTATGAGCCAATAAAGAGGGTTTATTTGGTACATAGAATTTATGTTGTGGTATAAACTGATTATTAATGTTTCTCAAGTGCCATAGGTTCACCTTCATCTCTTTTTCACTTGTTTTCTGAGGCAAAATTAGAATTTATTCCTCTTTTTTTCTGAAAAACTCTGTAAGACAGTATCAGGGTGTCTCTTTAGACTTGTGTAACATAATTCTTAGGCTTTTATGAATATATCATCATTTGAGTTGTTATTTCTCCTCTTCAAAAATTTTTATACGACAGCTGCTTATGGTCATGATTATAAGTAATCTCTTTGGTCCCGTTATAGCAGTAATCTGGGGACTGTAGCAAAGTGGTTTGCTTATGATGTATGTCAGTGGGAAATAGAGGTCTAGTCACCATTTCCTTAAACAGTGAGAAATGGTATTTTTAAAAGAGAAAAAAGGAGAGATCTTTTTTCAGTACTCTTTCCTAGAGATCCTGTAATGCTTCTATAAAGAGTAATAAAAAACTTATTTCACATTCTATAGCTTCTTTGTGCATATGCATCATACCAAAAACTAAAATGTAATGGTTACTTTCTTTGTACAGTATAAGAATTGTTAGTATCTTTTGCAGGTGCTTGGAAAAGTACAACTTTTATACGGTGTTGAAAATATTTTGCTACACATTTCATTATTTTCATCAATTGAAATCAAGATGTCAGTGCTATAAATACTCGACTAAGTTCCAGCATCCTAATGATTTGCTGTGGAATTCATAATAGTCACAGAGCTTTCATGAGGTCAAAGTCCCATCATCGGTAAAGTTTCTGAATCAATTAAAGAAATGTTTGAAAGAAGAGGAGATTGATATCTTCTCTCCCATCTTGTGCTGGAATGTTACTGTGTCATAATCTGTCAAGCATTACCAAAATACAAAGGCTGGATTGGATTGCTTTGGTATTGTAAAGGTGAAAGCAAATTTTGTTGCCTGATCAAAACTACTCTGCTTTGGCAAAGCAATACAAAGCTGTTGAATGCTACTCATGAGCCTTGGTTAGATCCTAGAATCATAGAATACCAGGTTGGAAGGGACCTCAAGGATCATCTGGTCCAACCTTTCTTGGCAAAAGCACGGCCTAGACAAGATGGCCCAGCACCCTGTCCAGCTGAATCTTAAAAGTGGCCAATGATGGGGAATCTGCTACTTCTCTGGGGAGATGATTCTGATGGCTGATTGTTCTCCTTGTGAAAAATTTGCCTTCTGTTTCTGGTTGGAATTTCCCTAGGAGTAACTTGTACCCATTACCCCATGTGACTCCTTGTAAAAAGGGAGTCTGCCTTTTCTTTGTAGCCACCCTTTAAACACTGGAACGTGGTGATAAGGTCTCCCCTAAGCCTCCTTTTCTCAAGGCTGAACAAACCCAGTTCTCTCAGCCTTATCTCATATGGCAGGCTTCCCAGTCCTTGGATCATCTTTGTGGCCCTTCTGTGGACCCTCTTCAGCCTGGCCACATCTTTTTTGCATAGTGGGGACCAAAACTGAGAACAGTATTACAGGTGTGGCCTGTCAAGTGCTGAGTAGAGTGGCATAATGACTTCTTTATCTCAGGTTTGTCAAGCACGATTTGCCCTTGGTGAATCTGTGCTGGCTTTTTCTAATCATATGCTTCATTTGACTTGCAATAGGCCCCAGGAGGATTCATTCCATAACTTTCTCAGGGACTGAAGTAAGACTGATGGGTCTATGATTTCCTGGATCCTCCTTCCAGCTCTTCTTGTAGGTGGGGCGTGACATAAGCCTTCTTCCAGTCTTCTGGGACATCCCCCAACCTCCACGACTTCTCAAAGATTATGGAGAGCAGCCTCACAATGACATCAGCTAGCTTTCTTAACAGCCTTGGGTGGATAACGGCAGGGCCCATTGAATTGTAAGGGTCAAGCTCCTGTAATAGTTTGCATATCAGCTCTTCCTTCACTGATGGTGTTTGCATCAACCTGGATTTCTGTTCCCAAGCTCTAACTAACAGTGCTGGTAAAGACAGAGGTGAAGAAAGCGTTGAGAACTTCTGCCTTTTCAGCATTGTTGGTTACTTATTCACCTCTCCTGTTTAACAGCAGGCCAATATTTTCCTTCTGTTTCTGCTTGTTGTTTACAGTACTGGAAGAACACTTTCTTGTAGTTTTTGACATCTCTGACCAATTTGAATTTGAGCTGAGTTTTTGCTTTTCTAACTGCATCTCTGCACGACCTGGCAATGCCCTTGATGGGTGTTCATCCCCTTTTCCTTCTCTGATATGCTTCTTTTTCGGTTTTGAGCAGACTCAGAAACTTGCAGTTAAGTCACAGGGGTCTCTTGCTCCATCTACTTCCCTTGCCTTTAAAGGGGATGAACTGTTTTTGTGCTTCAAGGAGAGCATTCTTGAAAAACTCCCAGCACTTGCTAGCTCCTTTATCCTCCTTGGAAGTTTCCCATGGAATTCCTTCCAAGGGATGTGCAAAAGTATTTGGGATATCATGATAATGCATATTAAAGCATGTTAGCTTTGTTTTATTGAATTAAATATGATGTAATTTGCATTTAATTTTCAGTATCTCAATTGAGGTGAGTGGGTAAGAGTGGAGAGCATGAGTGATGAACCTAAATTCACAGTAAAAAGGTATCTAATTTAATAACTTTCCAGTGTCAATTGCTGGCAAAACCCATGCTGTGCCTTCCCTTGAGAGCAGGTTCACACAGGGTAAAAGTGCCTTTTGGCTCTTGCTTAAGCAAATAATTGCCTAGGGGAAAGGCTTTATTGTGCATCTGAGAGCCTGGGATAATGACCAAAGCTTTTTCCCGAGCAGTACCACTAAATACTATTCTGTGTATTTCTCTTCTGTTTCTGTATAATTCTTCATGCCCTGCTTTCCCATACAGTCCCTGCACATGCTTCTGAGTGCCTGTTACCTGGGCTGAAGGTGCTGTACAGAGTGGCTGTCTCACAGCTGTCTGCCGGCTGCCCATCAGGTTGTCTTTGAGCTTGAAGCTCCTGCTGAAGACCCTTGCCAGTTTAGGCCCTTCCCATCTGTCCAAACTTCCATGAATTTTACAGAAACTTTAATTTCTAACTCAGTTGCTTGGACTAGTTAGTGTTGACCATTGTAAGAAAAAATTAATATTGAGGAATAGATGGACAGTCAGTGTGACCACTTCCAGTGTGTGCATATGAATCTGCACACTTAATGGGCTGCATATGAGTACAGGACAAAAGCAAGTCACATAGTTGTCCTGTTCAGGCAGTGCTAAACCCAAGCTTCTATCAAAAAACTTGCCAAAACATAAAAATAGTTTGTTGAATAATTGACATAATGTCACAGGGGGAACAACTCAGAGAATGGCAGCTGTGAGTTTTTTTCAGCATTGTTAGATACATTTACAGTGATACAGGGATCATACATTATTGATATCAGTGAATAAAACTACAGCCCTATTCATTACCAAGATTGGTATGTGTTTTTGTTGACTTCCATGGTGGTAGTAATTATTTGATTTATATGATTATTTTTTTCTATTCATTTGACCAACAAATTACCAAAATGTGCCCCATGCAGTTATTGCTGGGTTAACTTGAAAATGGCCTTTTGTATTTTTAGTATAACTTCTGAATGCCACAAACGTGAATCTCATTCCTCAGGACAGCAATCTGTAAAATTATTGTGCATGCTTAGCCATGTGAGGTTTAATTAATGCCAGAAGCCTTCGATAAACAACAGTTGCGGTTTGGAATGTGGTGCGTTAGTGATTCCTGCACTCTGACTAATGCACGTGCCATTAAATCTATGTGCAAAGTGGCTGGCACTGACATAAATCACATCCCACGAATGCCCCTGCATGCACAGAGGGAAAGGAAACACAACACCAACAGTAACATTTGAAAGCAGTGCACTTAAACATCTCCACTTAGAGGCCTAGAGGACAAAGTGTGTAACAGTATCATTTCACATGATAGGGAAGAAAAACATAACGTAAAGTTAATGAGTGCCTTTGATACCTTTGAAAGTTATTTTATTAACTTCCCTAAGTAAAACTTTATATTAAATGTGCTGCAGAATCATCTGTTAGTTATTGCTACAAGATCTTTGATAATGCTGTTATTTTGTATTGTATTGGATTAACCAAAGAGTTTTTGTTTCAGTGAATACTGATAGTCACCAAAAAAACATGGAAGACGTTTTGGAAAGAAAAAAAAAATCTTCCAAAAAACCAGATGTTTTGGAACAGACACTGAAATTCTGTTTGTGTACCCATGCAGAACCTGGCAGCATTTAAAATCGTGTGTGCTATGATTGGTAAATGTGGTTGCTCTGAAAAGGGATAATGGAAGAAAAAAACACAAGGTTAAAAACTGTATGCTTTCTTTGTTTACCAATGTTGATAATTTTGCGTTTATTTTCATGTTAGTTTTGTGTTGTGTGTCAGCACAACTCTGCCAGCTGAATCATGAGCATACCAACCATCTATCTAATCCATTCTGTCCTAATCTAGGTTCATGGAAGAGTTAATTCTCAGTATGCTGTGAGAAAGGTAGTGTGCTACTCCCAAGAGACAAACACTTGAAATAAGCATGTTCATATCTTTGTTTAAGGTTTATTACAGTAATTTTCTAATATGTAGTTGTTTCTAAAAAACTGAAGTAAACTTAATTGGGGTAAAACCTCGTTATTCTTGATGATCAAGTATTTTACAGCTAATGGGTTAACAATTGCTATGTAAAAGAACAGTAGCCAGTTTCACATCTTCAGTGAGGCTAATTAATATTGTACAGTTAAGTAAATGAGAGCTGAAACTGAAGAGAATTTCACTGCCATATCTGTGATGTCCATTTAGGAAAAAAATATGCTGAAAGAACCTGAATTGAAGGTGTGCAAGTTGGATCTTTGAATCTGAAAGTGTAGTCCTGCTTTGCAGCAATCTTGCACATATTTGTACTGATTACTGTTCACTGTTGTGTATTCTGAGAAGGTAATTCAGCCCAGAAATTAATTTCTGAAGCATATATTTTGAAGTTTAACTGTGTGAGGCAGACTGCTTTTGTGCGTAGGACATAAGACTTGGACTGTGGATCTGTACTGCACTCGGTAACTCTGCAGCTGGCTTCATGTGTGACCTTAAAAAATAAATCAGTTAGGACTATTTTTTTTCAAATATTTGTAGGGAGATCAAGTCAATAGCATTAATGGTTTTTTATGTATTTTGCTGCTGTAAGGCTTAGTGCCTCTGTATCACAATTTCTGAATTCTCAAACTGAAACAATATTGTCTCCTAGGCTTGTCTGTTGAGCGTCTTATTTTTTGGGATAGGCTTGTCTTTTTCTAGGTGGTCCTAGCAGTGGTGTAGCAGTGATAATCTAAGGACATATGGGCTGAGAGAGAGATAATTCTTTATTAGATGAGCTAATATAACACTTAGGCTATCATCTTTGATGTCTGGATGCAACTGTAAAACAAATTAAGCCTAACAAAATGCTTATTAAAAGTTCAAAACAGTACTTGTAGAGATAATTTCTGCATGAAAGGCTATGCTTGGTGTGTCAGCCTTTTGAAGGCTTTTATGACTGCACTACTGCTTGTTTTTTCTTCCCTTTCAATAACTTTCTCAGTTTGGGGTGGTTGTTGTGAGGGAGTGTTAAGAATGACATCACTTGTTATGGCCATATTATTCATGGAGTGCGACCATACAAATTTTTTACAATTTTGCATTATTCAATGGATGCATGCCCACGTCTGGGCCATATATGAATGTGTGATTTGTAATTTTTTTTTATTTTAGAGATGTGATAACTAGAAAAAGTTCCTCTGTACTTTCTTTCAGTGATGTGTGTACATAAAATTATGTTTTAGAGTAGTACTGATCTATTTTGGAAACATAATCAGTAAGGAAATGCTATACAGCTTTACTGAATGAGTGAATGATAGTAATAAACAATAACAGGTATTGCTTTAAAATATAAATTATAAATTGTAATACCACCTGGAAATGGAGTCTTTTGCTATCTGTTGATGCAACTGATAAAACAGGAAATTATTAAACAAGATACATTTGTGTTTAAAAAAAAATTCCCCTGATCCATGAAATGCCTTTTTTTTTTAACATAGCATAAACAGTATCTGCCCATGTTTAATGCTGTCTCTTAAAGTATCTTCCAAAGATGCTTTTAAAACATAAATTTAAAAGCTCAAGTGTTTGAAAAATCCTTATCCTGGAATTTTGTGGTGGTCTCATGTCCCTGTAAACATTTAGTTTTAATTTTGCAATATGTACATAAGTGGTAATGGTAATGTTTAAGTTACAGCATGGTCCAGTAAAATAAATGGGAGTCAGAAGATGCAATTTTTAAGGCTCTTTTGCTGTCTCTGGCATTCATCAGCTCAGTGGACTAGGAGATTCACTTTTTTTGTGTGTGTTTTCTGTTTCTGATTAGATAGCCTGTGTTCTTAAAGCTAGGAGTCTTGTTTTTATCTCTAAGTTCATACAGCACTCAGCAAAACAGAGAGTTTTTCTCTTGCAGAGCTTGGGGATGGACAGTTTAACAAACACTTGGCATTATAAGGATTTCAGAACTTTTTAAAAAGTAATTGTAACAACTTGCTGGCTATGATCTAGTAAACCTTTGTATTATTGTGAGTAAGGCTAGCAGGCATGACTATAGTGGGGCTTGTAATTTTATTAAGATTTGAAATCCTCCTAAATATTGTTCATCTTCAAAGACCTATGATGAAGTGATTACACTTTCAGAAGTTGGTTTTTTTTCATTAAATGTATTCAGACTTGGCAGTAGCTAAGTATTAAAGTATTGCAAACTGCTTGGAGACAGGCTTGTCTTAGCCCTTCTTGATTGATACCTGCATACTGTGTTTTGATGGAAATCAAAGCAGAAGGGATGTCATCTTTAATTCCAGATACCATACTTAGCATACGCATAGGACTTTGCTTTTGTGTTTTACAGAAAAATTACAATGTAATAACTGAAAAACCATTTTGGTTTGCATAAGAGTCCTACGTGAAAGCTATGAAACATTCACTGAAATTCCATGTTGTTTTGGTCTTTGTCATTTACAGTGATTCAACAGAACTATAGCCCTCAATGAAACCTTTCTTTCTGAATACTTGGGTGCATTCCCACCAAGTTCTCCCTTGTTTTTCTCTTGAATGATGGGATAGCCCCCTTGGGGATGATTACATCCATTCACTGCTGTGACTCCAGAGTAATGCCTCTAAATTTGTTGTGGCTTTTTAGCACCTTAGTTCTTAGTACTTTATGTGTTGAGTGTTGGACTGTGCTGTAGCTGCTTTCTTATCCTGTGCTTGAGAGGCAGGTGGGCTTTTTGCTGGGCTTCACAAAGCATTTTCAAGTATGATGTGATTCAGCTGTACCACAGCTGATCACTAAACCTATGCTGTATACGTTAACGTTTTCTTCCCAAATGGAGACTCAAACCAATAGGGACTCAATTTCTATGGAAACAGCTGTCTTACAGTCAATTCTGTAGCTTATTGTAGACAGTAAATTGGATAGAATAAATGTTGGAGAGCAGTTTTTTGTGCTACTTGTTATCCCTTTGCTCTCACTGCTTAACTGCTGCTGTTGATTAAGTTTAATCCCAAAGCACATCAGAATTAAAAGATTTTGCATTTTTAAAAGTCTTCTGAAAAGAAAGCTTTTCTCTGTGAGTTCTGAGGCAAACGTAAGTTGTTATTCGCAGGAGCGTAAATTCCTGAAGCAAGGGAAACAATCGCATTTAAGTTGTAAGTCTGACTGCAGTGCTGATACTCACAATTGTAGGCCATTTTGGAAGTATGCCAAGAGAAAACCCAAATAAAACAGATTCATCTTTGTAAAATCATACAGTAATTTGTGCAGACTGTAGGAGACAGAGGTTGAGTAGTTTGAGTACGAAAAGATTTGAATGCAAACAGTTAAGATGTGAGACTTTTTAAATCTAACTAAGAATAAGCATGGAACAGCTGTTAGTTAAGAAAAAAACAACTTTAATTTAATATGTTATCAACTAGACAAAATAGATTCTTTAGTGGTGAAAGCCACAGCTATACTGGTTAAGAGACTTCTGATTTCTCCAAAACAGCTGGAACAGTCAGTTTTGCTGTTTGATTTAATATGACCATTCAAGGTAATTTTCAAGCATTTTCTTTTTGGAATTTGCAATTAAATAAAGCACCACAAGTGGTCACCATGCTGTCACTGATATAACTGGGTAAGAGAACAGTCACAAAAATAACTTTGACCTGTCCACAGTCAAAGCTATGGAAATTGTTTTAAGGCACTTCTGTTCAGAGAAGGAGCACTGTAAAAAACCAGTCATGTTTCAAGATGTATTAACCTATACTGACTCCCTAAATGTAAATTATCTGGTAGCAACTGTCTCCACTTTTTGTCTAGTTCTGTCTTTCAGCTGTGAAGACAAAACATTGTTTTATCTGTAATGTTTTTACATGCATGTGATCAGCTGATGCCTGTTAGCTTTCTATTTTAGCACCTCTTAGTGGCTTATTACAAGCATAATAATAAATTAATAACTATAAATAATGGCACTTATGTACTAGAGGTAGTTTGAGATATAAACTACGTGTGAACTTATTCCCATGTGAAGGAATAGCTTTATTGATCATGGCCTAATGCTTTTCATTAGGGCTGTTGAAATATTTCGGTTAGTAATCTCAGTAAATTAAGCAAAAGCAAACGATAGAGAAAATGTCTTTCCACATACTTTCCATCTCTCTCTCCCCAACACACACACTCTCACATATGCGCACATATGTGAGAGAGAGAGGTTGCGATGAAAGTTACTGACAATGTTGCTATGAGTTATCCGATGTTAAAATTGCCAACAGCTCTTCTTGCCTTTTTTCCTAATAAGAATGAACCCACGGAATGAGAATTTTTCATGCTTTTATCCCTGTAACCTCGCAAGTGTACTCTTAAAGCTATTTATTTTAATAAGAGGGAATGGCAACACACAGAAGAGTTCATTTTAAAGATTTCATTTAAAAGATGTTCATTTATATTATAAAGATGTTCATTTATACTCTATTTTAAAAAGTCACCCAGAAGTACTCTGTCTGATCCTAAAAATATATCAAAAATAAATGATTCAGTCCCCTCTTGGTCTTTAAAGAGATTCCTTTCTCTGGACCACTAAGATCCTTAGGGGGCCAGAGCACCTGACATTGCAGAGAGAGGCAAAGGTTACCCTGATTTTGTTACCCTGATAAGAAGGATAAGGAAAGATCTAGTCACAGTGTTTTTACTGCCTAGTATTTTGTAGGGAACATGGAGCCGACTCCTCTCAGATATGCACAATGAAAGGGCGGAAAGCAAGATGAGGGGACTACTTAATATTCTGTGATTCTATGAAATACCTCAGAAGAAAAATGGGGGCATTAAGGAAACACCTTGTACAGTGTTTTGACTTATACAAAATCCTTACATTTCAACTAGACTTATGAAAAAGCTTTTGGAAGCTTTTGGGTATTTGGGGAGAAGGTGGTAGGGTACAGCGTATACGTTTAATGGTATGAAGACTAGGTCACATTTGGAAAAAATTACTAATTATTCAATTTCACTAGGAAACCTCTGAAAGAAAATAGCTGATATTTTTAAATGGCAGGAAGGTCTCCAGGAAGTTTCAGAACTTAACAGATTGCTTAAAAATGTTATTTTATAATAGTAGCTGTCTCACACTAATGATGTGATGACAATTGAAGGCTGCTATAGGAAAATAATGTTCATAACAATTTATTTGTTATGAATTAATGTTCAAGCATGCTAGTTGGCTTGTAAAGATCTTTATTTGGCTGAATTGCTATAATTGAGAAAAAGGGACAGTTTTTTAGTTCCAAAAGTCCTTTTCCAGTACCTGGGCACCTGGAAGTTTGGTAGTCTTTCTCATTTGTATTGGCTTTTTAAAAAGTGAATAAAAAGAATTGCCTACCTTTTCAGACTACCTCTCCCTCGGTGCCTTCGTTGCAGCGCTACCGGGTTGTTGTCTATTCTAATGCCAAAGACCAAAGTAATTGTGCAGACTCAGACAGACCAAACAGCAGGTAACACATTTGAAAAAGCAAAATTAATCAATACCTGGACATAAATTCTTTAAAAGATTCTTTTAAAAATTCTTAGTAAGATTTTCGAAAAGGAAGTATTTGGGCAAATGTGCAAATCCCCTGCAAGCAATCTTTGTTCTTTGGAGAACATGACCTGCCTGCTGTGTTGTACATGGATAGGAACAGTAAACCTGTGGCCAAAAGAAGACAGTGTTGTAAATGTCCAGGAAATGTTGCCAAATATTTACAATAGTTTATTACCTAGTGAAAGCAAGTGTCAGTTTACACTTTTTTTTTTTTTTGGTGTGTGTAAAGTAGGTTTTATATGTATTTTTTGTGTGAAGATCTGCAACACTTTTACAGAAATAGTTACACTGAAGTTTTGCATTAGCTTGCTTTGTATAGTACACTATATTTTATAGATCTAAAATTCACAATACAGTATAACAATTTTTTTCCCAGCATTTTGTCACATTACTTCATTATAAAGTCTGTCTGTTAATATAATCAATGTAACACAAAATAATATTTGAACTATCGACTTATCGTTTTAAGAACTGTTCTTATATTCAAAAGAACATTTTATAGAGGGTTTTTATATCTAATACCTTTAAGATTACTAAAATTATTTTGTAAACAAAGGTATGTCTTTTGGAACAGCTACTTTACTCTGGCAAGAAGAATTCTAGAAATAAAGCAATGTAATTTAGAAAATATAACTGAGATGAGGCTGAATGGCTTAGGTGTAAGTAGCCTTTTCCAGTAGTATGCTGGTTTGTAACAAACCATAAGTTGTCTACATTTCTGCATAGAAAATATTTATCTCTGTGATTTGAAACTTGTTGCAGACTTTTGCTGCATCACTGAAAATAAGATAAAATACACTGTATTCTTATTATATTTAATAATTTTGAAAATAATTCATATTATGAAGGTTTTTTCACATCAACACAATTGAAAGTACTTTTTTGTAGAGTAAAGAGAAGATACTACTAGTCAACATGGATGTCTTTAACTTCTGCTTCTGGTAAAGATAATAATGTGGAGTCAGAACTTAGATGTGTTGAAAATGGATCTCACTGCATATACACAGTTAAATGAGCAGCTCACATAAATGAATTGCTTATTCCAGCCTTCCTAGCTTTCCCAATTAATTGGTTGCCTTCATGAAGGTTTTGATTTCTTCAGTTGTTTCCCCCCCCGCCCAGTTACTTCAAAATATATATTTGTGAATCCACAGAAAAAGTATGCATATGTTAAATTTGATCAGATGCACAGTTTAATACTAATTTTTCCAACCATAATGTTACTTGAACATTAATTCTCTGTGAATGTTGGGTTTGTAACTAGAAAATTCATGGAGCTTCTGAGCAGTAAAACATTATTGTCTAAATAAGAAAGCAGATCTATAACGATGTCTGTTTTCTAAACACATAAAAATACTGTGGGCAACGGACTAGTAAATTCAACCCTCAAAGATGAAGCTTTTCTGTCAGAAATGAAATTACCTTTCCACGAATTCAGTTTTAATTCGGTAGGTACATCAGCAATTTTGGGTGCAAGTTGTCTCATAACCGTGTAGTGGTTGGTCTGGATTTGTCCCCCTCCTTATTTGAAGAATTGAAATATTGGAGATAGGCTCATTTAGGTGTTGTCTTCTTCCTACTGTTTACGTGCTTTTGGCCAAAATTCATTTAACATGGTGATGCGCATCTTGGCTTGAAATTAGTAACAGTTGATTTTTAAAATATGTAGAAGAGATACTTAAAAGGAAAACACACTGAGACAGTAGCTGAAAATAATAATGTTTCTATGTCTTTATTTCAGTAAAAGATGAGACTCATTCATCTTAAGATTCAATTAACCTGAAATTCAATTTACACAAAATCTGTTTCACTGTAATACATACCTGTCAGTAACACTAAAACATACTTTTGTAGGTCTTGAGGAATTTGAGTCAAAGATAAGTATTTTGTATGGGTATAGCTGAAAAATAAAACCAAATTGGTAGATAGGAAAACATAAATCAGTGCAGTTGAGGACTTCGTGTTCCGTAGTCATGGAGTCTTCCCCTTCCTGCTTTATCCCACGTATTTATAATTGTTTTATCGTGTACTTTCTCCTGGAAAAAAAATATAGTATATGTAAGGACTGTAAGAGGATCAACATTTCCAATCGGTGATGAGTTTCAAACAAAGTATCAAAATGAAGCATAGTTTTTTATGAAGCATAATTGTGTCAAAGCAACCAGACTCCTTTCCTCAGGCCTGTCCCAGAGATTAACGCCACACTTTCCAAAAATGTTTGAGTTAAAGAACGGCAAAAGCAGAAATCAGTACAATAAGCAAGGAATGCTTAGGCTTTGCTAACATGTTTGCTTTGGACAAGGGGGAAGCCATCTCAGCATTGTGATATGCGGTGGAGTTTGCATATTCCTTAATGTTTCTTAAAGAAAATTGTTTCTTTGCTGTTGGGATGGTGTTTGCAAGAGTCACTACTGCTGTCCAGTGCTTTGTACCTTTGTGCTCTAGAAGAAGGTTGCTTTGCATCGTGCTTCTGTGACGTCCTTCTAGTGGGCCCAGCTCTACCACATAGTTGGATGATCTGAGTCCACTGTCTGTTTAAGAAAAATATAAGTTGATAAAGGGAAATAACTGTAAGGAAATCAACCTCCCAGTAAGAATAGTGCCATAATAAATCCATTTCTGAACAGCTGTCCATACATGAGTTTTGAACTTATCTGAATATTTGCAGCTGCAAAACCCAGTGAGGAAAAACATGACTTACCTGTGATACATTATTTTGTTTTACAGGAAAAGGCTCAGTGCTTTCAGAAGGCTCTTGTTTCCCAAGCAGATAAATCCACACAGACAGAACTCATAGGCCATGATGTAAGTAGCTGTATCGAACAGTATTTTTTTGTCATCTTTGTGGGTGTTCAGACTTCTGTCAGACCTGTTTGCCTGTGCTGCTGTTGTGTCCATGCATTGATTTAGGGGGATTTACTGGAACGCCATTCATCCTTTGCTCCTCAATGATTTTCAAATACCTTCTGAAACATGAGAAGATAATTACAACTACCTGCCAGCATGCCAATGCCCTATTAATTTTATGCTTTACAAAAAGCTGAGAATTAGCATAAGTGAACGTGGAGGATATGTATTAGTGGATTCTAATTTTTTTTTCAGTATTCATTTACACACTTATTGACAATTTAATGAGGCTGTTATGTTTATAATCACCATATGCTGTCGCAACAATATTCAAATTTTGAAAGATACTGAAATAAATACAGTTTTTCCAAGTGATGTTAAAGTTCTATTTCCTAAAGAGCATCTGTCAGAATTTCTGCTAGAAGGTGAATGTATTCTCATGCAATAACATAGTGAATATCCTTAACTGTAGAAATGTGTATTTTTTTTTTCAAGTTTTTTAAATGAAAGTATTCTGTCTGTGGGACATTGGTTGAATACATGTAAGAGATTCACCCCTTTATATGAGCCGTCTTTAATAATCTTTTATTAAGAATGCCACAATGTGGAATATTTAGCACAGTTCCATTCTGTGATTTGAACAAATACTTCTTACCAAAGACTGTTCTGCAAACTGAGGCTGTGGTTCTGCATTGTTGTGTATCAATATGCTGCTTCAAATTTATAGAAAGAACATTGGAGTTAAATAAGGTTTTGAAATCGTCCTCTCACTTTGTTTTGTATCAGTGGCGCATTAAAGTTTTGTCTTCTGAGTCTTTGGATGGTCTTCTGAAGGTAGAAACATAAAAATTTCACATTTTAATCTGAAAAGTTCTTGAAGCAAACTACCTTTTGGTGTTTTTTCAGGCTGTTTTTTAGGCTGATCTGAACCAGAAGTACTAACTTTTTTTTTTTGAAGTAAAATACTTTGCACATAAATGTAGTTATAATTATTATTTTTATACTTATTACTCGTCACTTGAGGGTTGTTTTGTTTGTTTTTTTTCTTCAGTGTACCTATCTGCATTAATTTCTTGTTTGTGGATTGCCAAATATGAACCCTTATGTTTTACTGTGTCTGTCAAATAATGTCTGCTGGAATTTATTGAAATGGTGAAATTATTAATGGTGAAAATCCCATAATCAAAAATGCTTGAAAACATTTTTGTATGTTGCAATGCTATATCCCTTTCTTCTGGGACTAATTATCTTTAGTAGCTACTTTATTGCATCCTAAAAGTTAAATAAAAATCTTCCACTAAAAATGAGAATAAGCAATTTTTGGGGTTGGTTTGTGGGGTTTTTGTTGGGTTTTTTTGTTGTTGGTTTTTTCTTTTAAACGGATGTCTTTATGCATTTGGTTGTTCTCTTCCAAATCAAATATGTGGTATGTTATGATGCATGGATTTTTTTTTTTTTTTTCCTTTTCTGCAGTCTGTGTTCCCTTGGAGTTTGGGGGGAAGGGCTTCTCTCAGTAAAGTAGATGGTTGTCAATTCTGCAATGAAATGAGAAGCCCCTCCCCCAAACAGATACAGTTTTCTGGCTGACATCTGAGTGTTAAAGATAATAATAACATCTTTTTTTTTTTTTTTAAATAATACTTTTCTTTAGCAGCATTCTCTTCACCATTAGTGGAACACATTTTTCAACCTTTCCTGGTAAAATGCCTCTACTGTGTCGTGGTTGCAATTATATGTTTTCTTATATAGGGTGGTGCAATGCAAGAACAAAAGGAAATATGCAATGTTTTTGTATGGAACAACACACCCACTTGTATTTATCTTGTACAGATAACTTGGGAAAATTGCGTTATAAGGAGTTGATTACAGAGAAAGTTGAACTAATCTCCAGGAGTAAGACATGCTTACTGTGGTCACCATGAAGGGCATTCAGTAAAGAAGAATGTGCAAATAAATAGCGTTAACACTTTTCATAATATTGTTTAAAACTTTTGGTCACTTATTTATTAGATTGTGCAGCTTTTCTTCAAAGGATAGCTATTACAGGTAATAATAGGTTCAACTGTGTTTCTGTTGAAACCAAGTGGGAATTACATTTGTATTCTTTGCTTTTATGTGAGATCTCAAAGAGCAAGTTCTAACCATGGAAAGAAGTATCTGTACATCATTTTATTCAGGCTCTGCGTATGTGTGTATCACTGCAAGAATATGGTACTAATGTGAAATTAGATTAAATAGAAAAACACAGAACAGATCAGAGGCTGCAAGATATAATTTTCACCCCATTAGTCACACATTCTGAGAATAGGGTTTGTTGAATACCTAAGATACCTAGTTTAACAGGTAAGCAGAAAATTTAAGTTCATTCCATCATCACTACAGATTTGCAGCTGTAATTCCATTTAAAAAAAAAGTCACCTATTTTATTTCTTCTTAATGCAACTTTAGAAGCTAATGATTGTTGGATAAAAGTGTTATTAGGAATTTGCGTAGCATTATTTCATCAGTGTTGTACAAATATTGATATACACTTCAGAATGTAGTATTTCAGAAATCTGTGTTAGTTCTTCTGTGAATAGTTTGTTTTATATTCTTTTGTATTCATTTGTTTCACTGTATAAATTTAATCACGGAATCACAGAATGATAGGGGTTGGAAGGGACCTCTGGAGACAGGTTAGCCTCCAAAAGAAACCAATGCTCTGTTTTTTTTGACTTCTGAACAATGCCTCTAGTAGTCGAGAGACTATTCTTTAGCCTTGGAGTTCATTTAGATGCATCATTAAAAGTAAATGGAAGTTCTAACTTTGACTTAGATCAAGAATGAATCCTTTCGTCCATAGGGTGTACAGTAATGAAAAAAGGCTAGAGGCTAGTTTATATTTAGGAAGGAATGGGTGAAGAAGGAAGAAATGCAATGTTTCAAAGGGAAGAAATGTTCTTGTCTCTGTGGAGCTGCTCTGAAAAAGTTTGAAGTGTGTTGACTGAGTGTTTGAAGTAAGTTTTTGAGAGGTTACTAGAATGGAAGTTAATACGGTGTATTTTATGTTAGTGGATATACAGTCAGATTCTGCCTATCAAGATGATCAGCAAAGTTTGGATCATGCAGTCTCCTACAATACCTGTAAATTGTTGGATAGTACTTCTGATAGATTCCTGTTTTCTCCCATGCAGCACACTGAGATTTTTCAACTGAAATTGCTTTAGAGTACTGTATTAGTAAGCAAGTGAAAGCTAAAGTCTTTAGCTATAAAGATAATGTTGCTCATTAAGAACTGTTTGAACTGGAAAGCACATTGCTTAATCTCGTTTCTGTATTAAAGCAATATAATACAAAACTTAATTATAGCATTAAAATACAAAGTTTAGAATAAGTTTTGATAAGGACGAAAAAGGTCTTCCATGATGAGGAATGCTACAGTTTCCTTAAGTGATTAACATGACCACTTTGCTACTTGACTAAATTGAAAGTAAAATATCAAGCCAGCTGCTTGCCTGTATTCAAGGGTAGACATTAGAAAGTAATCCAGGTTTCTTAGAAAGCTAATTGCTTTCTACTGCAGAATGTCAAGGGATCTCACCTTATGATAGTCCTAAATTTATTCTGTTTTCCAATATGTGTACTGAGAATCATTTAAAACTTGTTGGGAATCTTGCAGAAAGAGCCATGTGTGCAACAGATTGACGCAGGAGACTGCTAAATAATAAATTATTAATGTGCTTAAATAATCAGTGCCAATTTAACCTCCTTCACCTTCTATTATTTGCAAAGCCTTATTTTATTGAGAGATCAAGGAATAATTTCTACCATGTTGATCAGGTTTCTAAAATGGGCTGGAAGATGAATAGATACAGTCAACTAGCATCATGACTGATTACAAGATCATGTTAAGTGATACAACCCTAGAAACGGCCACAAGCTAAATAGTCCAAAGTGTCATGCAGGGATCGCACAAACACTCTGCAGCATGTGCACTGCTAATAAGTTTTCATTAAAATGTGTATTAAAAACAGAATTCAACAATCACAGTAGAATTCTTTGTTTCTGTCACCAAAAGACATCAAACACAGCATGGCTTTGTCAATCTTTATCAGTCTTTGGATGAAAGCAGTTTGTACTTAGTTTTATTCTACACAGAGTAGAAATTCCTAATAGTTAACATGATTTCTACGATATCTGTGTCTGCCTTTTACTGGTATTATAGGTTTCACAGAACAGAACTGCTGTTCTGTGTGTTCTTTTTCTTTCATACTGATAGTGAAGCTGATGTAAACAGGTTTTGGACTGGTCCTTAACTCCTTCCCCATTTAATGAGAATCCTTTCCAGTTTAGTGGTCCCTTATGTTTTATATTACACTTCTAGAGCTTCAGACAACAAACCTGTTTGGTCTTGCTCCCAGTCTGCTTACTGTTTGATTTGCATAGCTGCAAACAAAAATTACCTTTCCTCAGTGATCACCATGTTTACAACAATGCTGGGTGATGCACAAGCAGGCACTGACTCTAAACATCTGTACTACCATGCGATATTAAAATTAATAGGTATTCGTAGTAATACAATTTCAGGGTATTTGTTTTGTAGTTTGCTGTACATCACCTTGGACAGCATGCCCGTTTCCCTCTCAAGGCCTGGGCACTGCTTTCTGCAGAGCATCTGTGCAAATACATCCTGCTTCTGCCCCACCCCTCCACCCCTGCTTCCTTGGAGACTGATGTCCACCTGCTATTGTACATTACTACTAGATTATTTTTCTCCATTTGTTTCTTATTTTCTGAGTTTGTTTTCTAACATATACAGTGAAATATTTCAAACTCATGCATAATATATCTTTCTCTAATGCAAAATTATTGTTGAAAAAATAAGTACCTTTAGAAATCAAATCAACCATTAACCATTTCAGTCTTTGCTTTGCTTGTACTTCTGTGTACCTATTCTTATCTGGGTATCCAAGTTGTTCTTAACATGCTGATTTCTTTCCCACAACTTCTTCTAGCAATCATTTTCTCTTCTCACGCCCATTTTCCTTTTTTTAGTATACAATTTCAAAATACCGTTTCAAAATCTGTATGTGTTTTGGGATGTCCTACTTGTGCAAATTGTGTTGCACTTTTCATCTATTAATAGTGAAATACTATGCTGAATTTTTTTTGGTTTTAATGATTGCTTCCCACCAACCCTTACCAAACATATTGCCTCACCATCAACCCCCTAGGGTACTTGCTGGTTAAATTCCATTTAGCCACAAAGTTGGGAACATGAATGAATTGTTACACCTTGTACTGCTGACTACAAGGATAAACAGTTCAAGTTCCAGTGCTGAACTTACCAGAGGACGCCTTCTTGTGCTGAGGGTTTGATGTCTATGGTGCTCTATAAAAAGCAATACAGGTTTTTTTCACATAAACAAACTTCAAAAGTAACTGTGTTCTGGGACGGAAACTGAGACTTGTTTTATGGAAAAGACAGGCTTCCACTATTCACTTTAATCCTGTGGCTGATTGTCAGCAGGTATTATGCATTTAATTTTGCCATCTCTAGGAATAAAGAACAGTAAAATTTACATTCTGTAGTAGTGCTTAATTAGTATGAATGATCTTCAGTTTTGATTTGTAGAATGCAAGTTGGCTTCTGGCTGCTTGTAGAAATAAACTGTGTGCTGTTTAAATATTTGTAGTAATATGTGGCTTAATGATATAATAGCTGAGTTTCCTCACAGACCAAAATTTAATATAACACTGTAGTCTCTGTATCTTTAAAAATATTGTTTTCCTGTAATGTGCTCTGCAATAACAGTGCAATGTTTTTCTTGCCTGTTAAGTTTTCCATCTTTCTGCTTATTCTACATTTCTCTATCATAAACATCTTCAGTCTTTTCTTCTGTCTTTGTATCTGCAGTTACGCTGTTGCTATCTTGCTTTTGAAGTGCCATAAAGTATGAGGTACTTAGAAATATTGACCAGACATCGTTACTAATTTTTGCTTAAATGTCTTGGGGTGAGGGAGAGAACAAGGGGAAGAAGGAAAGGAGGGTGTTTAGTTATTATTTATTCATCCTAGAAATTCTTTTTTTGAAGATAATGCTTTTCCCACTTTTTTTCTGCTTTAGCTCCATCACTGTCTTCTCCTTAGAGTTCTCCAGAAGTTTAATTTTTCACTTAAGCATATCCATCTATACCTTTTGTCTCATTTCTTATTTTTACTTTAATTTCTGTGTAGTACTTATAAGTGAGTATGACTTAGCAAAATGTTATTGCAGTAGATATTTTCAGCATGTTATACTTACATTGTCTCTATCATAAAGATGCTAGTGGGCAGTTCGTGACATCTATAAGTATTAATTAAATGAGCAGTTATCCCTAGAATTAATAACATGTTTTTACTACATCCATTCTGACCTGTTATGCTAAGGATAGAAAGAAGTAGGACACTCACAAACAAGACCTTTCAATAGCTTTTATTTCATAGGAATTAAAAAACCATACTTTTCCCACTAGATTATACCTTGCTGACTGTTGATGCATTATGCTGAATACTAGCTGTGTCAAAGTAAGGCCAGAGAATGGTTTGGGAATATATAAGGAGCACTGAAATCTTTTGAATTTTGTTCGGAAGGATGAAATGAGAATTCAGTAAAGTGCATTCAATAACAGTCAGAAATCTCAAACATAGCAACATTTCGCAATGGTCTTTGAGTATATTTTAAGATGCTAAAAACTTGGATTCACCTTGAAGAAAAGATCAACAAGCAAAATACAGAAATGAGGCATGGATAACCACTCTATTGTAAAGGAACATGTATGTTTTCTGTCATATTAATGTATTTAGAATTAATGTTTTTTAACGCAGAATGGTCTACTTACAGAGTTTTATCATAATGTGGAAATGTTTTCATATTGTGTGCGTGCTGCATGTTGATTCCCTCTATTAGCATAAACTAGCTCATTCTGGTGACCTTTTTCCTGTACAAACATGGCATCTGTTGTACATAACTGTTTTCTAACTAGAACTGTGTCATGCACAAGCTGACAAGTCATATTTCTGGTTTTCTATGCATAGTCATTTAATTCCTTGTTAGGTTGATCGTTGGTGTGCAAGAAGCTTTATTAATACATGCTGCCTGCATGACTGCATACAGCATAAATGATCGTTTTTCATTTAACTTTGTGTTGCCATCAAACCATGCATCTTTTTAGATTTCATTTCATTTCTTTTTTCTTTTCTTTTTTTTTTTCTTTTTTTTTAAGGCCCTGTGGAATTCTCCATGTTCTGAAGGCTTAGTTTACAAACCTCTCAGCATCTCATTGGTTCCATCATTATTAAATTAAAAAAACAACATCTGGACAGTCTGCACTTATGGATTTAATTAAATGCTGTATATGAAATGAGCTGCAAGTTACCATTACTGGCAAAATTCTACTACTTAAAGTTATATTTGTATTATCAAACATCACTTTTTTGGGCAATAGTATCTTCATTATTAAATATATCTATGAATAAATTATTAGTAAACTATCACAAAGTTATTGTCTGAAATAAAATTCAGTTATTCTTACCATTTTGTGCACTTAATCATCCATTAGTGATTCACTACAAGTAAGAAAATCCTTCAGTGATGCTTGTTTCTGAGATTGAAAAAATACGTCTTCAAGGCCTGGAAACCTAAGGATACTATTACTTCTAAAACCTGTATTTTCTGTCTTCCAGTAATAATACTTCTGAGCCAATTGTGAATACAGGTTCAGCACCTTTCAATATGTGGTCTATTTGATGAATGTTCTTAATGATGTGTGTAATTCTAATGTGTGATTCAAAAGACATGTCTGCAGGGGATTTGATAAGCTTTAACAAGGTCAGAATTTACCCACCTTTATCCCAGGAAATAGAAGAGCTGATCCTAAAAACATATACTCTAATTTTTTTAATCCATTCGAATCATAACTTTACCTTTTAATCTTATTTTCTGAGTACTTCATCTTCTAAAAGACATTGCTAAGACAGCACCAATGTGAGCAAAGTAGATATTGTGTTTGCTGGATGTGATTGTGGTACTTGAGTGGATAGCTGTTGTTGTCCAAAGGAGGGGAGGGGTGGAAAGTAATTCCTGGTTTATGACTTTATTAAGCAAGCAATCAGAAGCAAACTGGAGAGTTCACCACAAACCCTGTCACCCCTGTCACCTCTGTTAGTTCTTCAATGTTCCATTAACCAGGACTGACTTTATTCACTCGAGGATGTACTCTACGGCAACCCTTACCAGGTAAGGTAAGAAGGTGCTTGTGCCAGCAGTATTCTTAAACCTTTCCTGCTAATACCATTCCTTACTAACAAGAGACGATACTTGAATCTCGTTACTAAGCCATTTCAATCAGGCCTCATAGTATATAATAAGAACAGTTATCCAACTGGAGCAACTGTTTAGCACCTGTGGCTTTAACTCCAAACAGAGGACGTACTACTCTCATTTAAAAATAACATTTCACCAGTTATTCTTAAATGGATCTGAACTGAAAATGAAAGCAATCAACTAAATATTCATGCAAGTCTTTAAAGTGAATGAACCTTCTTCACAGGTGGCGTTGCATTATGTTGGCTGGTTCTGTACCACTTAACATGGTGTTACTGTTTATCAATCTTATATCGACTGTTCTTTTTTTGTTCGTAGCAGCCATCTTCAGCATCCTCTCTCACTCTTTCAGTCAGGCTTCCTGAAACTTCCTTGCATATATAATTGCATAGCTCTTACTGTATTTGTTGGAAGTATCTTGAAAAAACAATCAAGTAGCAGATACATAATTTGAAGAAATGATGGAAATTAGCATGTGCTTATTATCTTTTTGAACTTCATCTTTCTTGTTGAACTTTATCTGTTGCCTTTCTTCCTTCTTTTGTAACCATTGGTGAGCATAGAAACGTCTACCTCTCAGTCTGTCATGCTTTTCCCTTTCATCACCATCTTTATTATGGTAATATTTTCAGTCCTTGTAGGATATTGTTATCTGGAACAGGACAGAGAGAACATTTTTCATTGTGATGCTTTGCCAGAGAGATCTGTATTTTGCTTAAAGAAATACATATTGGGAATGGAGATGGTTGTGAAAAAGCTGTGTAAGTCAATGAAAGAAGATGGGGAAGAAGAATGGAAGAAAAAAAAATGTTTTCAGGATTCCAATGAGAAGAAAAACTAGTTTCACTTCCTGGACAAACAAGCTTTTTTGCCCGTTCCTCTTAAGTCCATGAAAGAAAACTGAAAATACTCAAACAGCTAGTGTGTTTCTAAACCTGTCGCTTCATAGAGGTGTTGCTAGCAGCTGTCATTTCAGTGCAAAACTGAACACGGCCCTTTGGGTGTAAAAAGCATAAATTTCCTCAGTTTTTAACTTCCTCAGGAAATTGCTCATCATTTCCATTACCTTTTTTGCAGCCTCTGTTGATTTGAAGGTCAATGGCTTCAGGTCAGTTGTGGGAGTGGTAGCACTAGAGTAAATCTGGTATCACAACTCCTTGGCAGGAGTCTGATGTTAATGTTGATGATTTCTTTCTCCTCATCCAGTGCCTGTAATTATTTGGATTCCTTGTTATTGGAAGATCATTCTTCAGTGAGTAAGGGCTTGTTACTGATATCTGTAAGATATGAACATATAGCTGACAAAGCCACCCCTGTACCCTCTCTGCCACCAAAACCTTGCCATGTATGCCCAATATGAGGTGTTATGCCATACAATTGTGAAAAGCTGAACAACTGCTAGTGCAAAAAAGGTAATAGTAACCTGCTCATTAGATATCTGCTCTTAAGAGCCAAAACAAATATCCAGGCACACTAGACAGATCTTGATGCCAATGTTGTTAGCTTGATCCAAAGCCTGTGTCTTGTTACAAGCAAGGGCAACACCGTATGAACAAGGATACAATGGTATAAGGGTATTGGCAAAATACTTTGCTCTCATTCTGAGCATTGACATTTAACAAGTGCAGAGGTTTGTTATTTTAACTAGCACACGTTGTTCTTTCTGCATTTGATGCTTTGCAAGTGGTACCAGATAACCTGAGGTTGCTTTCTGCGCTTTCCTCCAGGGACTTCCGAATGTGTGAGTGCAATGCTGTTTGATACAACATAAGAGGGGACAACGTAGAAATTGAATCACTGGATTTAAAATTAACACAGGTGCAAAAATGTTACAGCTAGAGCAAGTATTCTGTGGTAAGCATTGAGAGGTTAGGAGGAACAAGGGTGATTAAAGTTATAAGCAGTCAGAGACACAGACAAGTCTCAAAAAGCCTGGGGTGGGATAGAGGCAGAAAGGTTACATCCTGCTTGAATTGAAGGGAGGTTTTTTTCATTTGTCAGTGTTGGGATTTTTTTTAACCTTAATCTTCTGAAGCAATTTCAATATGGAAACATGCAGAACAGTGTGAATACTGGCATTATCAATTATTCTACTGTTCCTCACTTAGAGCCAATGAAGAATTCCTATAGCTTTTCAGTATTTACAACAGGTCTCTAAAATAATTTGAAACATAATCATTGAGGCTGTTTGTGGGCACAGATACTGTGTGCATGGTGAAAGGTTGGAAGTTTTGTTGTTCTCTAGTTAGGACATCAGTGGCTTATCTTCTAGAGCTGAATTTACCCAGTGTTAACAAGTGTATTTTAGGTATATGTACACTATTATATTTTAAACTGTTCAATATGCTTTACATATTTATATAAGTGTTAAAACCGAAAGAACTTAGGAGGAAAAAGTTAGCCTATAACATATGACCTATGTTATACCAATAATAGAAACAGAAAATACCATTTCTATCCCTGACCTATTACTGCTATTTTCTTGATAGAAGTGCAGTGAGAACGATATCCAGGCTATGTACTCTGCGTTCATTTCAATACAGTGCTTTTTTAGTATTCATTTATTCATTTTTAGTAATGGAAGTTTCTACTTCTTAAGAGTCAACAGAATATTAACACTAATGGTAAAACAGCAAGAAGGCACATGAAGATAAAGGATTATAAATGAGATTTGGAGAATAGTAATACATTTCTTTTGTAGTGTACAAAAAGGCATTAAATTGAAAACAGAATCTACTGGATACCAGCAATAAAAGGAAAAAATGTTCTGTTTGGTTACAAGCAAATGCATTGCAAAAAAACTTGTGAAGATATATTTTTGTGTGTGCATGTATTAAATCATGCTGAAGTTGAAAGCACATGAATTAGATACCATATTACAACTTTATATTCGGTGCCAGCTTCATTACTTTTAGGGAGATTTTTATTCATCTAAAAACATCCAGGAAAAACTTGGTGGTGCTGTTAATGTTAACTATCATGATGAAATTAAGTGATAGCTTTGCATTTGATACTAAAACAGGGGAGCTTGATCTATATTGTGTAATGGTGCATACTTACTAGCAAATATTTGCACAGAAATGCCAACACCTTTACTGACATAATATTATGCTTTAAGCGAAGAATGAGGAAAGCACAACTTTATGAGAGGAATAGATGATAGAAGCAGTAGGATCTTCATACCTTAAATATATGAAACAATTTTAAGTGCACATGCCAGAGTTGTGAGCTTCCCAATGTGCAAGTATTAAAAAGTGTCCATGTGAATATATATTTGTGCATCTGTGTACACCTGTATTTGATCTTCCAGTCTGTTAAATGATTGAGTAGAAAAGACTAATGCAGATACAAATCTACTACAGGAACCCTTTCAGGTTATGAAAAAATTCTTCAAGAGAACCTCTAAGAAATTGCCAAATTTCAGATATTACAGAAAAGGCAAGTTAGAATTTTGCTGGTTAGAATTTTGGTAGAGGACCAGGTCAATGTTCCTATCCGGCTCCAGTGGAGTCATCTTTCAAGAATCTGTATGTTTTGCAATCATCCAGGTACCCTGAAAAAACTCAAGTAATTGCAGAACATGAATAGAAATCCTGAGACTAACGACGAACAGTTGGCTCTTCAGACACTGTCATGCGTCTACTCATACTCCCAGTGTTGCAAGTTTTTTTGAAGTCAGCTTTGTGGAACTGTTCCCTGATGCTACAAGATTCTTACTAGATAAACAGTAGCTAACAGGCTAGTTGCCTACCAAAAACTGTTTCATATATGTGTATAGCAAAATAAATCCAGGAATGTTTAATGATTGTGGTAACTGGACAGAAGTGAGCACATTATTTCTATATAAGAAGCTCTCTAAATTGCAAAACTAAGTATAAGAAGAATTGAAGCCACAGATAGTGTTAATCACAGGACTCTGGACACAATGAGAGCATCCTAGTGAACTCGAGGCGGGGCTACAAGGTTAAGTGTCATTTGTTCTTTCCTGTTTTTTAATTGGGTTCTGGAACTGAGGGGGTGACTGTCCCAGGAGGTGCTCCAGTGTAGACTCTCCATGGGCTGCAGTCCCTTCAGGGTATATCCACCTGCTCTGGTGTGATGCTTTCCACAGGCTATAGTGTGAATATCTGCTGAAGTGCCTGGACCACCTCCTCTCCCTCCTTCATTGACCTTGGTGATTGGCCTTTGCTCACTCTTTTTTCCTTCACTCCTCTGCTTTCTGGTGTTTTGCCCTTTCTTAAATATATTTTCACAGAGGTGCCACCAGCTTTACTGATGGCCGTGTCATTGTGGACATTGCAGAGCCACCCGGAAGCATCTGTGTCTGGCATGGGGCAGCCCTGATCTCTTGTCACTAAAGCCACCCTGCAGCCCTCCTGCTGCCAAAACCTTACTACATAAACCCGTTGCAGAAGCAAAAGCAAAGCACAACCCCACAGCTGACCTGAATGGGATGAATGTAAATAATCTTGTAATTGTTTTTCATGTTAGGAAAATGCTTCCCTGGACTTACAGATCTGTTAATATGTGAGGGATGAGTATTATAAAATGGTTCATTAGATGTGTGAATTTAGACATTGAGCCAACTCAGAAACTAGTGAAACTTAAGCATAACTTCTGTTCCAAAATACACTGAGACCTGTGGCGTTGGTGATGACTGCTATGAATTCATCCTTGGAGTGAGAGAAATGGTTTCATCGGTGCCTCAAGCCAGGAAACCTTCTTTTGCTACATGAACTGGGCATTGCATTGAGTGTGGCAGATAGGTGGTTGAAGACTCAGAAAGAAAAGGTTTACAAGTGCTATTGCTACTTTTTACTTACATTCTCAGAACAATTAGCTGTTATGAATTACACAATAATTGGAGTTTTGCTTGCAAGCTGGCCTGAAAAATCAATAAATCGATTGGGATACTGTGTTAAATTGCATTAATACTAGAATTCTTTTTCTGTAGTATGGAGTTAAGACAAGTGTTTGGATTAAAGGTCATTTGGGTGTAGCTAGGACTGCGTTTAATGTGTTAGGGAGAAGATGATCTTTGATGTCAGTAAAAAGGCCTAATTTTTAAAAATATGGAAACCAGTATTTACTCTGTGTTCTGTTGGGATACAGTCTTTCACTATTGTCATTCAAAATAATCTAGCAATCAAATTTTGTATAAATAAGACCAAAGTAAACATAGCACGTTTTTTAGAAGGCAGTTCTGTCCTTGGACTGGCAGTGGATTAGCGTTGCATTTAGTATTACTATTCTGAAAATCTTTCACCAAGTGGTGTGCCACATCTTTGTTAACAGAATTCTTCATCATGTTTTCTGTTAAATCTGTACAGCACTTGAGAGTGTGCAAGCTTGATGTCAACCAAATAGCAGTTGAACAGTAGGTAGAATTTACCTTTCAAATTTGAGCTGCAAATTCTGTGGTAGACATTTCACAAGCATCACCTGTCAAATACTGGCAAGTTAATCTGTTGGAATAAACTACTTGGCAAAATAATAATAATAGTCTCTTAGAGAATTTTGAATAAAATTTGTGTACGTACATTGCTTATACCTTCTCTTGTATTGCTACAGGAGTAGATTTTCAAAACTTCTTAAAACAGTGCAGGTATAAACTCAACAGTAACTTAAATAGCAAAACCCTTAAAAGTTTCCTTATTATGGAAATCCTAAATGTGATTTGAGTGACTGATAAAATAACATGGGTGAGCAGTGTGAAAGACAGAACAAGACCAAAACTAGTGAGAAAAAGGAGGAAAACAAAACCTTTATGAAGAGTGCACCAACATCCATCCAGTATTTTCTTTACTTTTTAATATTTCCCATTACAACAGATATCCACAGAGAGCAATCCATGGGTCTTCTGAAGGTCTTCATATCTCAATGCTCTTTCCTGAGACTGACTTGTAGTAGAGAAAAAGTAAAATGAAAAACAAGTGTAGAGTGATGTTACTGGTAAAGTGCCCAGTTTATCAAAGGAGGTTAGGAATTTTTTTAACTTGAAGACTGATAATTGTTGATAGACCATTTTTTATGAGTTTATTTTCCTTGTGATTCTCTATCCTGACAAAAACCTTAAAGGAGTATGTGCTATTATGGGTTTAGTTTGATTACTCTTTATGATATTAGTTTAATTTGTATTATGTATTTCTCATCATCTACAGTAGTGATAAATCTAGTATCCAATATTCATTATTTTTTAATAGGTCTTTTTTGGTAGTTCACTATCATTATAGTTCTTTGTTGAACATGTTTATGCTAAGAAACAAATGAGGCAGGTGTTATATATATGAGGCATATATTACCAAAAGAAGGTGCCAAATGCTTGGATTGAAGAGCTTTTTATACTCTCTTAGGCGGGAAGGGAAGAAATTAGTTGGCAGACTCCATTCCTAAGTCCCAGGTTTTTCTGTCTTCCTTTCTCAAATCTCTTGTTGCCATGTCTGCAAATTTCTCTTGCTGTTGGGAATATTTGCAAACTCTGTTAGTGGTGGGGCTTTTGTTCTGGCTCATTATTTTCCCCTGCTGCTGCTCCTTTGCTCATTTCCTTTTATCTTGCTGTATTGTTTTTATTCTCTCTCCACATTACAGTCCCATTTGGCTCATCCTCTCCTTTCTTTCTTTTCTATAAAACATCGTTTTTATTACCCATAAAGCATGCTTCTAAAAATTCAACAATAACAGAAACCAGAAAGTCATAGTTTTTCCTTTAACTTCTGTTTTTCCTCAGTCTTTTTCTTATTTTTTGGGCAGAAGGGAAGAGAAAAAAATACATCTAAGGCAAACTACCCATACAAATAATTTTCAGGGACTGGGAAGTGATATTTTTCATATAGTTCAGGATGCTAGCTGCTATGTTCAAAATCTGTGAAAAGAAAAGAATGCCTTTTCAATTCTGTGCATGCTAATGTAAATTTATATATCTTTTTAAGTTTCTACAAAATTATATTGGTTTATTCCATCTTGTATCAAGTAATAAATTTCTGTAAAACTTGTTCACGCACCCTTTGGTTTTCTTGAACTATTTGTAACAGATTTGGGTTGGCAAGTATCAGGAGAGCTTTACTGTGTGCTGTCAACTTGGACTACGTAGATAACAGCTATTTTCAGCTGACCATGCAAATGTATAATTTAACTAAAATACTTTTAAATTCTTTTGGGTATCTACAGAAAACTTCTTAGACTGCTAGAAGGCTTACTTTGCGTTGGTGTTTTGCAGCAATATAATTATGTTATATTCCATAATATAATGACTTTTCAGTAGGTCATGCCATTGTTCAGTCTAAACTTTTGTATGTTTATCATGCCATGTGTTGGTGGAAGATCCTAGCACAGTAAATCATAGGGTGCAGAGAGAGCACTGACATGATACATTCCTCTTTCATACTGCTAGTCTGTACACTTCAGTACAGATCTGATAGTTCTTGTTGTTGCACACAAATACCCATAAAATTCTTAAAACTGACTTTTAAAACTCTAGGTTGTAGTAAAGATAGGAGAATTTAGTATTTTGACGATATTGAGCAGCTTTCTTTTGGCTGAAGACACTCATTTCATCTTTGTTTCTATCCTACGTTGTTCCAACAGTTGCTTCCCCTTGCCTTTTGCTTGTAAGTAATGAATGTAATGTGCTGCTTCTGATAAATTTAATTAATCTATTATTAGTACTGCTATTTCTGCATTTTTTTAGTCTAAATTACTTATGGTGTTTTTAGTTAGGCAAAGTTTGGAAACCAATTTATGATTGCACCTGATTATACAACCTACACAAGGATTACAATTTCATCACTAGACATCCATAAATGGAAACAAAATCCAAATCACAGCGTAGAATGTCAAAGGACCTCTAAGGCTACTATAATATAAATGAAAAATATCCAGAGTGCTTTTTTCCATATGTTTTAATAACATCTTTTCAAAAGGGTTAAGTTACTTGCTGCAGCAAATGTCAACTTCAGTGTCTCAACATCTTATTGTATTTTTTCTTGTTTCAGGAAACCAGTTAGTTTAAGCAGTGTAATACACTTCCACCAGTGGGCTCTGAAGTTGTGCTAAATGAATGGTTAAGGTCCAGGACCTTCATTTAACAAAACATAAGCCACCATCTTTAACAGTATTTTCAGGAATAATAAACTGGTTTCTAAAACAAATCAGCCCTGACATATGTTGGTGAACAGGGTGAGATCAGTACACAGATCCTTATCTTCACTGAAGATTTTGCAGACACATGGAACTTATTAGTAGACACCTAATATGCTAAATTTTGTAGTGTTGGTCCAAATATAGAGAATTATTTAAGTACCAGCTACATTCACCATCCTCCAGAAGCCTAAATATAGATTGAGGGTTTGGATGAAGGTAACTGTTGGAATTTTATGTACCTTTGTAATGTAAATGACCCAGGCACACCTTTTTATGTAAATATGAGGAGCTGGTAGGTTTTTTAGAAAAAATAATAACTATGTTAAAGTTTTATGCTGTTTTTTGTTTGGGGTTGTTTTTTTTTTTTAGTTTTGGGAGTTTTTGTGTGGTGTTTTTTTTTTTTTTTCTAAATGGAGCT
>KZ505844.1:417860-652254 GCA_002844005.1 Limosa lapponica baueri
TTTTTTTTTTTTTTCTAAATGGAGCTCTTTTTCATTAGTGCATCTCCTTTTTTCCACCATTGTATTCTCAGTTAGCATAATGGAGGTTTTCCAGTGTGAAACTTTTGCCCGTGAAATATGCCAAAAACTTTATATTTTACTAATGAGTATTAATTGCTGTGTCACTTTGTATGAATGCATGAAATTGTTACATCCTAGAAGTAAGGACTTTCCACTGTGTCTGCCTGGAAGAGGTTTCACCATTGCTAGAGTAGAAATCTGCTTTGCCCTTTAAAGGTGCAGATAGGCTGCTGTGAATGGTGTCAGAGATGGGGTCTATTAATTTATTTATTTTTATAATGAGATCTGAAGTTGAGTATGTTGTTCATTTATTTGTGTGGCATAAATAGAATTCTATGACATTTTTGTACATTCATATGAATACATATATCAAGATAGAAGTAGAAGCTATTTACAAGTTGTGAGAACTAGAGGGACAGCAATTGCTTGTTGTTTCCTTGGTTTAGCTCTCCAAATTAAAAAATTATTTATAAGTTATAATATATACTCCCCTTCCATGGGGTTTAAAGGCCGCATTCTCTATCAGTCTTTATCTAAAAAAATTGGGATGAGGTAGACAGTATTTCTTTTTATTTTTATTATTACTATTATTGCTACCGCTGTGACAGGAGAGAGCAGGGGACTGCTCATTCAGAATTAAGAAAAACTTTTTATCTTTGCAAAAAGAAACGGAATTTTTCTACCTGCAAAGTCCTTGCAAAAAACATTACAATTTCAAGTATAGTACAGTATACATAAGTAGAGTACAATGTGATGCAGTTTTGTCAGAAAGCAGCTTTTTGCCACTGTTTGGCTTTGCATAACCTTTGTAGCATATTCAATTAGATTCTGATCACATCCAATTTTGTAACAAAACTGTGCATTACACAGAAGGCCACAGTGCGGGTATTCAGGTATTTATCACTTCTGAGGCAGAGAGAAGTAAATATTCTGTCACCTTCTCCCCGTTGTCTCCTGGTTTTGCATGCTTTACTCTGGGGCCGTGATCTGTGCAAATCAGTCACACTCCACCAGGGTGTTCTGGTACACGATAAGCAACATGCATTGCAGTGTCTTTTGTCTGGGCATGGTCTTTGCTTTTGTATATTTTCCTTTACTATGAAAGTTTCTGAAATGATACTGAAGTATGTAGTTTGCCTTGTTTAAAAAAAAAACCAAAACAAAAACCAAAACAAAAAACAAACAAACAAAAAAACCAAAACAAAACAAAAAAACCAAACAAAACGAAAAAAGATGTTGGCTTCATTTAGTCTATTACTTGAGCAAGTGTGATTCACAGTTAATCTCCACTTGCATATGCTATTACAAACACTAATTAATCCTATTTGCAAAGACAAATTATGATTAATGCATATCTTTAAAATTTACACATAATTACACAGAATATAATCTCTAAATTTGTATAAACAAAAGTTATAATTTTGAACATTGTAGATAATTAGTAATTTTCTGAATTTACATTCGCATGTGCTAATTAAGGATTGCTTCATTGTGTTTACATTTGCGAACAGGTTATGTTCTCATTACTCAACGTAGTGCTCTGTGAACAGAGGAAAATAACATTCCATTTTGGCACAGGTCCAAAATATACATCTTAAACCTGATTTTGTCTCTAGATTCATCTTTTGATGAATTAAGCTAATAAGTGGTGTTTTATTTAGCAGTCAATTTAATTAAATTTACCTGTACATAAAAGGAAGGAAAATTCTGGAATATTTTTTTTTCTCCTATTAGTGTTTTGGTGAATACCTCCTTTTTGTTCTTGGGAATCTAAATCCTTATGTAGTAATAAACTTGATCATGGTGTGGTGTACAAGTAATACATGGGTCAGTATGCAGTACAAGAAATTTCTTGTGCTAACAGTATTAATAAGTGTCTTAAGATTCGTATTGATTTTTTGTGTGTGTCTGTTCTTATCTACAAGCAGAATTTGAAATCTTGGCAATCAAAAATTCTGAAAGAGAAGAAAATTTCTTGGAGGATTTAATTTTGGTTCTGTTTTCAGAGGCAGATTAAAAAGTACATATGCATATTGTGATGAAATGTGTAATTTGTATAATGTGTTTAAGCAAAGTATTACTTTTCAACCATGATAAGCTAAAAATAAAATTTAGCAGATCTTATTTTTATAGCTGGTATATTACAAACTACCTCTTTCTAAATTAAAGTAAAACCCATAGCTGAAACCCAATTATTATCTTGTATTTAAATCCATTCACTGCTTTCAAATGATTTAAACTGGTTCTGGTTTCCTACTTCAAGTCAGGAAATGGTATTTATAAACATTTAGTAACAATATTTACAAAATACATACATTTCAATGATCTCATAAAATGATAGCATCTTTACACTAATTGGTGATTATATGCTGCTTAGTGAAATGTTTGTTGTTTTGTTTATTGAATATACCTGCTATTGTAATAAAAAAATACCACCCTTAATTATGCTTGGGGAAGACTTGCAAATGCATTTGATCCGAGACATTTTAAAAACTGTTATTATAGTTGTTATATTTTCTACAATACTACTGTCAGTTTTTAATTTAAATAAACAGAGGATTCCACAAGATCTTGACATTGTTGCCAGTGTTAACGTTAGGCTTTATGGTGGGACATAATGCAGATCAGTGATGCAAACTACTTTTTTAATCTGGTCCCATAATTCTGTGATATGTTGATGGGTAAATTGTTCGTATTGAATATGTGGAAAGCTGCAGCACAGACTAATGAAGAGTTAAAATTATAAAAACTCACTGAAATAGCTTGGTAATCCTAATTTAGGGGTTATTCAACTGAGTGAGTGATAACATTAGTTGTAGAGATGTGATGACTATCCAATATTGGTTTTCCTTGAACCATTTTTCTGTCTGTCACTTGGTCTATGAAGTTCAACTTTAGGAATGAAGCTGAAGGGCTTGTCGTTATACTTGATAATATTTTAAAAAAATGCCAGCTTGATTACCATTTTTTAGGTTAGAATGTATTTAACACATTCTCCTGAATCAAAAATGGACATAATTTTTAATGAACAGATTTGATTCTGTAGGTTTTAATGACTGTGGTATACTATTTACATGTATGTGCTTTTGATCTTGATCGTGGTTGTGTCCTCCTGCTGCCCCTTTCAGTGATGCTGAACTGCTCACTCGTATTATGGGCCTACATCTTAACTTTGCAAAAAGCAGTCAATTTTCTGCTGGCTGTCTCGGTTCAAGAGCTGCTTAATGCCAGGGCTGGCAGTTTAAAGGGCAGTATTACGAAATTGGGAACAGTAGGTGATTACAGGGAAGCCTAACTCCTCCCTGAAGATGTGATTCACTCCAGCTAAGTCTGTCAGTGGCAATTTGCCACAGATTTTGCACCAGTTCTCACCAGACAGCCTGGTGAGCCAGTTCGGGAAGGTATTCACTTCTCTGTCGAGTGTACTGACTGAGTCCCTGACCTGGCTCCCTGGCATGTCAGAGTTGTGCCGGTGCTTGTAAGAAGGAACAGCAGGAGGCCCATCGAGACCATTGCTGTAGGCTGCAGCTGGCTGGTGTATCGCTTCAGGTCTCCATGAAAGCAGAGGGCTCAGGGACAACGTAGTCCTTGCTGTGTGGCTTTTCTATTTTCCCCACAGTGGATGGTTATTTTCAGGTGTCTGGGTAGTCCGCTGTCTTAGCTCACCACTCCAGTAACCTATGATGCAATCGCCACTGCTTGTGTAAGAGTGTGTAGGGCTGCAGGACGAGACTGTGGAGCCCAAACTTTGACCCACTTCATGTGCTCTGGAGGAGTAAGATCTTGCTGGTGTAAAGAAGTGAACTAAAGCTTAACCTGACACTCTGTTGATCCAACAGGTTTTTGAATGTGGGGTCAAAAGAGTCATGATATTGGCTTGAGAATTCACATGGAGAAGTGGAAACCAGTTTAAATTTTAAATGTGGTGCAAATAGCCTGAGTTCAGGCCGTGACAAGAGTGTGTGTGTGTGCTCAGATTTGTGTGTGCGTGGGTATATATTCTCGCCAGCCTGTGTAATATTTTAAATCCTTGAATAATCAATCGCAAAATTCTTCATACTGTAGTTAGTTGATAGACTTGCTTTTTTAAATAAATGGAAGTGTAAGTACTAATTTTGTTAACTGTGTTTTCAACTGGGTCATTAAAAATAGTTCAGTTACCATATATACCATAGTGCCAAAACCCTGAAGCTATTGAAAGGGAAGCCTTAAAGATGTAGTTTTACGTTTGCTAGGAAAACTCAATGCTATTAATGTAAGGCTGGCAAGAGGTAAAAATCTATTCATCAATATTTCATTTAGAAAAATTTATCTTAATGTTTTCAGAAGCACCCATCCTTAAATATATTACTCAAACTCAACTGAAATGTCTTTTGTGCTCTATCTAGCATCCTGCAAACCCCTGAGTATAGGACTAAGAAGATGTTTATATAGTATATTAGCTCCAAATGTCAATGTCAGTTGACATGGTGAGGGAGGGTCTACCTGCAGCAACTTTTCCTGCAGCTTCCTGATCTCTAGAGCTGCCATAAAGGGATGGAGGGACACGGATGCAGGAACCCACTGGCTTCTCTTTCAGTGCAGCTTGCACCTGCAGCAGGTTAGTTGTGGCAAAAGAAAAAAGCTGTACCTTGAGTTATGAGAGGGAAAACAAGGACTCAAGCAAGCTGACACACAGCTTCCCAGCACAGTTTGTGGTGTGTGATTGCCAGTGGTAACACACAGAGGTACTCCATGGGCAGGGTTGAGAGCCAGTGCTGCCAAGTGGTACAACGTGAAAGAAATTTTGCACTGGATTCAGAAGATTTTTGTGCTGGATGGTCAAAGGCAGAACACTCTCACGTGTGGCAAGTCTTGGAGAAATATGCTGGTGTACCCAGAGAGCCCGGAGAACATGCTAGTACATGCTAGTCTCATGCTAGTACAGACCTTCCTCGAGAGGGGATGCTGCAAGTATGGTCCTAGAAAGCCATGCTGCAAATATTGAGTGCCACTGAGGGATACAACTAGTGACACACTAGCAGTTGACAGCCCACATTCTTGATGATGTAATCAATGATGTAAAAACCTTAAGAATTATTCCCTTTCTCTTATGGGCAGCTGTTGAAGGTAAGGGATGGTGACTTGGTAATTCTTTCTGAGAAATGCAAACATTTAAATTTCTTCTCTGAAAAGCATGGTGGTTAAAAAAACAATCCCTGCACACCACCAGGCAAAAAGAGCATGCATTGTATAGTTTGTGGTAGTTTGTGGTAAGGAAGAATAAATAAAAAAGATAAAGTATCAGAAGGAGGAAGAACTTTCATACGGATATGGCAATTGAAGTTCAGTCTTATCAAGAGCATTTCTCTTTGTCTCAAAATGATACAGAAGTCTAAGTTAGTATATACGAACAGAAATAGTCCATGCCTGGGTTGCAGGTGCTGTTACCAAAGCACGTTGTATATGAAAATTTTCATTTTACCATTTGCACAGAATTACCACTCAAATAAATTGACAGCTTTTGCAAAAATTCAGAAGTAGTTCTTATGTTAAATAGGTACTTGTTGAAGATAAAATTCTGGGATATATTTTACAACCCTGAAGGGAACAATGAATTGATATCTTAATATTGGTATTTTTGCTTTTTCAGTGGCATCGCCATCTTATGCTGTATATTTAGCTATAACGTCACTCAGTGTTTTGAGGATTGTTCTGAAATTTCTGCTTTACCTTTCTGTACCTTCTTTTTTTTTTTCACCACAGCATGATTTAGCAGTGAGGCTTCTGAATTCATTATCAGAAAACCTATTCTCTGACCTCATGCTTTTACTGATGTTCTGTATGATCTCAGGTCATTTTTCCTTTCTGTACCTTGGTTTCCTTATTTGCCATTTATTGAAGTGCATTGAAGTCTCTGAATGTCAAGAATTATTCTTTATTAGGAAACTGCATCAGCTTTTTCTGTTAATATTTGCATAAAATATTTAAATTTGCAATGCTGCATTCTTAGCTTATACCAGTTTAGTAGAGGTAACAAGTGTGATGGCTTTGTGTCAATATCTCAAAGTAAAAATGAGTGTTCATAATACAAAAGCTATTAGCTAATCAGATTGGTATTAACTGTTTAAGTAGGTAATTTTAAAACCCTTATCTGTCTTTACCTACCTTGAAAAATAATACAGTGAGATTCTTAGTGGATCATAAATTTGCATAGTTTAAATGCCATTGCTTTTAATTTTATATGCTGCTACTATTAAACCATGAAGTATATGTGCTCAGAAATTGGTCTGCTCATTAGTGTATGGCACTGGACTTTACCTGACACTACCACCATTGTATTAGCATGCCTGTTCTGTGAGAAGAGAGAATTATTGAATTTTGTAAGTAATGTATTATATAAGAATGAATATAGCTGTTCCTGTGCCAGGCGGTTTGAACAAATTGGAACTTTTCTCAAAACAAAACCAAGAAAACCCTCAATTCTGAAAAGGACAATATTTTCAACAATCCAGGCATGGAAGGGTCAAGTTCTTACTGTTTGAACTGGCATGTTTACCAGAGATTCGCATGCTACAGCCTAAGCAGTTGTAGCATGGGTGAGGGTGGGGTTTTGGTTGTTGTTGGGTTTTTGGTTTGAGGTTTTTTTGGGGGGGGGTGGAGAGGGTTGATCGTGGTACTACATTTTGAACACTTTGCAATAAGGTTTGGTATTTTCTGCCTCATAGGTAAAATATTTATTTTCTAATATAACCAGAGGATTTTCATCCAGAAGTACATTCTATGGTGCTGAGATTAGATCAAGTTAATACTGATATCTGAGACAGAATTAATCTATTATTACAGAAAAATGAGAATAGGTGTCTAAAGATAGAACTTACTCTAAGATTACTGCCTATGTGATTTTGGATGCTTAATTTTTAAAACTTTTCATTAATGAATGAGCTATTTTGTAGCAAAACAAACAAACAAAAAAACCTGCAAATTTTTCTCCAGTAAGAGCAGTGCATACGCAGAAATTTTGCATTATTCCCCCAAAAGCTCCATTGACATCTGAGACACCCATCCCCTGGTTTAGCATGAAATCACAGTTTGTGATTCAGCACATGTGGAGAATTACATGATGTTGTTTAGAAGAGTTGTCTTTGTGTGTGGTGTTATTTTGCTGAAGGCTTATGGGACCGCGGCATGGAATCGTAATGCAGCTTGTTCCGCTTTAGCATGTTGTGACAGGATTAACTTCTACTGTAGTCGATGCTATTTTGATTAATGCATCATGAAATACGGGCCAGCTGGACAGCAACCTACCCCATGAGCCTTATGATGTTTCCAAATTCATCATTCTTGGTATGTAATGTGTCTCATTTTCCCTGTGGGCTGCCATAACCTACTATTCCATAGCAAGGTCGAGCTTCTAAAATATCAGACTTTAATGAAAAAGTGAAATATAACTCAAAAAGACAGAATTTTTTTGTAACCAGTGAGTCCTACTGTCTTTTGTTATGGATGGTCGGTGAATTGGCTTGCAATTTTGCATTCTGCTCTATTGTTGGATTTGATTTAAGCGTGTGCTGTTTTCTTTCTATAACATACCAGCACAATAACCCAGCATGTTAATTAAGTACTTTCCAATTGCAGGTCGACACACTTTCAGGTTACTTAGTAAAGATTTCAAGACACTAAGTTTAATTTTGCAAGCCATTTTGGTGGTGGTATTTTGGGTTTCTTTTTCCTCTCCAAACAAGCCCAACTCATATTGCGCCTTCCTTGATTAGTTCATGCTACTATTACTCCAGTAAAATGCAAGCATTGTAAAACATAAAGCCTGCACTTACATCTTATTGCCTGATTCCTTTCAAGAAGAAATTTTGTAGAGGACAATTGAAGACTTGGTCCCAAGGAAAGTATGGTTTATTATGAGAAAGAAAATTACTTATATCTGTATGTTTGAAAAATATTTTGTTGTAACAGCCAGTTTAATGAGAAGTCTACTGTTTACTTGAAATACCGTTCCCCAAAAAGTGTCCTGTGTCATTAGAACAAGTGTTGACTTCAGAATTGACTTCTGCAACACCAGTGTTGGCGATACAGAAAATGCAGAATGCTGTGGAAGGCAGCAACCTCCTATTTTTCTTCCTTCACTTGCCTTCATAGTTTGCTGTTGCCTTTGCAAGGACCTTTACATTTTCAGATCCCATGATGGAGAACATGAGCTACATTGTGAAAGTGAACAGGCAAGCTGCAAGCAAAGCATTTTGCTGAGGCAGCAGATTGCTTAAATTGTGCGAAAATTGCTGAATGATAGATAACAGGAATTCTCTTACTAAGTGTTCTCTATTAACAGTGCTAGAAATGGTGACCCCCAAAACCAGCTAGGGCTGTTTTAAATGTCTTGTGTCTCTCCTGCTGTACTCAGTAGTGGAAGATTGGTCAGTGCCATAGTAGTTAGTCCGTTGGGTGTCTGATCAAGTCTAGTGTTTCAGTTTTAATTACTAAAATTGTCTTTTCTTATGCAAAAAATTGAGGTTTTTTGAAAAAAACATTCCCATCTTAGGTCAGTGTCTATCACAAGTCTAATTCTGCTGTTAAAGGATATAAGAAAATTAATGTGCTAACATGAGTGCAAACTTCAACAGTAAGTGGTACATAACTGATTTCTATGCTGTCTTTACAGAAGTATTAATTCCTATAAAGAGGTTTTGGTTATTTTCTCTGCTGATTTTCAGTGTTACCAGGAGTGGCTGAAAATACAGACAGAAATGTGGTTTTGTGGTTAATTATTTGGAAGAGACAAGGTAAAAAAGCAGCAGTTGACTATATATTGACGGTATAAAATTTGTAGAAAAATAGATATATTTCCTGGCTATCTTCAAGTTTTTACATCTGAAAGTGCACTCTAAATTTATGCCAGGATACTGCATCATTAATGTTTAATAGAGAAATAAATCTAGGTATCATCAGCATAACAATGCTATAATCTTTGAATCTGAGTAATGTGTCTCATGTGGGTGGGCATGAATGGCAAGTAAGATGGGATAAAATATGCAGCTTTATGTAAGGCACTGTGGGGGATTGGTGAAGATCTGGATGCTATTCCTGAAACACAGGACAGTAATGGCCTATAAAATCAGAGTTACACCATAAAAGAGACAGCAATATTAACATAAAATAAAGGTAAAGACATTTTTACTTCTGATTTAAAAAAATGCTACAATGAAACCCCACTATAAATGGAGAACAACTTAGTATTGTTTTTTATGCTATAGTAACTTGTTTACTTAGATCCAGTAACTTGTAAAGAACAAACCCAAACATTTAACTAATTGACCATATGAAAAGATAGTGATTTTGATTCATGGTTGTTGTCATTTGGCCTGTAGGTTGTATGGCAATACATAGAGAGCCTGTCCATATATCAGAATACTTCATTCACAGAAAGAAATCCTACTCAATAGGGCAGCATAAGCAGCAGCAGGGGTTTTATTGAAGCATCGTTAGCTGGTGATACCAATACAAATTTCTGGTAGTGATAGGAATTTGAGGGCTAAACTACTGGTCTATGTTGGCTGTTTTTTGTTTGACAGTACCCTGTGAGTCTTGAGATACCCCAGGGATTGATAATCACAAGATGGTGATAATAAGTAAGTTAGAGGTGAACTAGAGCATCCAATATTTTTCTAAACTTTTTTTCTTTAGGCAGTTTGTGAAATACTACTAAATTTTGTAGAGAGACTTTTCAATATATTCTATGCTATAAATCAGGGAGCAGTCTCTGCTATAGAGCATCACCCTCCTTTTGGGGTTTTGGAATGGCGTTTGTGGATTTTGCAGGTTTTAATATTTAGGAGATGGGGTGGTTAGCTATCGGTTCCATTTTCAGACTTAGATTTTTTGGTGCATTGTTAATTCTGCTTTGCATTTATATAGAAACATAAATCTAATGCCTTTTATACATGTAAAGTTTAACTTATCTCCTTTAGAGGTGCTAAGTACTTTTTTTTTTTATTCTCATTTTGGTAATTCTTATCAACATAGGCCCACTTTTTCTTTTCATCTGTCTCGCACTTAACTGTCTTCCCACGTATTGCATCATTTGCAGATTTAATTAATGGCTTCTTCATTTTATGACTACTTGTAGAAGTCTGATGAAATTTTAACACTCATCCAGCCGCTACTGGAGTAGGCTTTTCATCTAGACTAGATGAAAATCCCTTACAATCAATTTTACTTATGGTTTGTCACTGGTTGTGATTCATCTAGTGATACTTTCAAGCCAAGTTAGTTTACTTTTGTTGTTAAACTTCCTGACATGATTTACCAGTCACATTGTATTGCTTATTAAATGTAATAAAATGTCTCAGATTAAGAACATGAGTAGTTCCAGAGATTTTTACATCTTTTTAAGTGACTTGTGAAAATTAAACATTTTACAAACAACCAGTTAGACAGAAAGCAATTAGGAAAATCTGTTTTTGAAGACAGAAGTCTTCAAACAAGCAAAGTCTAAGGTCCAGAGACCTTGAACACTTACTTACGAGTATTCAAAGTATATATCCCAATTTCTCTCTTTTAAATGAACCATGATTAAAAGCAAAGTTGTCTTCTGTAATAAATGACAAAAGTAGTACTGGAGAAAGAAGAGCATGTGTTTCTCGACTGTGTCTATGAAGGCTTTATATATTTATAAATTTTATTTACATTTATATACTTTTTAAGCTTTTTGTGGTTGTCATTAACTCAAAAGTTTCAAGTAATTAAAAGACTTAATGGCCTAAATTGGTTTATTTTCAATTTGATGCATGAAGAGATTAAATTCAATTAATTAATGTAATAGACAAATGGACTCTTGTTTGGCCATCTGTAAAATTTTCCAGTCTCGTTTTGCTGTCTTAACACTAATTACCCAAGTATTTAAGTAAGAAAATTTAGGAAGAGGAAGAACCTCACTTAAATGCTCATTTTCTCTGTAAGTATTGTGCCTTCGTGCAGCCTAATCGATAAAGTACCCAGAATTTTGGGGGCTTCTTTTTCTCCTCTGAATAAAATAAATCTGAGTGATTAAAACAAATAGATCCCATTGATAATGCATCTAGATATAAATCCTCTATTTAGTTGTTATTAAAATATTTTCTCTCCCCTACTCTTAACAGCTGCAGCTTTCTAAATTTGAAACAGCAGTATTTCTCCGTCTTGTAGATATATATTGAATGTCTTTCTCCAAGATATTTGATTATCTAGTTACATATGTAAGAAAACTTATGTGAGTTGAGGGGGTACACATATTGTGTACAACAATTGAGGGTGTACAACATTGCTCATTACGGTAAGCCCTTAAGAAGCCCAGAGAGGTAGGGGAGATCTCTGAAAAATAGTCTGTAATTCAATAACGTATTTAATATATTTGTAAGCTGTATTCATTTCATAGAAACATAAGCTAGACAGAAATGCACACACTCTTTGGCATATTGTTGAGTTGGATTGGAGACACTAAATTGTCCATCCCAAGGCAAGAAAATAAATTTATAGCAGAGCTAGAAATGTAGTCAAAATACTTTAAAATGTAATCCTGGCTTTTAGGAGATAACCAACTTCCATCCCATTTACTTTATTTGACAATTAACCAAAATGCAATATCCAATCAAGAGAAATTAATTTTCTTTCAGGCACTACATCTTTTTACCTTCCAATTTCACACTGTGAACTTCTGTCCCCAACAAAGTTGGAGGTGAAATATGTAGTTTAGACCATATTGTGCTTATAGATCTGCACCACGACTAGGTTATTTGGGATTTACCATTGAAGAAATTTCATGAATTACACATACTTTTCTTAATGCACTTATTCTCTCCAATATATTGAGACGGAAATAGCTATTTAAACATTCACTGTAGAACCACTGTGTTGCCCTGGCCTTACAGTCCATAAGTATAAAGCATTGCTAGTATGATAGCCTGGGATTACAGTGCTGCAAATTTTGTATATGACGTTTAAAAAATCCAAGGCACTTAAAAACCCAAACAACCAGCAACAAATATAGTGACTGGTCAACATTTTTAATTTTGCACCTGACTTTGTAAGGATTTAAAACTTTGTAAGTACTTTCTGAGTTAATACCTATCATAAAGTTTTAAAGGCTATTAAACAGATTTAGACTCTCCTATTTCAAGTGAGAAGCCATGTTTTTGCACACCATTAGCTGGAAGGTATGCGTAATAAAAAGTATAGTTTATTGGGCAATAATAATTAAAGTAGAAGATATTTATTTTAGTTTCCTGGAAAAAGTGTTCAAGCGTGTGTTTGGCTTGTAGCTGGAGCCCAGCTCGTATGAATCTGATCAGGGTCCCTTCCCAGTGCTGTTGATGTTTCTATGATTTCCTTGTCGTGTCTTTTCCTCGGGGAGGAGAAGACTAGGTTTGTAACTGCAGTGTCTCCACAAAAGCCCACACAGATGAAGGGCCTGTTGCAATTCTTGACATCACCTTCTGCTGGATGAGTAAGCATCTTCTGATACTGAGTTACAGTAGTCTTTTAGTATGGAGCATCTTGCATCCGAACAGCTCTGTCTCTTATAATAAAAAGCTATAATTGCATATCCTCATGTGTCCTTTTAAAGTACTGTGAAATATGCTGGTAGTGGTGTGTCAAGCATAAGAACTCATGAAAATGGCATTCCTTTAGTATGTTTTTGGAAAGGGGTCTTTATTTCATTCTGTTTTGTCCCATTTCATGAATAGATTTCAAACTAAAAAAGCAGAATAAAATACAAAGTAACCACTGGAGAATGGTTTGAAATGAACGGAAAGGCTTTTTGTTTTGTTGGGGGAAAGAGTGGTGCTGTTTTAATATTTGCATTTGAGCTACAAATTCTTTAGCAACTACAAAATAGCTTACAAAAAAATACCACACACAAGTACTGCTTATAGTTATCATTTATTTATTTATTTAAATGCTTTTCGCTACAGAAACCACATTTAGCAGTGTAATGGTATAAAATCTTCTTTATATGTTTGCGTTCTCCATGCATGTAAATAGTCCTTTGGTTATTTATATGTGCACAGAAGATGAAGGCAGAAAGTCCAATCCCAGTGAATGTAATGTGTTTTGTCTCCCAAAAGATCTGAAAATTATGTTGTTAGCTCTGGAAAGATAGAGTTTGGTCTGGGAGGAATACTTTTAAAGTATCACAGCAAATCATTCAAGCATCTAAGAGACTTTAATACACATTATTAATGTGTTAGAAACGATTATTAGATTAAGCAATAGGAAGATGATAAAAGATCTAGACACAATAGTAACTCAGGGCAAGACTTATTTTACAGTTATTATAGAACAGAAAAATTTGAAATGCAGTATTTTTAAAAGCAGGGAGCCTTAATTACTTGAATTGTGTGCCATGCGACTAAAGGAGTGATCAGATGATTAGTATGTTTTGCAGGAAGGCTGAGCATTTTTTTGCATAACTTGTTTTAATTTGGAATGTATTGATGAATGGAATTAAAAGAACTATTTATTCTTTCTATTCAGTTTCTCCAGATTGTTGGTTTTTGGTTGGTTTTTTTTTTTTTCAGATCATATAGTGCTACCAGATGAACACTCTTTCCAGTGCTTCTTTTTACCCTACCATATATACTGCAATGTTGTTATAATTTAATGTGGTTGTTGGGTGGCAGGATGTTTATAAAATTTATGCTTGAGCTGTAAACATGGAGAAATAATGTACAAGCAGTGGCACTGGAGAAGGGCTGAATTTTCCAAATTGTGAACATGGGAGTGATAATTAAAACTCTGAACAGGGAAAAGAACTGAAGAGCAGGAGGTCAGATCTAAATCTGTGTTGCTCTGTTAGAGACAGCAATCCGGTGCCAGCCTCTGCCAGGTAATGCTCCATTGCTGACGGCAAGGGAAGGACAAGGACAGAAGAGTATGGAGAACCATAAAGCTGTCCTTCACTTGAAAGGATGTGAAGGAAGTTCCTTTTTTTTTTTTTTTTTTCTGTCCCCTAGTGTAAGCTTGCTTCTATCGAGGGGGGTGCGGGTGTATGTATGCGCATGTGCTTGTGTGTACATCCATCCTGTTGGGACAGCAGGGAGGTATGTCTGCAAGAAATTTTGTCCGTAAGCACATAAATATTCCTTGTATCACAAATACTGTGCATTTGTAAAGGACAGCATCACCCAAACTTGAAAGGTATAGTTTACAAGGTCAATGAGGCAATTATTTCATTTCAGACCTGTTTTAAAATAAATTGGCACGTACTAGTTGTGAGCTAACAAGCATTATTTATTATTTTTATTCTCAAGATGTATTACTACATGGAAATTAAAATAAACCTCACTCTCAAAGAGGGAGCACTTCACATGCTAGTACTTATCAACCTTGTTCTTCTTGAAAATGGTGAACTGCTATGTAAATGTTGTTCTTTGCAAACCACATTGTAATTTTGCGTCTTATCCTCATTTGAGGACTGAGGACTCAAATCCACATGCGTGAATGGTGTGATCTCATTAACTGAATACTTATTTTTTATTAAATAATGCTGTGTTAACATGATAGATTCTATGGTACATCGTTGGATTGAGTTAATGCTTGACATCTCTAAGTAAAGGAAGGTGTGAAAAACAGGAGTGTCTATTCTCAGAGGTTGTAGCCAAGGTACTACAGTCCAGAAAAACATTAAAGTATTAGTTTGAGTGACTTGATGAATCCTTTCCTAATCCTATCTTAGCTAAGGCAAGTTTGAGGATGTGTTTAACTAGGGAAATGATTTGATACATTTATTTGAATTTTTACGTTTTCCACTCAAACAGAAGACAAAAAAGTCTTTTTTCCAGTATTTTTAAGATATTTTGTCAATTCTAATACTTTGTAGGCCTGCGGGAGGAAATGACTTGTAAGACGTCTCCAAATAACATGAAGCAAAACTCAGAAGGGATTTCCAAAACTGAGCGTTAGATGAAAGGAAATTTGGGAATAACAAACATTATTACAGATGGGTAAATAGTGGTAGAGATAAAGTGATTACTTGTGCTAGATCAATAACAGATGAAGAGGGTTCTTTGTTTCTAATAAGTTCTTATCTCTAGCCTACACATCGTGTGATGTTCTCTACTTCTGATCCTATAATCAAAATAATCTGTCATAAGCATGTACAGAAGCTTAATGAAAGTTATATACATTTCATTTTATCTGATGGAGAAATCAGGATCCTTTAGAAAAGGAACATTTATTATAAATTCCTAATGAGGTTGGCATTGAGTCTTAGAGTACGTAGAGAGCTTTAAAAAAAAGTGTGAAAAAGAAATATTCAGCTATCTGTGAAACAAAGGCTGTGTTACTATATGAGTAACTTCAACACTTGGTTTGATTTTCTTTGATAACATAGACTTAAACTTCTAATGAATGATTGTATATAGGGTGACTAAATCTTTTCTAACTGATGTTATTTTTTTTCTTATTAAAAATGCAAGTTATATTATGCCAAGCTAAGTAATGATTGTGGCACGTCAGAAATAATTTGAAATAAAAAATAAAAGATATTTTTGCCTTTTTGTTCAGAGTCTAACTGTGCAGAAGAGGGTAATCCCATCTGTATTACTCAGTCTTCATAAGTGCAAATAAATCTCTTGTCAGATCTTTAATCTATTCATGAGCCATGGCTATTTTTAGTGTAGGATGCTGCCCTCTGTATATTTTTTTTACCCTATCTCTTTTTTGGTTTAAATTAAAATGTTGCCATAATATAACCAGATGCCATCTCTTGAACCACTGTCTCATAGGAAATTTTGCCACTTAAAAATAGCATTGGTGTGAAGCAATTCAGAAGAACTAGATTAACATTTAAATATTAGTCAAAGCAGCCTGCTAAAGGAAGACTGATATACATGTTCGAGAAAGAAGTTTGTTGGACGTCACTTTCAATATGCATATGCAGTTGTCAATTTTAAGAAATCTCCATTTTCCTCTCAACCAAATGAGGTCTCACTCATTGGTGGGGATATATAGTATGTCACACAGATGTTTTAGACCTTGTCTTCAGTTCCTGGAAAAAAGTGCAATCGTGGACCTCTTACTAATTCCTTAAATACTTTGTGTATCAATGGATAGGTGCTTTAGAAAAAGATTGCTGGAGCTGCATAGCTGAAGCACCATTTGTGGGATCTCATGATATCATTCAAGCTTTTTTTCTGTTTATAGCTACAATGTGTTCCCTTATGAAGTTGCTGATGGTATTGGATTTTACAGTGGCTTTATGCGAGCATAATTGACCCCAGTAAGGTCACGAGGCTAAAGCGCACATATATTACGAACACACACAGAGGGTCAGGAATACACGAGTGTTCCTGAAAGTCTTCATCTTCTGAGCAGAAGGTGGTTTTTTTTACATCTTAATGTTGTAAAATTAAGTAGGGAAGTTCACTTACAGATTGATAGAGGGTTTTTTAATCAGTTCTGGCAAAATCCTAGGATAATACGGAAGGTTAAATTGTCTGACTTTTTGCCAGAGAGTCAGGTGAGTGAATGCTGCTTTTGTGTCTGACGGAGATTTTCTGAAGAGAGTGTGTTGTTCCAGGTCCTTCACCAGGGAACTCAGCAATGAGTTACATAGAAGCGGTATTTCCCCTGTTTTGTCTATTCTATATTGGATCAAGAAAATCATACGTACCAAAGATGGGGGTGTGGGAGGGTAGGGAGTGAGTTTTAGATCCAGTGATGGGTGAAAGATTTATTCTGTTAGATACTCTAATTGCTTTAGCATCAGAGCAGGAAAGAGCATTGGAGGGAACATCAAAGGTGAGGTGTCAGAGTGGTGTCACAGTGGAGTGAAGATGACTTGGGGTGATGATGGCTCTCAATGTGAGAATGAATTTAGATAATGGTTCTGATTTTTGAGGTCTGATTCTTTTCTGTACTGTGACTTGTTCTTTGCACTATGCAAACACATTTTAAGACATTACCTCTTGCACATGGCGGAAATATCAGTGAAAGAAAGTATAAAAGGATGAGGACTAGGATTTCAAATTCAAGGCTGAAGGATCCATTACTGTGACTCAGAATTTCATTGCAGACTTTAAAGACAATTTGTGTATTTCTAGTACTGAACAAAGGAATATAAATTGGTTACTTTTAAATTGCATTTAACAATTAAATCTGCTGAATTGTATGGAAAGATCATGGGAGAGTACCTTTCAGATGTGTTTGCAGTTATCTCTAAAAGTTGGGCAAAGGAATTTGTCTTTCAGCACTCTACAGTTCATCTCAGCAGTTTTCACTGTTAAGGTCCATGTCCTATCTAACCATATTTACTTAATGGTCTTGTGGCTTCTGGGTCCAGAGATCCCTAGAATCACTTAAAAATTAACTTAGGAAGGAAACTGTGAAGGTCATTTAGTTGTTGGTGACTTACAGATCCAAGCAGAACTGGAAAGCTGATTGCTAGTGGTCTCCACAAGCAGATTGCTTTTCAGTTGCTGTAAATTTAGCTTTCTAATTTCTTATGTGAACTGTACTCTCCTCTCAGGTTAGGATGAATCCTTACATTGTTCAATGAATTTTTAATTTATTTACTTATAACTTACTAAAACCCACATAAATATTCTGTTTCAATAGTCTTAATAGTCCTATTAAAGAGGACTTTAAAGCTATTGTGTGTTTTTTGCATTGTATCAAGTTAGACAAAACTAGAGAAAAAAGGAAAAAAAACCCCTATGTTTTCAGTTCTCAGAAATATCTTACTCAAAATAGTATGTGCTTTCCCAACTTTTGAGTTCTGCTTTTACATTGAGTGACTTAGGCAAATATGACTATGATTTTGTAACCTGTATGGGTATTCGCGTGTGTTGTGTTTGCTTGTTGGTTTGCCTGAGCAGGAAGGGATATAGTCCAAGAATAATGGGAAAATGAAGGAAAGCTCGTTAATGCTTCTATTTCCACCTATATTTTTACCAAGCCAGCAAGCTGTATTTCTACAATGGCTTCGAAGATGTGTGTCTCCGTAATTCTCAGTAAATGATCAAACCGCTACTGTTATCAGTGTTTAACTGTTCCAAGGTTTAGCTGTAAGAAAGGAGAACAAATGGATATAGTAATTATAGATCTGACTATCAGCATTTCTTTTTGCTGGCTGTTACACTGATACTTTTAGAAATGCTGCCATGTCTTTATTTTCTTCATGGTATTTTATAAAGGTTGTTCTCAAAGAAAAAAAGGCAGGTTTGTTTTTTTTTTCATTTATAGAAGATTGTTTTAATTTTGTGCTAAGCTTGGAAAGAGAGAAGACACTAGAAGTGCTTCAGTGTTTTAAGTTCCTAGGACACGTAGCATGACTATTTAAAGTGTAAATCATCCTTTCAAAAATAAAACACTGTCCACTTATGGTTGATTTTTATTTTATTTTTTTTACAACTGGAGTTAGAATCTACAGTACTACTTCTTTCTTACTTTGACAAATTAAGTGATTTAAATGATGTAATGATACTTTCTCATGAATTGAAGTTGTTTTTTTTAATAACTAATAAAACTGTATGAGGATGTTATCTGGTATTTTTCTCAGTCCTAGAGCACTTAAAGGATTGCAGCTTTCTATTACTGGCCAACAATAGAGCTGATCTAGTGCAAATGAGAGATGAAGAGTAAAATTCCAAAGTTAAGACTCCAAGAAATTAAAAAAATAACGTAAATCGTACTGTCAAACACTTGAGTATTGCTTATTTGTGGTACCCTTAATTCTGGAGAATTTCTCTTGTATTCTGTAACCAGGAAAGTCCTGTATGTTTTTAAGCTGAAAAACAGGCAAGAAGTTGTAGGTAGGAATATGTTCTTTGGTAGTTTTTGCAAACTTTGTAAACACAGAAATTGAGAAGTGTAGGAGACAAATTTTTTTTTCAAGAGTTGCAAGCATGTGATTTGATACTATAATTTTTCTATTGCATTTGTTATTGGATGAAAATCCAGAATGGTTTAATAGCAGGGCAATAATGGCCTATATTTAGATAAAATTATGAGCAGTAGACTATTGCAAAGCTCTTGCAGGAGGAAGAGAAGGCTCGAACTGAAGAGTTCTCATGTCATTATGCAAGAAGTCCCTAGGTATGGAGGGTGCCATGGGCTACAACACATTGTTTTGATATGACAGCTACCAGGTGTTCCATTTCCATTTGTTTTCATAGAAAAAAAAATAAATCTGTGGGTCTATCACAAATGAAGCAGAACTGATGCTTAAAATTTGTGTTCAGAAAAGTAGATCCCAGCTGCTGTGTAGCTAAGGGTTAGATAATTTGCTTCAGTACAGAGAAAATATAACATAGGTTGAAAATGTTTTTTTTAAATAAAAGTATATTGCATCTGCTCACTAACAACAGATAAATTCAACTAAGTTCCTGAAAGTGATTTCGTTAATTTTAAAATAAGAAATTTAGAATGTACTTTATATAAAAATACAATATGTTCATGAAATAGATGTCTAATACAATATTTTAAGTATGTAAGATGGGGATTTTGTTTTTCTGAGTCAACCTTTGTGTGCTTCCTAGACCACGTAAATAATTTAACATTTCTTTTGTTCCCTTATTTTGTTGCAAATGCACAGGCAGAGTTTCTACTGTCTTTTAATAAGCTTCATACATACAGAAGCCGTCTCATATATTGGTATTTATTTTTTAAATGCTTATGACAAAACGAATACTAAAATACAAACAATTATTGCATGTCTCATTATAGTACAATGTCAATCTTCTATGCATATTCCTAGCTATATTGTATTTTATTTTTCATGGATGTTGGAGAGGAAAAACTGAATTACCTTGTTTGAAACTAAACTCGCTATATTAGTGTCTTGTTTTAAAATTACCTGCTCCATAGTATAATTCTTCTAGAATCTATTTAATGTCATTATTTCCTCTTCTGGAAACCATGCACACCTACACAGATATTTCTCATAAAATTTTGTTTGTTAGTTGATGAGGTTGTGATTATAATACTTCCTCGAGGCTTTTGTGACTTTCAGCTGCATAAATTGTAGGTTGTTTGCTACCCTGGACTTTGATTTTAGCATGCAAACTAGGCAGTTTGTTTCTACTGGAGGAATTTTAAAATGCTAATGCAGCCTGCTGCAGCTTCCCCCCACCCTCCTCCTCTAGGCCAGTGCATACAATGAATTTTCTGCGTGGTTCCAGCTTCTAAAATGATTCTCCTGAGCACTTCAGGTTCTTGGATTACTGTATTTTAAAAGGGAGCACCAGTCTTCTTTAGTTTACACCAGTTCCATGCTGTTGTGAGTTCATTAACTTTGATGAAGACCTACCAGTCCATTAGTTGTTACACCATGAGGTATTGGGCTACTGTGGGATTTTTAAGGTTTTTTTAGATAATATGGTATTATAATAGTTTATGGTGCAGAAGTCTTGGAATTTTCAGTGAATTGCTGAAATGAGACTGGCATGGGTTATGAGACTGGCATGCATGGTAGACAAAACGCGCTGGTAACAAACTGCATGTATAAATTGTACCTGCGTGTATGTACTTGTGACTTTTGGAAGCACATGGTACACACCTGCTAGGCTCTGCTCATGTTGTCCTTTCATATAATTTTTGCTCCTTCCTGTCTGGTGCAGGATCTACCCAAACCACACTCTCCCAGTACTTGTAACTAAGCAGGTGCCATCCAGCTGACAAAATTTGACCCTGGTCCTTCAGGTTCTTTAGCAGAGAAATATTTGTCTGTGCAAACAGCTTCATTTTAAGACTGTGGGAATAGCTGCGTAAATATGATTGTTTGCATCTGTTTGTATGAAAGCTTTGCATAGAGCTGTAGCAGCAACCTATAGTTGCTGTAACCCTCATCTTGTTTAAAAGCACTAGAGTTTTCCTGTTGGAGCCTGCCATCTCTAAAGCAAGTTAAAATCACAACTGTATGGCTGGATCTGTTGTTTTGTTCACCCCAAAGCAATAAATAACACAGGGAAATGAGCAGTTTGCTATCAAAACGAAAGTTGCTTAAAGTCACAATTTTTGGTGATTACTTTTTGTTGCTGATATGGACCTAAAGAGTTACTTACCTAGCCACTCTTATGACCATTTTTTTTGTGCTTTGTAACAGTGATGATATAAACAGGCATGAAGAAAATAAAGCTGTTGTAGAGAATTGTGCTGGGGGTGATAGTCTTGCGGGCCTGGCAGGGTAGCAAAGGCAATGTGTAATTATCAGGAGACTCATCTCTGCTCTGATGAGCTTGCTGGCTTTTCCAGGGCTGAAGGGCAGGAGCCGGCTCATTCGTGGCTGTTTTCACCACCAGCAGCTGTCTCCTCGGAAACATCTGAAGAGGGGCACGCAATGCTCCTGTGTCATCCCTGTATTCTGTTTTTTGTGGACTTGTACTTAGTTTTCGCCATGAGCAATTGGCAGAGTATATCCTCTTCATTGTTGATAATTGTCTGACTCTAGCAAGAATTTTAATAAAAGATGGTGATTGGAATTATGATCCCCTAATACCGGTTTTATTTAAATTTATTACAATAATTGCCATGTGATTAATAAAATGTTTTAGTGCGTTCATTGAAATCACTACTCTGCTGTCACACAGTATGGTAATAAAACACAGTAAATACCTCTGATTATTTAGTTATTGAATAATGTGTGTTAATTTTTATTGTATCACCCATAGGATGTTTAATAGTATATTGGCTATTAGCTGCCATGAAATATATGGGAAGAGTTAAGTTATGTAATTCTCATAGTTCAGGCAATTTATAGGAAAGACTTTGACCAACTGTTTCAAACAGACAAAATCCTCCTCTACTATACTTGGTCTATATTAAAAGTATTTGAGGACAGGCTTTCGTAAAATTAAGGTAGAAAGCTAATTATTTTGTAGACGATAATCAATTCAGCTGTAGGTAAATATTTTTTTGTTAAATTGAGTCTCACTTTTAAAACTTGTGTTTAAAGTAGACTAAAGCTACAAAAAATACCCGCTGGATGGTTTCATATGTGCTCAAGTATATGGGGGTGTTTGTTGCAGACATTGAACTGAGACCTTATAGTGGTCTTCCAATACCTGAGGGAGGCCTACAGGAGAGATGGGGAGGGACTCTTTATGAGGGAATGTAGTGAGAGGATGAGGGGTAATGCTTTTAAACTGGAAGAGGGTAGATTTAGATTAGATATCAGGAAGGAATTCTTTACTGTGAGGGTGGTGAGACACTGGAACAGGTTGCCCAGAGAAGTTGTGGATGCCCCATCCCTGGAACTGTTCAAGACCAGGCTGGATGGGGCTTTGAGCAACCTGGTCTAGAGGGAGGTGTCCCTGCCTGTGGCAGGGGGGTTGGAACTCGATGATCTTTAAGGTCCCTTCCAACTCTAACCATTCTATGATTCTGTGCACACTGCATAAAGTATATAATGTGATCTGAAGTATTTCTGACCGCTCTTCTGAGTTTGTTGTGGTTATTAAAGCAAAAACATATTCACCTGGTTTAAAAAGAGGAATTTGCAGAGCAATTTTTTTTTCCCCGCTCCTATGGCCAGATGCATTCTTGAGACACAGTCATCCTCCTATTTTTATGCAAATAGAACAAAATTCTAATCTGACATTTTGTAACTGTGTAGATACGTAAACAGGCTTGGAGAATTCCACGGGCATGCCGGTGATTTCCCAGATACTGTTTGAAATTTTTTACTACTACTGTTTTTACAAACTATTGAAAGTAAAATGGTGTCCTGAGTTGAACATCCCCAAATCAGCAGTTTGAAGCTATTCTCTGCCTTATTACATCATAAGAAATGGTAAGCCTTTCACTACTTCCTATCCCCAGACTGCAAAGTGAAATATTTTCCTTACCTAAACATAAACTGAAATTCAAATTTTTAATACCTAAAATACCTTTTCTGTACTTGTGAAAAAAACACATTTATGGTTCTGTAAAGTATCTGACTCTATGTGGAATAGCAAATAGTTGGGAGCATAAGGAGATATAAGTATGGACTTAGGGAAGATGAGTTTGTCATGGGTAGATTGCCATCTGTTGATAATGCAGCAGCCAACAGTTTATACTAAAGAACTTTTCTATTGCAGGATCATAATTTGTGTGCATTTCTCTCTCTTCTCCCATCTTCCCAGGCATAGGCAAGTTTGGTTTTTTATTATGTGTGTAATTTAAAAGAAATCCTGTTTATCAAATTTCATAGAGCTTTTAGGTCCAGAAGGATTACACGAAAGGATGGGTGCTGGGTTTTTCTTTTAGAAGTTCATTGTTTTTCGCCAGAGACTTGAAATTTGTTGTATTAAGAGGATTATAAAGGAACTGTATCAATATCATAATAGTGTCAGGATCATATGCTTACTTTCAGAGTTTGTTCCTGTACCTCAATGGTCACAACAGACAAAGGGGTTTGGGGAGCTGGTTTTTTTGGATGTGGTTGATTTGTTTATATCCCAAAACTTTCAGTAATGTTGGATTATTATAGTGAAGTTATAGGTATTTGAGAGTATTGTTAGCATTGGCAAAACCCTTGTGTCTTGTATCCCAACTGGAATAAGAAGTTAGTGGAATATGTTTAAAAATAAAAAAAAAAAATTCTCTCCCGGTTCTAGAGAAGGTCATTGGAAAACTTGGACTTTTGGTTCTGGCATGCCGAGTTGAGTATATCATAGAATTCACCTGAGATTTTGTGTATTTGGTGAATTTTAATGTTGTACAAACACAGGCAGGAAAGCTGAAAGATGATGGGCAATGCTCTCGCCCACAGAAACAGTTTATCTAAACGGTAAACAGCACCAGCAGGAACCAGTAAGTCCACTTTCAACTGTGGGCTGTTACTGCATTTAGACATACCAGTGGAGTGGTGGGGCAGGGGTACAGCTCAGAAGCTGAGGCATCAAAGCAATGATTTAGACTTCAGAAACAGTAGGAAAGAGTCTCTTTTGACCATTTGTCCTTTCACCTTTTCCATTATCTTCCACATAAAACAGAAAAATTAGGACAGCTGGTTGCTGTGAGAATCCCCAGTTATCAGTTTCCAGCTTGGTGATACATCAAAGCAATTCCATCTCTGATTTTTCATAGGCAAATATTTGAAGAATATTTTTAAAAGGCAAATATTAACACAAAAATAAAAAAGAAAAAAGAAGAAAGGAGTAACTAGTATCTAACATAGATATTCTGATACTTTCTGGAGATGAAAAGGAGAGTTAAAAACAGTGGTGAAAACAAAGAAAGGAATTAGCTTTGAATTACTTACTTAAAAAAAAATAAAAATTTGTAATTGACTGGGGACGTCCAGGGGTGGAAGGAAGCTGTCAACATACTGCGTGTCAATTGTATGGGAGAGGAGTATCTTCCAAGAGTCTTTTATACTCAGCATGACGCTGGATCCAGCTCTAGAGTTGAAATAAATGTTAGCAGGCAAACAAGGGAAGAATCAGTTCTGAAGAACATCCCCCAGCTCCTGGCATCATTTGTAGGCAGATCTGTAGCTGTTTTAAGACCCTTTATCTCATTTGCAGTCTCTTAGTGGCTGACAGGGTCTAGCCACCACTCCCCAGTCCCACAGGTAATTTCTAAGGGTAAAGGTCATCTAGTGGTTTGTCTGTTCTTGTCATCCCCCGTCCTCTTTTTTTTTTGTGTGTGTTTAACATTGAGATATATATACTCCATTCAGTGGCTAGTGTCATTAAAGACCATTTTCTTCAGAACTAGGAGACTAAGATGCAGGTATGAGATCTGTTGATTTCAGAAACGCTGTGTTTTTTCTTGGACACAAATGAGTACTGAGAGTATTGATCAAAAAAACCCCAAACAAACAAACAAAAACTTCACAGATCTGATTATGGGAAAATCTTACATCTCTTTTTTTTTTTTTTAGGCAAGTAAGAGTTTTTTAAAGATATTTTTGAAACATGTTTCTTAACATTTCTTCAAAGTAATCTGTGAAAATTTTGGAGCTGTATAAAATATTAAAGAGAAAATTACTTCTCACCCCAATTCTCTTTGTTTACTGCCAATTCTAATTGCTGAGATTAATTGTTTTTTTTTCTTTTTTACATATCCCAGTTCTGAAAGGTTTTTCTTTGTCTTACATGACTTTTAATTGGAATGTAAGTGTATATAGAGGTACAAACTTAGCTAACAGTTTTCTTCAACTGTTTCCAAGTAGGGCACATTGCAGAAGCGTGGGTTGTTGGGTTTTGGTTTAGGGTTGTTTGTTTTTCTTGTTATAGACTTCCATATTATGGTCTTCGTACAATCTCCACCTATCTTAGCAAGAACTAATTATTTGACTGCTGCTGCCAAATGGTCTCACAGTTAGTGACTGGGTATAGAAATGAAACAGAACACTAAACCTTGGGGATTCACCTGGCCTCCTTTACAAGCCAGGTTGGTTCCCACAGTGTCGAATAACAATTAAAGGAACTCAAGTTTGAAGGTGGCTCTTTAGAGGTCAAGCAACAAAACAAGTTTCAATATCAAAGTACCATATCTTGTCATAGCAAAAAAAACCCAGCATAATGCAAAAAAGGAAAAGCAGAGCAAAAGTATTAGTACGTGGGATGATGTTTAAAAGTTTTCATCATCATATACAAGATGTTTGCTTATTACTTAAGAGGTATGTTAGTTAATACTTGTTTGTTATAGTTTCCTTAGGGCCATGACCGTACAATCATGTGTGTGCATGCATTACTTCATACCTGACAGAAGGGCTCCGAGATGAGAATCTTCTTTCCACTTTTGCAAACATGTTATATGTTGTCCTGTTAAACACAAAGTCTCATAGGCATTTATGCATCAGTGTAATGAATGCAAGTGTCTTCTTTCATCTTTCATCAAAAGATCTCAAACTATTCCTACATCCTTGGTTAATCAACCTTTCACTGGGAAATTCAGAGGTTCGTATCCTTAGATGCTAAATATTTAACAGCTTAGACTGTTTACTCATGTGCCAGCTGTAGTTGATAGACAGACTCTTAATGTAAAATCTCTTGTGAGACCTAGAAGCCCAGAAGGGAGATCCACAAAAGGTGCAAGGTGTTTAAAAGCTTCTTTGGACACCTGAGTGCAAGGTTTATCCTGAAAAGCCTGTTTAGCTGTTGTTATATCCTGGGGGGGTACATACATTTCTGAAATTCGATATTGTGGGATAAATTTCTGAGGGTGCCCAGTATAATTAATTTCAAGTCCAGATTAGATTCAAAGTATATGAGCTTTGAGAAACAGTTTTTATAGTTTAATCTAACTTTTTTCCTATATATTCTAAACATTGTAAGGATTTTTCTATTTAATTTCTGGAAGCACCAATTGAATGAGACGGAGTTCATTCCAGGACTGGAGGTATTTAGGATTGGGCCAGCAATACATGTAGGGTGAATAAGGTTGTTGCACATGCTACTGAGGCCAAAATTGTCTTTAAGCACTGCATGTCATTCAGTTTGGTCTTCTGCTCTGCTTAAATATTCATAACCCTTTCTAGTGCATTAAGACATAAAAATTGAACATACAGGGAGGAGAGACAGTCAGCACTGAGAGAGCTGCCACCAGGACCTGAAAAGGTTTTCCTGATAAAAGCTGGCTGTCAAGCAGTACAGTGTTCAAAATGAGAAATCTGCTTTTAAGATTTTGTTGGAGAGGGGCTGAAGATGTGCTAATTCTTTAAATCTTTTCCATGTGCAAGGAAAAATTATGCAAGATATTCTACACTAATATGTTTCCAGAATGCTGTGATTATCTGCTATTAAAATAAATAGACCTCATTTTAAAGTGAACAAGTATTGTCCATTTCCACAAATAATAGTCTTTAACTTTATAACTCTGAGACATGCTTTCTACCTGACTGAAGTCATCTGGCCTAATGTTCATCTGTGCACCTGCATTGCCCTATTCCTGTATCTCCACTTCAAAAACCAAACAAAGTTATTTTAAAACAGGCTGTTACTATCCATGATAGGCACTATTGATGCACACCTTGCTGCTTTTGAAAAAGGAGATTTGAAGTCTAATGTTACTGTTTACTGCATCATATATAGTTCAGTGGAAAATATAAATTGTTCACAATTCCAGAAAGCTTCTGACTTCTGTTGAACACATTGTATTGACTACAGTAGGTCAGACTTTACCAACCCTAACCCAAACCCTCAGTGTAGAAGAGAGGTCAGAACGTGCTAGTTGAAAGGTTGCTTGAATGAAATCATGTATTTTTGGAAAAGGAATTTCCTGCCAAGGATAGGTATCTTTGTGAAAAATTCTAGTCCTCCTGATTATCTGCTAGCTCTAGGTAGGGCAACATGAGTTGGCCCAAATGTCTTTTAAGGAAACCAGAGATAAAAAAAATAATAAATATTCCTTAATCCATTTAATCCTAAATGGTGAGTTAAGGTGTGTATTTTTTTCTATCTTGCTGCTGTTTCCAAAATAAATGCTAATAAGAAGGCATCTAGAAGTCCTGGTTCAGTCAGCAAATACTGCGGCATGAGCACACACATCAAGCACATAATAGATTTCTCACAGTATGGTGTTTTTAGTATGATACAATAAGTAACAATTTAAAACCTCAACAAATATCTGGTTTCTAGGGAGATCTTCTGAAGGCGATCACAGCCTTATTCAGCAGTGCTATGATAGGGCGTACAGGAAAGCAATGAAAAAACTTTAATTTTAAGATTTCGTATTGTGATGGCCCTTAAATACTTTTAGGGAACGGGACTGGGGCTTTGTGTCTGGTGCTCTGCAAATGCAGTTCCGTGTTTGAAGTATATCATCATGCAATACATGTATATAACTAGGAAATAAAATAGAGGTATAAACAGGGAGGTCAAACCTGAACTTGATATGGGGAAAATATTTTAAGTAACTTGTGCTGCACATTTGCTGATTTATTTATTTATTTATTCCCCAAAGGTTTTTCATTTTAAATGCAAAACGGTCAGACTAGAATACAGGCTATGGCAGCAATTTTAAAAGCAATTATTAACTATACCTGCTGATATAATAAACTATTAGCCTATTCATCTTGTAAACATCTTTGGAGAAAACTAATGAACTCATTCTGGGCAAAATTGCTTACTGATGGAACACCACTGTTAAACGTCAGCAGATAATTTTGCACTCTGAGGTTGCATCTACCTTGCAGGACAGATGCATGCCATCGTGCCACTATCATCCTGGTTTGTCTGAACGGAGAACCTCTGACAATGAATTGTAGCTCTCTTCCAGCCTCTGTGCCCCACTCTTTTCCCATGGGAATCAGCTGTCAGACAGATGGTGTGTTCCTAATCCTGTCCTCCAAGGCCAGGAGTTTATATGTGCTTCAGGGAGTTGCAACTGTATGTTACACCAGTAAAAACATGCCACTGCCCCCGAAACTGCTCTCTGCTTTTCATATTGTCTAGTGAGAAGGGCACAAGAGCTTATCTGCCTAAACAAAAGAAGCATATTAGAATCCCTGCTGGTTTTATACAGTAGCTATAATGTTGCTTTACAGTCTGTATTTTTAACAGTGGTTCGATTGTTCACTTTTATACATTTTTATACCAAGAAAATGAATACAGTTATTTGAATGCTGTACGTCACAAGATGGGAATGAATACAGAGGCGTTGCTCCTCTTAGAAAATATCAGGCCCTGCCAGAGAGAAAGCAAGCTAATGATCAGGTCCATGCTAACTGCAAGCAACAATACATTTATTTTCTTCTTCTGTGTATTTTATTGGGAATTTCTCCTGAATTATATGTCATTTTAGCTAGTAGATGAATTACAGGATTTATGAACAAGGGAGGGGAGAGATGAAGAGAAGGAGAACTCCTGCTGAAGTGAGTAGTGATGACATGGTGAATTTTGGGTTGAAAGGAGTAAAGGAGACCAGAGAATAATGTTTAGCAAAAAAGTTATTCATCATTCTATATGTATTTTAATAGTTCCCAGTTGTTCCACAAATCTAATTAATGGGAATAAGTGATTGAATTTTGATTTTAAATTAATGTAGAGAAATGTCCTACTTGCAGACAAATTTAAGGGTCCCTTACAAAATAAATTCTGCGTAACATTATGATAGTTTGAAAGAATTGGGCATAAATAAGGATAAAGGTCAATACGCTCAAAAGCCATTAGCTGAAGGGGAAATGAGATTGTCTTTGGGAGAATTCAGAGGCTACTGTGTAAAAGATCTGTGCAAATTAAGCATCCACAGCATCTCTTGGGGAAAAAACCACAACAAAACAAACAGGTTATCTAACCTTTTGATACCTAAATGTAAAGATTTTGGTCAGAGGTCAAAACAGTAGGACTCATTACAGTTTCAGCTTTTTGCTCATTGGTGCAATGAAATTTATTTAGGCAACAAGAAGTAAGGGCAGCTGCATATAGTATGATTCGAACTTTCACTCAAACTTAATATTCTATTTAGCCTTTAGCTATGATAACCACAGACAAACCCTATGAAACATTATTTGTGCCCGTAAAGTAACATTAATTTTCTTTTAATCTTTCTCTGCCCCAGGAAACATTTCAATTGAATTTTGCTCTTCATGCAAGGAATCAAGAGTACTGAAAGCCAAGCTCATTTCCTTTCATTTTCCCTTTATTTCCATATTTTTAATAGATTCATGACTGATGGTATTAGTACTGGAGTTATTGTAAGAGCATCTTAAATTAAAAATATGTATTTATTGGCCCTATTTGCTAAATTCCCAACATCTTTCTAGAGTTTATTGATTTTCCTAACATCAGATCTCAGTTTCACAGTTTGGTCTAGTGGCATTTTCCTGACTGCCCTTCCCATTGCCGCTCTCTTTCTTTCATTGTTTTACTCATCCTGCCAGGCTTCCATGGATTCCTTATGTTGCTCTCCCCATTTTTATTGGCCAAGAACTGTCTCCTGTTCTCCTTTCAACTTTATCAATTTTTCTTAACCTTCTCTCCAGCCTTGCACTCACTCAATTTTTTTTTTTTAAACCAGTTTTCTTTCCTGCTTTTCCCCAATCCATGAGATTCTACTTTTTTTCTTTTTTAATTTCAATTTTATTTTATTAGTTTTCCCTACACCCCAGGTTGAGGAAAGCTGTTTCACCGGCATTGGCAAAAACTTGCAGAAACTTGGGTGTTGTTTGGGAGAGGATATTTTACTCAAAAGCAAGTAGTTAATAACTCTCTAATTATTACATTTAATTATTTGATCTTCAGCATTCCAATAGCATCATTCTCTTAGATAGTTTGACCCAGTTGTTTGATACAGAATGATGCCGCAGCAAAGTTTAGCAACTTTTTCTTTAAAATAGGTTTTGGGTTGGTAATGATTATAAAATCAGGATCTCTGCTGAAAGATAACACCTCTAGCAATCTCAGCCCTGAGATACTGGTTCAGAATTAACTCAGAGGGAAGTGTACCATCTGTTGCTAAAACCTAACACTAAGAGCTCAAGCAATTTCTAGCTTAAAGGGAAAATGTGGACCTGAACATAGCCAATTAAGGGAAGCGGGGAGAGGGATAGAAGGAAAAACTTTAAAATAGCTTCTGGTCCTTCAATTGTGCCTAGTGCTGGCTGCCAGTAGAGACAGCAGAGAGTACTGACACTGCTGAGAAAACAAACTGCACATAAAGATCTGTCAAATGCCCAAAGTAAACAAATGGGAAAGGACAAATATTATTTCTTTGCTATGTAAAGCTTCATCAGGCTCACCTAAGATGTTTAAACCGCTACTGCTCCTTCCATGCTTGAGAATCAGGACTAATTCTTGTACCAGAACTGTATCTCTGAATAACTAGTTTACTTCAATACCAGTCATCAGCCAAACCTAGCAAAAGAATCAAAATTTGTTGCTGGTGATTCTTTACATGAATAGCTTGCTTTATCTCTATTTTTTAAATTGAATAGTTTAGGTGATCTAGAAAACCAACCAAAATATTCTATTGAGCCTTGTTTTCAATTTTGCTAAGAGGGGGGGGGAAAAACCACCAAAAAAGGAAAAAAAAAAAAAAGCTGGAGGCTTTGGCTGATTGAAACGAAATACAGTGCTCCAACTTGCTTGCCAATGCCATATCTTCAGATATTGCAGTGATAAATCTCCCATAACTGTGGAACCTGGGTAAATGCAGATCTGACCTTTTGTTTACAGGGTATCAAGGGAAATCTTTATGAGACCACAGAAGTGTTTCAAAAGGTTTAGAAACATTATGAGATGGTAAAATATGTCCCCTGTGGATAATTTTGACAGCAAAGATCTGACACTGTTTCTCAATGAGCAGTGCCCTTTTTATAAAGACTTGAACAAGCCATTCGGCAATGATGTTTCAGAAGCATTTTTGGTAATACAATTCAGAGGGAAACTGATCTGTGCTGTTATAATTAAGCAGGATTTTAATGTTATTAAAATATTGACATGAAAATATTTCCTGGATGTACAGGTGTTGATGCTGGTACAATGCAAGATAACTTAGAAAAGATAACATTTTCATTTTAGGAAGAAAGTGAGTCAAATTAGGCTATCTTTTATACCTCCTGTAACTTCCACTGGTTATGATGGTTCATCTGGTTATAATTAAAATTGAGGACTTAAATCAGCTTGATTAAAAGTCCAGATTGTGTTTTGTTACATAAAATGAATCTATTGATTAAATAAATGCAGAAAAATGTTTTGAGCAAGAAAGGACCCTTGCTGATGAATTCCAGGCAGAAAAGATTAAAGTCTGTTCTGCTGCCTTGAAGGAAGTGCCTTAAAGAACAGAATAGCAGCAGTAGGTTGGGATTCAGTTTTTGGATTAAAACTCCATTTCTGGTTTTGGTTTTGTTTTGTTTAAAATTTAAATAATTTCTTTTACATGTGATTTCATTTCTGATCTGTACAAAGGTACTAATTATGCATACATCCAGTAATTATCTCTGTGTAACTAATTTACTACTTCTACCCTTGGTAGAAGAGGATCAGGATAGAGAATGCTTAAGCAGACTGGACATACATAAACCCCTGCACCCTGATGGGATGCACCCATGAGTGCTGGGGGAGCTGGCTGTTGTCATTTTATGGCCACTCTTGGTAATCTTTGAATAATCATGGCAGTTGGGAGAGGTGTCATCTGGAAAGCAGCTTTGCAGAAAAGGACCTAGGGATCCTGGTGTACACCAGGTTGACCATGAGCCAACAGTGTGCCGTAGCCGCAAGGAAGGCATTAGCCTGGGTATCCTGGGACACCTTAAGCAAATTGTTAACTAGGTTAAGGGAGGAAATCCTTCCTGTCTGCTCAGCACTGGTGAGGCTGTACCTGGAGTGCTGAGACCAGTTCTGGGCTCCCTGGTACGAGAGAGACACGGACACAGTGGAGAGTGTCCAATGAAGGGCCACCAAGATGATGAAGGGACTGGAGTATCTCTCCTATGAGGAAAGGCTGAAAGAGCTGGAAGTGTTCAGCCTAGAGAAGGCACGAGGGAGAATCTTATCAATGCATATAAGTACTTGAAGAGAGAGTGCGAAGAGCACGTAGCCAGGCTCTTTACAGTAGTGCCCAGTGACAGGGCCAGAGGCAATGGGCACACACTGAAACACAGGAGGATCCCACTGAACATCAGGAAATGCACTGGCACAGGTTGCCCGGGGAGGTTGTGGAGTCTATATCCCTGGAGATACTCAAAAGGCGTCTGGACATGGTTCTGGGCAACTGGCTTATTCAGCTGGGAAGTTAGATAAGATAACCTCCAGAGATCCCTTCCAACCTCAACAATTCTGTGTTTCAGTAATTAATGTGCAATTAATACATACATAGAAAACATGCATGCTAGATGTGTCCTGATATGTCTGCTCACTTGCATATGGAAATACATTTCCTCTCTCAGTTTCAGTAGAGCAGTATATCTAAGTTTTATTCTACTTTGAATAAATGTATTTGATCATATCCCCATTCTTACAGACACAGTCATTATAAATATTCTAATTATATTTGTTTTAATATATTTTGCATGTTACTTAGAAGCCTATTAGAATTAACTATAGTCTTAATCCTATTATTGTGTTATATGCTCACAGTTCTTTGTTTGTATGTGTTTCCATCCTTCATACATATGAATATTCTGTGCATGTTACATATACAGGTACGTATATATATGTATCTATACACAGAGAATATGATTTCAGAAGTACATATGTGTGCATATGCATGAAGCACATGTGCATATGTAAGCACATTTCTTCAATGTCATGGTCAGTGGGAGAGATTGAGATAACTCAAATAATAAAAGTACCCATAAAACCCCTGCATGTGCAAACTGAAGAAGGAAGATGGGGAAGTGAGGCTGTGCAGTTGCCAAAGCCAAGACTTCTGCCAAAAGTTGTAAGGAGACACTGTGTGACAGCCTTTTGTACCTAAGTTTACCAAATTTGAGAAATGCATAAATAGGAATTTGTAACTATACTGGCTAATACATGAATGATATAGTTTTTATTTGTCATGTGAATTATACTGATCCCAGTTATCAGCACTTAACTTGCACAAATTAACTTGGTATTTCATTATTAACAGAAAACAGTTCTAGTGAATACCCAAACTTTCAAACTTAGCATTGAAAGTATGCTGTAACAATAACTAGTCAAGGTCACTTTAAGACCTGGCTGCAAATAGCATCTAGGTGCTCTTAAAAAGGAGTTGTCAGGATGGTAAGTCCATGATTAGGTAGTCTCTGATGGATTCAGGACTACATTTTGTAGTGGGGGGAAAAATCTCACCAGAAATTAATAGACTGTACTTATGCTGATTCCCATCTACATAAGGTCTTGATGATCTTACCTGTACAAAGCGATTCATTCTTGGTGGATTTAACTACCGAAATGGTATTGTAAGTGCAAAAATACTCCATTTGGCAATGCTGCAGCCAGATTTGTTCTGTTGTTTCAACGTGGTTCTCTTGGAACTATTGTGCCTTGCCATGGTCACTTTGGCATCCTGGCTGTTCCAACAGGTTGCTACAGCAACAAGCTTCTGCAGGGAGAAGATTTTCTGGCAAACAGTACCGTGCCTGTTTACTGTGGAGCTGTGGAAACAGAAGTTAATAAACTTTTAACATTGCAAATAAGCAAGCATCTGGGGTTGCTGTCTCTATTATCCTGTAGGATCAGGATGCCATCATATATATATTCCTCTGACATCAAAATGCGACTGAAATGATTACTTAGATCTGTTGGATGTATAAGTGTATAAAATCACAATGCAAGTTGTGTACTTTTGTTTGTAGGTGGTGGTGTGTTTCCACACAACCTTATCTGTTGTTGTCCTCGGGCCATTAAATGATTACATTAAAATATTACAAATAGAAATGTAACAAATCAACAGAATGTAGAATCCCCCTGCCATATTAATTAAAAAACAAATAAGCAATTTAAGGAAAAAGTAAAATTCTATACTCTTATTTAACCTAAATGATGTCAGAAACTAGATAGTCTTAAAATGAAACAGATGGAAGCTCCTTTAGACTGGGTGGGTGTGGGTGTGGGAGGGAGAGGGGCACAGCCAAAGGCACATTCCAGGGTGAGCAATGCTATCTCAGCACCTGCCTTGGCTTTGAGCTGTTGTCTGGTGACATCAGCCTCACAGATACATTCTCTGAGATTCACCAGTTTGGCTGCGTGAGGATAGAGAGGAGAATGACAGATAAGACAAAAAAATATCATTTCAATATATTGGTCTGACCCTTCAGCCAATGTTGATTCATTCCTGAGCAAAACAGCTGGCATAATGCAGTTCCTATGTTCTGTAATGTAAGCAACCTGCAGAAAGGATTGCTGCTGGCCTTCCCCTTTTTCCCAAGAAAGTAAACTGAAGCTTGGGATTATTCATGCTATTACAAACATAGAAGGTTTCTATTATATATGACTGTATTATTTTTTTTTAGTTTAAGAACTGCATTTGTAATAAATGAAACTAAAATACTAAAAGAATATGGAAAATCTCAGCTATATAATAGTGCTTTTCTTTGGGAATTGTATTGTCCGTACTTACAAAGAAAATTATTTTTTTCTACTACTTCATATGGTAGTCAAAAATTAAATATAAAAAAAAAAATCACTGTTGTGCTGATATGTTTTGCTGGAATCAAAACTTGTTTTAACCCAGTCATCTGTTACATTAATTGTCCAATTGGCATTTTTGAGTGCATATCATAATTATTTCTTTGGTTTGAGTCCCCTGTTTTCCCTTTGACTCTGTAGCTGTTTTGGGCCCCCAATATATGCTTTTTGTAGTTTGTTCGTTATCCACACTGGTGTTTGCTTTTTTAATGTTGGCAGCAAAGATGCCAGCTAAAAGACAGGTTTGTTTTGTGCATATAGATATATTTTTAAACACTGCCCTTTTCAGAATGGCTGGATCTCTTCATATGACTGACATACTAGATCTTTGATATTGATTACAGAAGGAATTGTAGAGTAAGCAATACACAAACTCTTATTTTTTTGTTGTGGTGGAGCAAGATGAAAAGGACTTCATTTTTGAGATAAAATGGGAGGAGAAACAAGGAACATCTCAGTATCCGTGATTTCATCTAGGTAATGTTTCTGTCTCAGGATTATCAGAACTGGTGTTGCTCGCTGACAAGACCTATAAGTCATTATCTATTAATGAAAAATTTAGGCATAAGCAAACAGCAGTTCGCAGCTTTCATCATGAAGATGTAAGCGTCACGCATACTGGATTATAAAAGTCAGTCTGTTGTATTTTCATTTTCACAGTGCAACATGATATTTTTCTTTTTTTTTTTTAATGGGGAAAAAAAATTTTAAGGAACAGAAGAAAAATCTAACCCACTTCAAAATTCAGTGTTCAAAAGCATATACTTCTGAGCTGATGTAAATTCATAACACTTAAAAATATTTGGCACAAGTTAGCATTCTTGTCTTTTTCCCACTGAATAACAAGTACGAGCAGTTCTTTTTGCCTGCCTATTTAAACAGGGAACTAGCAGTATCAGTCCAGACAGGCTGCAATGTATGATTTTAATTTTTTTGCACACACTTAGAGTTATTTAATAAAAACCTTTCCTGAACAGGTTCCAATTGTGATTTGTTACAGGGAAAATACTGTCTTCTTGAAACAGGTGTTTTAAAACAAAAGAAATCAAGTATTCAAGCAAAGCAGGGTAAGCCATGTCTAAAATACTGTCTAGGCTGAACAACTCAATATATGTTTTTTGCATTTCCTCTTAATGTTAAACTACTCCTGTCAAGATCTGCACAGGTATAAACTTAGAGATAGGAAAGTTTTACATGGTAGGGTACCAAACTGGGGTTTGGTATACCTGTGTTAACATCTCAGATTTGCCATGTGCTTCCCGTGTGACATTCATGATGTGATTTAGTATTTCTGGGCCTCAGTGTCTAAGTATGTCTATTTATGAAAGTGATATGTTAATGATTTTTATTTTCTGTTTTTTTTTTCTCATTTATTCTCAGTAATCTACTTTGATGAGATGTGGTAACTTTTCTGTGGGCTGAGTGTCATAGAGTAATGATAAATTGCAGTGCAGTCTGTGAAATTGCATGGAAGTGGAACAGTCTACGTTATTTAATTGTTGGACATTAAAGTTTTTTGTTGTCTTAGCAAAGCACTCTGGTTTTCAAAGGACATGTGCACTATCATATATAGTATCTAGACACTGTATCTTAATATACAGTGTAACATGAACCTTTCTTAGGTTACCCTTAGTAGAATCTCACTGCCCCAAAATTCATACCAGTAATATTTTTTCAAAATTGGTGCTTCCTGAGTTTTGATTGTTTAAAGCTGTTCTAGTTCATCTGAAAATAAGCTGTGAAAAATTCTACGTTCCCTTTATCTTTTTTCTAGGTGTTGTAATAGAAGTTTTAAAAAAAATTGTATTCAGGTTTTCAAACATTTTTTTCCTTCTTAGTTCATTTACTTTAAAATACAACACTGGAAGAACTGGGTAATATCTTAGTCTGTGTTTCATAAACACGGACCAATTGAATTCTGTCCCAGTTTATGTGACGGACCAGACATCTCTGATTGATAGATTTGGAGCAAGGAGAATGCAGGAACTCACATTATAGCATTCCTCGCTGTAATGGGAGCTAAATCATAAAGCCATGCACATACTTTTTGTCTTGATTTTTTTTTCTGGTAAGCTTACGCAAGTGCCTTAAGGTGACATGGGAATGTTTCTGGTGAAATAACTTCAATATTTAGTGAAGGAACAGTTTCTGATATGGCCTTCACAGAAGATGGTTCAAATGAAACACTGAATCTACATACAGGAGAATTAATGTGTGATGTTGTTGATGCAATCAAAAAGAGATAGATTCAAACGTATTCAGAGGTTTTCTTAAATAGGGCTTTGACATTTTCTGGATTCTTTTTTTACATCTGAAATGTTATTAAAATATGGACTGTCATTGCTTTGCTGGAAGAGTTACTTACAGAAGATAGATACTTACAAGTTGTAATCTTGTTCAAAGCATTTCAGTAATGCAGGTCACATTATTTAAAAACTCAGTGTCGACACAGCAGGCTAATGCAGATGCATCTGCATTATCAAACCATAAGGTTTGATAATAAGGTCAAACCATCCCTTTTGTACCATTGGTAAAGGGTACAAATACTTGCGGTATGTATCTTGGTAACTGGATCAGTGTAGCTGTACAGGTAACTCAAACTATATTTCAAGAAAGGCTGTAAATAGGTCAGGACAAAGGATAAGAAAAAAAGGATATGTAAGCAAGAACAATGTGCATAGGCTTTTCTGGCATTTTAATTCAGTCCAACTTTTAGACATAGCAAAGGAACACTCTTCACCACTAATTTAGGTACAGCCATAGAGTTGACTTTTAGTCAACATGGGAACAAAACACATGCAAGACTAGCAGAAATTTTTTTCCTTTTATAACACATGAAAGTCTTTTTATAGTATGAATATGATTTTTCAGTCTAAAACTTGCTTGAATAAGATACCACAAGTCAGTGTTTCCATTTTGGTTAAAGTTTCCTTTGATATTATCCATAACATCCTCATGACTGGTAATTATTTCACAGATTGATTTTTAAATTTGATTGGGAAAATACATTAATAGAGCAGTAACTCTGAAAAAGATATGGGACTCCATTATGGGAAATTAGTAATGATTACACTGATATATAACATCAAGAAATTATATGGTGACTGAGTAGATTTGCTGAAAGGGGTCAGAAAAGCGAATTGCTCTGTTGCCCAGTTGGTAGGATGCTAAGTCCTGTCAAGTTTGAACCTCATCAAGCAGTAATTATGGTAGCTGACAGCATGGCTTATAATGCTCATCCACAGAGAGTGGCAGCAGAGGGGTGTCAACCAAAAGACTGATTAGCCCAAGTCTTTCCATGAGAAGCCTTGGTTCCTTATGGCCTGCTGTAAGCAAGGCCTGTCTGTGGATTTTCTTTCAGGACTCTGACTGACTCTACAGTAAGTTGGTGTTAGCTTGCCATCTAGATGTACCCCAGGTGCAAGCCTGCTAGAGAGATCTGGAACTGAATAGCATGCAACTCTGGCCTGACACTTGGGCCAACTCTCACACTGTAGAATTGTATGTTTTAAATTCAGAGATTTGTCGCAATAATTGCCTGTGTGTGCACTGATTTACTCTCATTCAAACTGCAGCTGTCTCCCATGGGGTAATCATAGGTATATTACAAAGCATCTATTACCAGATGGCTTTAAGGTGATTGCTGGCTGTGTCAATGCAAAAGGAAGTTCTATTTGCTTATTAGAATAAATGACAACAGTTGAGATGGTTGGAAAAGAAAAGCAGGCAGTAGTATACTATTAGCTAACCAGTAAATACTCCTAGAAAACCAATTGCTAGACAGCATATCAAACTTTGAACACAGCATGCTGGGTAAGAATGTAAATTATGAAGAAAAGATTAAAATGTAATTTAATTTATTTTTAAAGTGGATAATAGTACATTGATTCATTGGCTATGAATTTTAATAAAGTTAAATGGTGCTTTCCATGTCACTTGCATTGTAACTCGTAAGTATGAAGATGTGTCCGTATATTACCAAGGTCTTCTACCAATAAATATTGCCAATAATGTCTTAAGTATCTGAGAGGAATGCTGCTGTTAGTCCATTATCATACTTTCAAATGTAATTTGTTAAAATCGCATCACTTATGTTATGGTATAACTTACTAGCTTCATCACCATAAAGCCAACTGCCATATTATACTGTTGAGTGCAGTCATTTTCCTCGTCCCTGTGAGATACTGGTTTTGTCCCTTTCAGGCCTACTAGATAGTCTACAGAAAGTGACTTAGTATATACTGTGCTTAAATTTGCAATCCATAAAAGGGAAAATGTAAATTTACGTTCAGACTAAATGCAAGTGGCTTGCACAGAAAACATATGGATAAATTAGGAAGTAAATTCTAGTTCATTTCCTTGTTTATCTCAGCCCTGTTTCTCTTATGAGCTTCATTAAATGGTGCAAACTGCATATATAGAGAATTAGATGATGCTTTTCTAAAGAGCTTGAAGTAATATTTTCCTTAAGATGCTGTAAAAATTAACAGGGATTTGAGTGTCCAAATCCATAGAAAGCTTCTAAAATCTCAACTGCAAGATTGTTTTCTTCTGCCATTGCCTTTCTCAAACCTCTTTCACCCCCCTCCCTTTACCCCAAAAACTTTCTGTGAACTCAGGAGATTAAATTGGATCTGTTACAAGTGAGTAAACCAGAGACAGAACAGTTATAAACTCTAGTCTTGGCTGGGGGGAGACTAATGCCTTTGAACTGCTAGGAATATTCTGATAAAGCTTTTTAAAATTACTTTCTAATTTATATGTAAAGAAACAGCTAGAGCAGAGGAGACATGATTCTCTCCTGCTTTTTACAGTAGCCACCCATGAAGTGGAAGATCAAGATTCAGTTGTCTTATCTGTTCTAATGAATACGCCTCCATCAGGAGGAGTATCACCTCCAGGGAGGTGATTCTGCCCCTCTGCTCTGCTCTGTTGAGACCCCACCTGGAGTAGTGTGTCCAGCTTTGGAGTCCTCAGCACAGGAAGGACACGGACCTGTTGGAATGAGTCCAGCAGAGGACCACAAAGATGATCAGAGGACTGGAGCACCTCTCTTATGAGGACAGGCTGAGAGAGTTGGTGTTGTTCAACCTGGAGAAGAGAAGGCTCCAGGGAGACCTTATAGTGGCCTTCCAATACCTACAGGAGAGATGGGGAGGGACTCTTTATCAGGGAGTGTAGTGATAGGACGAGGGGTAATGCTTTTAAACTGAAAGAGGGGAGATTTAGATTATATATCAGGAAGGAATTCTTTACAGTGAGAGTGGTGAGACACTGGAACAGATCACCAAGAGAAGTCATGGATGCCCCATCCCTGGAAGTGTTCAAGGCCAGGCTGGATGGGGCTTTGAGCAACAGAGGTCTAGAGGGAGGTGTCCCTGCCCATGGCAGGGGGGTTGGAACTCGATGATCTTTAAGGTCCCTTCCAACCCAAACCATTCTATGATTCTACACTCATTTACATAATCAATGAGCTCTCGGGAGAAACTAGGGCTCCCCTTGGAGATCCTGTAGCTGCATCCCAAGGGATTGCTATGCAACATGGATGGCAGCAAAACCAGGGTCTCTCTCAAGGAAGCAGATCCGGAACTGTGCTCTTCCTGTGCCCAAGGAAGTGTTGAGCCCTCAGCTGTTGCCTATCCAGGCTTTTTTTTTTCATTAAATGATTCTTAGCTGGCATAAAACAAACATTGACATAATGGAAAAATTATCTCATACTTGGACTGTTGGTGAAAAGTGTTGCTGTGGTAGTAAGCAGAGCAGTCTGCTTAGCCAGACTGAGTTGTGGAATATTGACAGCAGACTTTTGCTAGTTATATCCTTTTGTAGTTTGTACGTTACTCCATTCATAGCAGACCTGCAGCACACCATGTCATTATTGTTTATAAACTGGTTGTTTTGAGAGAGCATAACTTGGCCATGTAGGATATGGTATTCTAGAATCCCCAGTAGCTACTGCCTGCACAGAACAGGTCAAACTTTTCTACAGAGCATCTGTACACGTAAGTGTGAGTTTTTTGTATGCAGCTTGTCAGAATATCTAAGATTTATATGGCAGCATGTGTCAGTTTATCCAGACATCTCTGGCCTGATGCAGAGAGTCTGCTGCAACCAGAATATACTCAACTTAGAACCTAAAGCAAGAGGTCAGACTAGATGACCTTTGGAGGTCCCTTCCGGCCTGGACCATTCTATGATTCTATGATTCACTGGCTGACACACAAATAAGGTGGCAGGGATTTACTGAGTTCTTAAGTGCACCACTGCTAATTAGGCACCCAAAGAGCCTTTGCTGGCCGGGGGGCATCAGGCAGGCAGGGAAGGTTCAGCTTCCACACCTCTCTGGATTGCATCCCCAGGTTGCTGAGTTGCTGTATCTTATTAGCTCCATTGGCAGAAACAAATAAGGTTGGAGTTTTTTTCTCTTCAGGATTTTACAGCCAACACCCACTCCCTTCTTGCTTGAAGGTGAAAATAGAAGGAAGGTGAGAAAACTCGGGGATCAAGATAATGACAGTTTAATAGGGAAAGCAAAATCTATGCATGCAAGCAAAGCAAGAAGAAGAATCCATTCACTGCTTCCCCTTGGCAGGCAGCTCCTGTGAAGCAGGACCCCAGCATGCATAAGATTTGCTTGGGAAGACAAGCACCATAACCACGAACATTCACCCTTACACCTTCCTTCCCTGAGTTTTTATTGATGAGCACAGTGTCATATGATCAGGGATATCCCTTAGGTCAGTTTGGGTCAGCTGTCCTGGCTGTGTCCCCTCCTAACCTCTTGTTCACCCCCTGTCTACTTGCTAGGAAGAGAGAGAAAGCCTTGACACCGTTCAGCAACAGCCGAAACACTGGTGTGTTATCAACACTGTTTTAGCCACAAATATAAGGCACAGCACCGTACAGGCTGCTGTGACCAAGGGCTGCCTCTATCCCAGCCAGACCCAGCTCTTCTTTCCATGCTGGTGTTTTCCCTCTTGAATCACACAGCTGACAGCAATCCCATCTCAACGAGCCTGCCCTCTGGCTGTAATTCCACCTCCTACCTCTCTACAGATTTTTCTCACAGGTCTGTTTTAATCATCTGAGTCAAGGTCATGCAGCTGGGCCGTATCAGAGCCAGGGTCCTTGTTGCACAGGCAGTGAAGCCCCTGGGGTGGATAGGTATAGGGAAGGAGCTTTCAGCAAGGTTACAGAGAGAGGGAATCACACAGGTTTGTGAAGTTAACCCTGTTGCAAATCAATCTGCCACCCATTGTCTCCTAGTTTTTTTTCAAAAAAACAAAACAAAAGACAGGATTAAATCATCCCTAGTCTGAACAGCTGGGTGCTTTATTCATTACAGGACACATCAACTTTCTCTTCCCTTGGGAAAAATACAACTGTTTACTTCTTATCATGCAGAGTTTGTAGTTCCTAAGCGTATATAATTTTCAATTCTCTAAATAAAATATTAGTAATTATATCAAAAAAATCACTCATTGCAAGTATCCCTACGCAAGCATGCGAAAAAACCTTCTCAGCTGGAACATTACAAGTATAAAGGATGACTGTGCTTCTGTTTCTGTTCTGTGGAGTCAGAAATCAATGGCAGACTGTGGAACTCCATAGATGCTTCCAGTTTTTGTGCCTAAGGCCAACTGCTGCGTCTTCTGCTAAAGTCCATCTAAAAAAGAGAAGGAAAAAATGCATCCATGCAGGGGATTTTCCAAGAGGTGAGCAGGAACATTATTTTCCACTCTCTTTTTCCCAGGTGGATGTAACAGGAGGAGCCTGTGCTCTATATGTTTGTTGTGTATACTGAGGTGTGTTGAGTATACTGAGGTGTGTTGAGTATACTGAGGTGTGTTGCTGTTCTAGTGGCTTTGGATATGTTCTCACAGTCAGGTAATGCAACTTTACTCTCTCCTTTGACCGCTTCAGGTTTCTGAGTATTTTTCCTTTCAATTTCTGAATTTCAAATAAGTCAAGACTAGATATTAGTGGTGTTTTGGTTTTAGGCAGTACAAGATGGGAGAAAAACAGGGTAAAATCTAAGGTACAGTTATCAAAACAAAGTAAAGTAATAACAGAAAAGTGATATGCTAAGCATTTTTTTGATGATTACTGGGGAATGATTGACCATGTAATAATTTAGGTTACAGTATCCTTCACAAACTCCACAGAGTCTACAATTTGCCCATTACCGCAGCAGGGGCTGAGACCTGTGGTTGTCCTGAGGCACAGGCATCAGTAGAGCTCTGCCAGGTGAGCCAGAACAAAGCCTGCCTCTGGCAAAACCAGCAGGGAAAATGCTGAGCTTGTTTCAACTTGTAAATCATTCTGCGTAACTTACAGTAAACACAGAGGGATAATTTAGATAAGAAAATTAATGCAGACATGAAAAATGATAAATGAGAATCCAAAGCTTTGGTGATGCTTGACATTCAAATTTTGGTTCGTACATACACAGAAACATCTGCATATAATATGTTAGGTAAGATTTCACAACCCTAGCAGGTGATCTCCATGGCAAGTTTAGTGGCTTTTTTGCTTTTAGTTCAGTTGTAGATGGTCAGTGTCCATGATTTGCAAATGTTCAGTGGTTAATTAGAAATACGCATTAATGAAAGTTGTTCTGTGAAAGGGTGTCTTGCTGGTACATTACTTGCTAGTTTCATTTTGCCTTTCCCCACCCAATCTTTTTTTAGATCTGATTGATCTTAGCGAACTACCCTCAATGAAATTATCTCTGAATTATAAGACTGTAAGTGTGCCATTAAAGTTTTAAGTTCAAGTATCAGCTCTTGTGATAAATCTCAGAACATATTCAGAGCTCAAGTCATTTAGCAAAGCCCATATATTTTAACTAGTACCACAGAAATGAGAGGAGAGGACAGAAGTAGAGTCAGGAGAGGGGTAAAAAGCTACAGGGAAAACCAATTAATTGTTTTTGTATCATCAACACTCATACTTAAGTGTTGTGATTAGGAGAATGAACTTTATCTGCTGAGTAAGTAGGACATTAGAAAGCTTACTTAGGTTTTAACTGGATTTTAATCTCAGCAAGTGACACTTACAGAGCTGAAAATAACTGATTTTAAATGAGGAAGCTATTTAACCTAAAATACAGGTTCTGTAACACTTCATATTATATATGAATTGTGATCAAGTAAAAGTGGAACTTTAGGTGGAACTTTTAAAAACCTTCCGAAAATTGAATTTGTAGGATTTCTTATTTTTACTCCCTTGTGGTAGCATTTGGGTGTTTCTAGTAGCTGCAGAAAGATGTTCTGCAGTGATTTAGCAGAATATAGATTTATTTTTTTTTGTGCCCTGGAATTTGTATTGTCACATTGTAAATTAATAGAATGTATTTTTTTTTAATTGAAAAACAGTGTAAAATAAAACCTCTAAAATTAACTCCAGGGGGTATTATTTTTAATACTCTGTGGCTCCTTTTCAGCCAGGGTAATATGACTAACTCTCAGTGGTGACTGTACACTGTGCCAAAATTGGATTTGTAGCTTGAGCCACTGTGTGTTTCCTGCTATCAGAGATGGAGCAGCAATGAATGTATGACACAATGCATACCCTACACCCCAGATAGATCATTAATTAATCAAAGCTAAAGTCAGTGTGGCCAATCTTTCATTGCTATGCTTATACACACCAGGGAAGTGAATGATAGTTTGGACATATCTACAGACCTGTTACTGGTCTTCTGATTTCAGAACATAGTCTCCCTTTTGCTAATGGCACTCGCATTCAAATGGATTAAGCTGAAAGTTTGCTTGGAAGCCTGTAGATTCTGGCCTAATGACCTTTTTGAATATCACTGGTAATTTACAGTGTAAGTGCATGACCATTCAGCCCAGCCAAAGGGGATGGCTGTGGTCTTAGCTTTGAAATCTTAATCCTAAAACCAACAGCCATCGCCATTCAGCAAAGGAAGTTAGATGTGTTTCAGTGTGTTGCTGGGTGTGGTCCTGGGAGCTGATGCAAAGAAGAAATTTTTTGTATTCCTTTCCACTGGTGAAAAATCAGAACTGTTGGCTGGTACTTGTGCTTTAAAGAGACATTTCTCTGTATAATTACTTACTTGTACTATTTGCAGAACATCTGATGTCTTTCCACTGAGAGGAACCAGATTTAAAATATATTTTGGTTTGGAACTGTCTATTGTTTTAACAATTATGTTCTTCTGTATCAACTCAAGCTAAATATGATTTTAGACATAAAGCTGATATAAAATAATTGCTTTAGGTTCTAAATAGCTACTACTCTACACTATAAACAAATAGTGTAGAGTGGTAGCTACAAAGAAATAAAATTTGAAGTAGAACAGCTTTAAGCAGTATAATATTTCAAACTGAAGGAAAGATAGCATGCTTATTTTTATGAAAAAAAAAGACAACTGTAGTAAAAGTGTAAGCTAAAGATATTTGCATGCATCCTTCTTTACCTAATGTAATGTCTGCCGTGTTTAAAGTGCTGTGGTGATTTCAGAAATTGGGCAGATTCCTGAGAGATTAAAATATAGAACAGGTAATAAAATTTTGTGGCACAACTGGTACTTTTCATGGCCATCTGCCTTTACCCATCTTTAGTAAACCTGTGTTTATCTGGTTTAGGATTTCAGTACATATTTACGCCATATTGACATTCGAAGTGATACCCCATCTCAAAGATAGTTTGAAAGGTAATAACGTTCTATCCATAGTCAGTGGAAGTGCCAGCAGTGTTTTGGTAGTGGCTGTATGAGACGGTTAAGTGGATATTTAGGAAGAGGATTATGCGAACAATCTTCATACATTAAAGATACTGACTTGCCTGATACTTGTACTTTACATAAACACCAGGATTGTGGTTATAGTGGTCACATTGTTTTTTTTTAAGATTTTAGAATTTTTAAATTTTCTGTTGGCAATGACAAATATTAATCTATTCAAACAGTATTTTAATTAATATGGGGTAAGTTTTTCAGTTAACAAAGCATGAATGAAAATCAGTCATGGGCCTCTAGTGGGGGGTAGAAAACATCTTCCCGTACAAGCCAGCTGTGTTCCAAGATGCGCTGCACTGAGCAGCTGTCTCTAGCAGTGCTGTGGAAATAGTTGCTCTTCCATAGCTGAGGAAGCTCCTTAGTTCAGATCCTTGGGGAATTGTGTAGGGATGATTTCAAAGATTTCACCTTTCTTTTCCACTCAGAGAGTAGTTTCTATTCCAGGAAGCACAAAATTTGACGAGCTGTGATTATCTAAAGCAGGTTTCTATCCACAGCCCTGAAAGAGGCTGCTGGATCATGTATGGTTTGCTCTTCAAGGCAGGTGATTTTAGAGATGTGGATTGCTGCCTCAGTTCAAACTTGAAAGTACTCTGATCTTGTGGCCAGAAGTTGTAACATTAATTTTATAACTATATAATGATTAATTTTATAATTTTGTTGTGTCGTTTTGTTGTCAGCGTACTGGTTTGAATATTAATGTTCCATGCATGATTATGGTTTTCTTTCCCAGCACCTTAAGTAGAGCGTACTTGATGCTTTAGTTGAATTTGCAAATGTATTTTGAAAATAATTTTTAAAAACTGCGTTTTAAAGGGATTGTAATTTGCAATTTGATATACCTGTAAGAATTAAAAAAAAAAACTCAGAAGTTTGTTTTCATTGAATGCTCTGTTCCACATTTACTGGTTTCTGATAGGATTCAAAGAGAAACCATAGATCAAACATTCATATGGCATAAACTACTGGGTTTTATGTTGTCTAGTTGTTTCTTCTTGTATTTTTTTCCTTCTCTTGCCCATTTACAATAAAAACAGTAAAGTGTAATTTTACAAAGGTGAGATTTTTGGGGATTCAAAGCACATTTTGGATTTCAAACTGTGCCCTTTAAAGAGGCCGTTATCTACTTTTGTAGGAGATCTAACATTTTTTTAAAAAAACAAAACTCATTAATTAGTCTTTGTGCAATCTCAGATGAATGACTAACCCTTATTTCTATATAGGGTTCAAGTAAAACTTCATCTTAAAAGCAAATGAAAGGAAACTTTGAGGAAAAATAAATCTAAAGCTGGAAAGTTGAGTCAGTACCACCTATGAAAAATGAAATGTTTTGGGCATGGTACTAATGCGAAATGAGTTGGAAAAATAACATTTTGAGGAAGCTAATATTTTATTTTGGGGTTGATTTCATTTCAAGTCTTGAATTTGGATTGTTTAGATCCCCATTTATTTGTAATGCTTTTGAATGGAAATTAAGCTACTACCTACCAAGCTCAACTTCTTACCTTTATATTTTATCATTAACTAAAACCAGGAGGAAACTTAAAAATGTGTGCTAATTTGGTTTTTTCCCCCAGCCAGCCCCAGGATTTATTTCAGCATAGTGTTGCACTGGTTATTGCTCAAAGAGAAAACTAGATTTTTCTGGGGCTCTTTCTCATTTACCTTTGTCATTAGAAACAGTGCCTCCTGGCTAACAGATTAGCCAAGAGAATATATATTCCATATTCATCTTCCTTGATTAGGACAGTGAGAAAATTCAATTTCCAGTTCCTGTTCATAGGCAGGTGACACTCTGTAAAGATGATGTAAGAAATTTTTGCTCTGAACCTCTGACACTTTATCATTAATCCAGTGGTAAGTTTGAAGTTCTTGAGTTATTTTTCCTTCCTGATAGCTTTTGGGGAAATACAGACAATGTTTGATGCTGCTACCACAAAGGCAATTTGTATAATCAGCTTGACAGCTAGAGCAACTATTAATTGTATTGTCATTTTGTACTTTAGCAGAAGTTGCAGCTAGATATATGATCTCATTCTTGATTGCTTTTTGGAAATGCACAAAGAAACAAAATTTTTATTATTTTTCATTGATAGGTACTAGTGGCAAGATGGATATCTTCTGTTTTTTCCCAGTTAAATAGAAATCATATGTATTTGTGCGTACATAATCTCATTAAATTTCTAATCAGATTATGTCAGCTTTTTCCTCTCCTAAACAGTCCTGAAAGTGTGCTGGTTTGTATAAAACCCACTATTTGCCAAAGATAAACAATTCCTTTTTTCCATTCTAAGGCCTCAGAAGCAATCCACGCAGTGCTTTGAAGATGTTAGGTAGAAATATACCATACACATTTAGAAACCTGTTGCAAAAGCAATGAATTTTTGTTGGTTTATGATGGTGAACTTGTTTTTTGGGTTTGTGGGTTTGGGTTTTTTTGTTATTGTTAGGTACTAGCTTAAATTCTTGTCTGCATATTCCAGTAATACATAATTATGATCATATTAGGGCACATTATTAGAATATGCATGTGTATCTAATGTGCCTGGATTACAAAGGTTAATGGCACGTTATTATATTTAGTCTATTAATGTGTTCAGAAATTGCATTTCAACAACTATGTTAAAGATTATTACAGCTTCAAATATGGTTAGAAATGGTGGAATTAGAGTTCTTGCAACTGTAACTCAATCCTATAATGCTGTTCTGTAGTAAACATACCCCAAAATAATGGCTTTATTGCAACAATGCTGAATGCCTGTTTCACATATGGAAAACTGAGTCAAAGGGATGCTGACACTTCAAATTGCCAAAAATGCAAAGATCTTGTATATGAACATTTTTACTATTTTTTGGTTTTATTTTTGTCACTTTCAAAGCATGGATCCAGCTGAGTTAATTTGCAATCCTGAGCATTCTGCACTTTATCAAATCAAACCCTAAATGCCTTGCACAACCCTGAAAATGTGGAATGTAGAAGCCTAGTGGATAGCTGTGAAAACTTGGGGTGTGTTCACTTCTCTGTATTTCTTTACGGTGAAAGCAAGAATCTGATTCTATAGGCACTCTTCAGTAATTTCGTTTTCTCATTCATGTCCCCTCTTCCATTTTCTACTTATTGAAGATATGTATAAATAACAGGTTCCTTCATTATACAGATGTGTTTATTCACTGGGTAGTACCTACCCTGGGCACTGAATCAAAGAGGTGGTACAGGGAAAGGTGGATGGTTATCAGGCTCTGTGTTATGATTCACCCCAACGTGCTGTACATTGAGACTATACCAAGTACCTAAAATTCAGCGTCTCCTCTCTTGAAAATTTTTGACTTTGTAACTTCAGTGAATTCTGATGTTACTTTTTTTCACTAAGGAACAAGATAGATTTGCTTGGGATACAGAAATTTCACAGGTGATTGCTGAAACTAAGTTAATTTTGCCCGAATAGAGAGTCTAGTAGTTGTAGGCTCTTCTTTTCATCTTCTCTTCAATTTTGTGGCTTCAGCCTGCATCTGATTTCTTATGTCCTTATCTACTGTGCCTGTGCAGGTATTCCCCCACTTTGATTCTTGCCTTCTCTCCCTGTGTCTGTTTTTTTTCCTGGCACTCTGTATCCTGTGGCCTCTCTTCTGGCTTCTCCCTCAATTCCTTGTCTTTAAACCAAGGGCTTTTTCATTTTCCACGCTGCGTGAGCATCTGCAGAATAAGAGGATAATTGAGGGGGTAAGGAGGAGGTTGGCAGCATGTTAAGATATGCAGAAAAAACCCTGGACATCTGGCGGGAGGAGTAAGTGCCAGTGAAGTCCTGCTCAGCCGCCTGTGGCATAGTAGGCACATTTGGGATGTGAGACAGTAGGATTTGTTTTGCGCATAGACAAAAATTTAAGAAAATGGAGAGGCCAAATACCAATGTGTCTACCATGAAGCTGTGTGAAGTAGGCTTATCAGTGGCTTGTAATTTGCCCAAGTTTGGATTCCTTTCCATAAGAAAGACAAAGGACACATCAAAGAAACCTCCTAAATTTGAGGCACTAAAACTTACAAGCGAATGATGGTGATTTGGGAACTCTGTCTTAGAGTGAGTTGCTTTGAAGCCCTTCTCAAATTTAGACAACTTATTTCCACTTCAATTTTTTAAAAAGTCAGCTTGAGGGATGGGAAATATCAGGCCAGACAATTCAAAATTTAACAAGCGATAAACGCTTGAAAAAACTTTTAACTAAGAAAGTGTTCAGCAACCAGAACAATACATAGAACTGAACTATTATATCAGGTAGGCCTATAATCTGTTTTGTCCTGTGCATTAGCATATGTTACTTAAAAAGGATATTCCCAAAGATCAGAAACTAAAAATAAAAAGCCTATATTAAATACACAATAACTGTCTAGTTGCAGTAATTCCAGAGGATAATGATAAAAAATGCTTTTCAGTTTCTTTCCCAATATTATCGAGGTCTTTAAGATATTCCTATGCAAGATGAGTGGCTTAAAGTAATTTAATCTTTTTCACTGACTGATATTTGGCTTGTGATTGGAGCTGGGTCTGCTCTTTCCCAAACTCTTCTAAAGGAACATAAATGATCTCAGAGGCATGCTTCTTCCTATATTTCTGTGACAGGTCAAGAATGGTTTGAGATCACAGGCATTCATGTGAAACCTGTTGACATCTGAATGTACCCCTTTGTTCTGACTCAGATCCTGCTTTACAAAACTCTAGTGAACTCAGTGGGAGTTAGGTGTGCTCACTATGCCCCCAGATCAGACCATTGGCGTCTGTATGGAAGAGTAGTCCAATACTTTACACTTCCATAATGATGTTACTGTGCATGGATATAATCAATCTGACAGACATTTAAGAAAGATAATGATAACTGGTAAAAGCAGGGATTATTTAATAAAAGAAAAATCAATACTTTAAGCTTGAAGGCTGTTTGGTTTTGGTACATAACACCGAACATCTCTATGGGCACATAGATATCAGTGCCAATGTTTTGGGCCATTTAACTGCTTTCTTTGACCCTTCCTAAAATTGGATGTCATCAATACTCTCAAGTACTCAGCAAAGGAAAATCTCAAGCATGAGAGAGAGAGGTTACCATATAAAAGCCAAGCAGAGAAGGTTGTAGGGAGTCATGATTTTCCATTTCACATATTCTATTTCACATCACCCCGAAAAAAGGTGAATCATTCTGCAGCGGAGCAGTAGATTCTTTTGCCAATCAAGGTCAAGAACCTCTCCAGTGCACGTCAGGAAGGTCTGTAATACAGCACATCTTCACTTTGAGTTGTCACTCAAGAGATAAGTGTTCAAAGGAAAAAAAATATGCACAATTACTCCTGCTAATTTCAGCTGTGTATGTAACTTGTAATTCAGAAGAATGCTTTCTAGCTTTATTGCCATAGGAGATTGGCTGCTTTCTCCTGTTAATTAGGACATTTCAGTTCCACTACATAGACATCTACAGTTAGATCCGTAGTATAGAAAACAGCTCATTATTAGTCTGGTGGTGAGAATGTAAAACCTGAATCAAAGCACTTTGAATGAAAACTGTTGACTTTCACATATGTCTAAACATGTAATCTAATCATTAAAGAGAAACTTACTCTGATTCAAACCCTTAGCATTGTCTGGGAATGCAATCTGAGCTCCTAGAGCTCATTCACAGGAAGCAGCGGAGAAAAATGCTTTTTTAGCATCCTAAAAGGTCAATTCAACACACACATTTACATAAGCTGATGTCTCTGTTTATTGAATACTCATTGTAATTGGGGTGTGGTCTGAATTATCATTTCTTATTTCTGAGAGAATTGACAAGCTGTGGTGAAGTAGTAAATTTCATTTTCAAGATCCATCCCCCTGTGTGGCACAGAAATTTTCCTGTTTCTATTTTGCTGCCAAGTCCAAGCTTCTTTCCAAAAGTCTGCTATATGAATATTGTGTTCAGTGTCTCCACAGAGATAATCAGCTAACTCCCAGATGCAGAAAATTTTGTAGCAGTTTGTGTTTGGGAGTTTGCTTTCCCTTAAGAAAAAAAAAAATTCTTTTTTTTTTAAACAAATGCATCTTTTGCTCTTGTCAGACTGTGACTAATTACTATGACTTCCAGCACTTTTGCCACACTATTCTGCTGGGACCAAGGGAGGAGTATGACCAGCTGCAGCCAATAATTAGGGGAACTCAAGTTAGCAAGCAATGTATGTCTGCCATATTGAATGCAAACCAGATTCACATAATACACCTGCATATTGCAAGTAAAAAAATCTGAAACATAAATAAAAAGAAAAATGCCAACAGAAAGCCATATCCAACACTGAATATGTGTAGTGATGTGTGAAATTATATCCTGTACTAAAAAGAAAGAGAAAGCTGTTGTTCTTACCCTCAGGGGTATGTGTGGCTTTAAATATATTTACTGCATAACAACAGCATACAGAATTCAGTGCAGGTACTGCTTAAACATATTCAAATAGCAGCCTAAACTGAAAGGGATGTGTATCATATACTCAGCTCAAAGTTGTTTTTTGCTGAGCCTCATGTTTTCATGTCGTACTCCTGAATATATGCCATGAAAATTTGGCCACCATAGGTGGCAGGCATTATTTTGTTGTGGGTTTAGTTGTTTTTTTTTTATTTCTGTAGTGCTCTTTGTAGGATAAATAAAGCTAAATTTATCTAGAGAGCTGTGTTGGCTTGTATTTGCTCAAGAGAGCTCTGCAAGTGTGTAGGTGAATGTGCTTTGCCTGTGCCATTTAAATTACAAGCATTAAGCTTAATCACTTGCTCTTTCAAGTTATTTGCAATCATCTGCTTTTTTAATATTTATGCTTTCTTTATGCGTGCAGTGGAAAGATTGCTTTCTCTCACGTGTGTAATTATGTTTAAATGATATAATGGTTATGACACAAATCAGGAAAGCAGCAACTTGTTTGGGGGAAGTATAAAACTGGGGGAGGGAGGTCAAACTGTCATTGTGCCATCTTTGACAAGTGATCCCTTTAATTAGCCATTAGTAGACTTTCCCAGACAGTTTCCCAGCGATGTAAATAACAATATAGGAGAAGGTATTGCGTGGCAAAAAGGAAAATCTAGCCAACGGTGTCACTCAGAGCTGTTTTTAAATGGGTAATTTACAGTCTCGTGTCTCTTGTCAGGTTCTTCAGCCAATTTTGCTCCCCCTTGGCTAAGACTTTTCCCTTAGCCATGAATCAGTAGGCTGTATTATAAGCTTGTTGCTTTTTGTTTGTTTTGTTTCTTGGCAAATAAAAATGTTTTCAGAGCATTTGTTATGATACAAAAAAATGCAAAACTTACTATCAAAAATGAACTGTGTAATCATAATCTCGGCCCCTTTACTGACTCGGTTTTTCATTCAAGTGTATTGTCCTGGTCTAGAAAAATATATTCACACATGTATATATGTCTCCATATACCTGCATGTAATGTCAGTTTAAGAACTATGCTGGATTAGAGTCCTAAGCAATGTGATATTCAGCTTTTTAAGAAAAAAAATAATATACACATGGTTTAAGAGTAAGAACGGTTTCTCTGTGTCTTCATATCATCTGGGTGTGCTGGTTGAACAAAGTTTTCTTCCTGGAAATGTAAAAGCTTTCAATCTAAGCCCTAAAACCAGTGTCTTCTCTTTCCCTCTCATCTTGCTATGGATACTGAATGTTTTGAATGTATTCTTCAAAGAAGTAAGAAAAAGGGTTTAACGGAGGTATTTCTTTAACACAGTTGTACTGTTGTATGCTGCAGACTTACAGATAACTGCAAACTGGCAATGGCTTTCTGACTATTTTTTAGTGTAAACCACCCCTTCCTCCTGAAGAGCTCTATAAATGAGTAAAAAGCCTTCACAAATTCTGAGGTCTGTATGCCATTTTTTCCTTTATATCTCCCACTGGTTTGTTTTTAGCAAGCTTCTGTTTTGTCTTTCCATGGGTACTGAATTCTTCACTGGTGGGTTACTATGCTAGTATCTTACATTTTTATCTTGAGATCTTTTGTGCTTTTTAGCATCAGGTCCTAGTAGCTTTCTGATAAAAGCAAGCATAGTCTTCATAGCATCATGATATTGTTATAATTATCCTTGAACTTTTGTAGTGTTACTCTAGTTCTCCTCCTCCCTAACCAAAGCAACATTTATGTTTGTAAGGTCAATTTCAAGCTGCACTGATTGTACTTTGCAGCATCAATATAAAGGATAATATTTGCACGTTTGTGGATATAGGTTAGGCTCTTAACACATATCTGGTTGGCTTCTTTGGAGGTTAAAATGCCTACTGAAAAGCAGGAGAGAATGGCATACATGAGAAGCAATTTAATTTATTCTGCCTACTTCAATGCTATGCTGTCAAAATTACTCGGGATAACTGCTGCTTAGCTGTTAAAATGCTACCCCTGCCCCTGTTAGGCCAAAAAAAAAATAGTATACAAGTTCCAGACTTGCAGAAATTTATTTTAACTAATATGCTGTTTTGTACTCACGGATGGTTTTACTTCTGCCTGCTACTAACAGAGCAAACGCCTATTTAATGTTGTGGAAACCAACAGAGTTTCTTTGGAAGGAGCAGAGTTTCTCTTGAAATGTAATTGCTTTTCTCTGTTCTGTGGTTGGTGTCATTTTTAAAAACTTTGCCATCTAATTGATATGAGCTTAATTCTGCACACAATGGTTGTCTCGCAGTAGGGAATACCTCCAGTTAACTGATGAAACCACCAGATGAAAGCATGAGAAGTTAATTTAAATCATTTATTTTTCTTTGAAGCCCTGTAAGACAGTCAATACTTTGACATTTTTAAAGTGGAGCTAGCACTCAAATTGGCATCCTTTTAATAATGTATTCTTCATGTAAATACTGTAGTTTAGTGGGGAAAAAAAATATCAACAAGATCTCCTACTTACATGCTGTCTCAGTCTAGTACATTTTATATCAGTTTGTATAGTAACTGGCAAAGACTGAAATTACTAAATCTAAATTAAAGCAAATATATTTGAGTTGACATTCATGTATTAGTCTCTAATTGAATATAGAGGAATAATTAAGTGCCCGCATCAGTACATTTTTACTTTGTTTATCTGTTTACATAGAGACACATCTCAATCCAGAATATTCTCAATTAAAAAATGATTAATTTTTAGTATTTGTTACACTCTATGACATAAAAGAATTACTTTTTATGGTTCGTGGGTTTTGGTGGTTTTTTTCTTTCAAAAATAGACTATTAAAATGTTCAATTCAGTGATCGATATACATCTTGTTAAGAATAGGAGGTAAAAAATAGCATAGAAATTTAAAATGTAGTTATCTTTCTCTTTTGCTGAGATAACAGAAGTCATCCAATACTGTGACTCTCATCAGGCAAGACTAAACTGGTTTGAGTAAAGAAAAAATTCCCATTATTTGCTATCATGGAGAATTTCTGACTTAGATTTGGATATTCTTTCCCCCATCTAAAAGAAACAGGCAAATCAGGTGATAGCTATTCCTACTGTGTAGTTCTATTATAAAACATTAGCAAAGGTTAATCTAGAAAAATATCTTGCTTTGTTTGAAGTAAAAATATTTTTGCATTTAAAATCAACAAGTTACCATATTGATGTTAGATATATATAACTAATAATTAGATTTTTTCTTTTGATTATATTATAATCTACTATTTCTCTCCTCGTTTATATGCAGTTAGTTTCCTTCCTTTACCTTCATCCACTGAAATACGTTTGTTGGTTTCAAGCACTTCTGTACAATGCTGCAATTTTGGAGTTGTCTATAGCTGAAGATATATATATTTAAAAAAGCTCTTTCCTTTTGAATTTTATTAACATCTCTCACAAATGCATATAAGAGAGTGCTCTGCATTCATTTACACTGATCTGAAGCAATAAGAAAAAAATGAGATTTGGGACCAAACTTGCAGTGAGATTCTCTTGAGAAACTAGTTGTGGAAATGGTCAAATCAGCTTACGGTGGCAAGACAAGGTCACATTTAAATATTCTGGAATCCTTGAGTGGTGGGGAGCTTGAATAATGCATGTGCTGAAAATTATGCCTGATGAGAGGTGATATACAGGAAACAAGTATTATAATTTTATTGTTGTTCCTTTTAATGGAAGCACAACTTTCACGGCAGAGAAAACATGGTCTCTATGGCTTTGCACTGGTTTCATTAACTTGTTTACTGTCTACCTGTGCTTTGTGGCAGAAGTATCCCATAACATTACGTTTTGCACACAGACATTTGCAAAAGGTAAAATTTTTCATCTGGCACAACCCAAGTGAGGTATCCAGTGGAGGAATGTTAGTTTGTATGGACACTTTTCCTACCAACAGTTCCGGTGATGGCTGCTTGTCTGTATCTTTACTAATATAGACCAGTCACATCTTCAAGCTCCCTCCTACCATGATAATACTGTACAGAGGTAGGTGAGTAGGCAGGGTGATTAGGAGAAAACACTGTGCAATGCTGAAATAAGAATTGACCTTGTGGTGACACCAGCAAAACTGCGGATCAGAAAAGGAGAAGAAAAAAGACATGAAGAAGCTCAAACTCTTGGTGTTCGTCTCCATGTTATGAAAAGGATTGCACACAAAATATTTTCAAAGCAATTCTATCTTGGAATTTTGAACTGAGGCAAATTTTTTGTCTTTTCCATCACTGTCACCTCATTTACATTTCTGTTATATGCTGTTTAAGGAAAATGGTAACACACCAGAGGAACACCAAAACAGGATTCTAGACCTTCAGCATTCTGCTGATAAACTGATCTGTTTGTACTTGAAACTGGTTCATTTGTGGGTTTTTTTTGTTTGGTTGGTTTTTTTTTTTCATTTTTAGTTTATTAACACAGGACTGTTTATTTATAGGACTGTAAGAAACACTTTCTCTTTTCTTATTCTGCTTGACTGTTTTAAGACTTCTTGGGGGGTTGTCAAAGATGTAACTGAAGTGAAAGTTGCTATGGCCTGTTTCTAGCAGAGCTCTGGGCTGCCCACTATTTATCTTGGGGGGTGATTCAGGTATTTTGGAACTTTAGCCATGGCTGAGGTTAGGCTGTCTAGGCTAAATGATCTTCTGCTGGTTTCATGTCCTATTAGATTGCTACCTGCTATGCCTGTCTCAGAAGCTTGCCCTGGCCTTAGGTAAAAACTTTCCTAAGACAGGTCATGAACATGGTAAGTCACTTGGTTTTGAATAGAAGATAATGCAGTAGGATTTACAGGGTCAAAAAATATGTTTAGTTACATGAGGTTTTTGACATGTGTTTTCTAAATCACATAGTAAGCATGATTTTGACATTTTGGACTGAGATTAATGAACTAATTATATTCAGTCATTATGTGCAATGTGCTGGGAGTCCTTAAATGAGTTTCTGCCTTAGATTCCTTTGAGTGTTTCACATGTGCAGTGGGATTGGCATTCTGCAACTATTTCAAGAGGGAAACCAACTATTTGGCTCTTGTGGAAATGATTTCTGAGGTGTGATCCTCGAGTTTTCCAAGTATGTCCCAGTTATGATTAATGCTTCCTTCCAGTGCCCTTGAAAGCAATTCATTCAGCCCAAAACGCATAGTGAACTGCATAGCATAAAAATTATGAGCACCGTTTTGACCAGATTAATCTTTCTTCTAGATCAACATCCAAGACAGCATGGTTTTTTCATTTTTTGAGGTATTTTCACACTTCAGCATCTGCCCAGTCCACTCATTTCCTCCCTCATCTATGCCATAACTTGCATCCCCTTTATTCCTGGAGAAACACAAACTGTACCAGCCTGGAAGGAGCTACACTTGCAAATATTTCTCTTAATGATATTTTTCCATTATTTCTTAAAATACTGTTAGCATTCTCTGTGATAATCAATTTATCTTTTTCTTCTGTTCCCAATGGTATCTCTTGAGCCAGTCAGGAGAATAGCAAGTATTTTTATTAGTCATGTAAGAATTTACACATAGGCACATACACGCACACACCCTCTTTCCTTCTTCCCCCAGAAGCCAATTAACTTCAAGGTTCTCTATTTAGTTCAGAGAAATTACTTCAAGCCATCAGGTAACCTTACCCACTTGGAAGAAGTTTTGCAATGTGGCAGATTTGTCACTGTATTGCAGTGGGAACTTTGCACCAAGCCTGAAGTTTTGCAGAACTTGCTGTCCTTCACTAGAACTGAGCAAATTCAAACCTGAGAGGATGTTTTCAGCACATGGAAGGTCCAGACCTAGATACTGTTGAAACTAATTTCCAAGGGAAAGCATACTGAGCAGCTAGGCTTGAAATTTTGGCACAAGCACTCTGCAGTGGAATGCAAAGTAGCCATAAATGTATCGTGAGGTCCTCTTATATCTTTATTTAAATGGGAGAACATAGTTATAACACTTTTATTGATTGTGGGGGTTTTTTTGGACAGCATGAAATGCAATAGCTGGCTTCTGTGTAAGGTAATTTGTGTGCAGCAGTAGAAAAATACTTTCAAAATTGTACTGGTATTGGGAAAAATCAATGTAGTTCAGTTAAGCTTCTGTTGTAAATGGGAAAAATGCTTTCCCCAGCAACTGTTTTCTGTCACTGTTCAGCTTTTTTTTTTTTTTTTTCTGAAGGAAATTAGTAAGTACCTTGAAATAAATGAATTCGGAACCCACAGAGGAGTCAAAATTGCCTGATACAAGGTGTGTGTGGGAAAATCACACTTGAGTAAGATCTTCAAAATAGTAAAAGAAATGTACTGAAGAAGAACTGGTCTGTTATTAATTACATTTTCCACAGTAATTTCCATAAAAATGTTATGGTCAGCATTTATTTTGAGTAGCTATTATTGATTTATTATATATGTTATATACTTGTGTATATTTGTGCAGTTTCAAAAGCAAAACTACAGAAAAATCCTAATTATGGTGAAACTTTACAGTTATGTCTTTATGCAAGGTAGATTTCAGCTACTTTCTTAAAGAATCAAGAATACTTTAGGGTAATACCTCTTCTTAGAGGAAATTAAGAAAACCAGTTTTCACCTTATTTGTTTATTCTGAATAGACTTCAATACTTTTTTTCCCTATGTTCTCAGAAAAAAAAAAGATGATCCACATAGAAAAATATTCTCCTGCTTCAGACCACAAGTAAAAGAGTGTAAACTAAAGATAAATTCACCAAGTGCATGCACTAAATAAATTTAGTAGGCTGTCAAAGAGCAAATATTAAAGGTGTCAAAGAAAGCTTACTGGAAGACTAGATTTAATTCTATTATTTTTTTCAAGCATGGCTTTGACCCCTGCACAAAAATTAAAAATCGGTGTGTTTTTCTCTCCCTCCTTTGTCCCAAACAGCAGGATCATGCCAGTCTCACATGCACTTGGTTACGCTCATAGTAGAGGGACTATGGAGTTTGGGATGTGTATTTCTCCTCCACAAAGAAGGAGGTAGGCGATTCCCCTGTCGCCTGTTTTGTCTAGGCCATGGATTAAAAGAAAGATAATAATTATTATTAGACATTCCTTGGAAAACACAAATTCAGTAAGTGATAGTTACACTGACTGACTGATGATGCTGGCGCTTGACCAGCTAATGTCATGCTAACGTTCCTGCATGCCACTTGTGCAGAATTATGTACGCGCACATGTGTATACATATAGATACGTATCCTGCCATATTTTTAAACTGCAGAGTCCTCACCGGTGGCCTCACGGGGTGCAGCATTTAACTGAACATGGCCTCTGACTTGACCTCCGTTCCTGGGCGCTGTTTCAAGCTGCCTCAGAGAGAGGCACAAGTGCAGTCAGGGAAGCAGAGGTGAGCAGGGTCATTAAACTGTGCCTCCCTTTCAGCAGCAGGGCTGAAGGCAGAGCTGCAGGTGGCTCTAGGGAAAGTTCCATCTAGGATCTACCTTTAGTGATATCAGAAAGCACATGAAGCAAGGCAGGGAACTGCTTTTCATTATCTATGCATCTTTGGATTTCTAGTCAAAATAAGTATACAGGATCTGATACAGGAAATCTGCATGGTTAATTATTTCTGGGTGTTCCTTGGGGACTACAAGGTATCAATTCACGTTTTAGGCAGTGTTGTCCGAGTATAAAGGCACTTGAATGGGCTTGCGTAGTCCGTGTGGCACTGATGACACTGCTCAGGTGCCATGCTAGTTCATTTCAAACTTATATCAGTGGGAATGAGCTTCAATTAAAGCACCGAGTGCTGAGTGTTTTATATTGTTGGCTTGGAAATGAAAGTGCTTTCTTCCTTTCTTCCCTAAAAAAAACCCCAACCATCAACAGACAATAGAGTTGCTGATCAAAGCTTCCAGGGAAAGCTGCTTTTATAACTGAAATATGTGGACCTCTAAAAGAACACTGTGTACAAAAACACAGAGATTATTTAACAAGGAGTAGTTGTTATGTGTAATCTTGGGCACTGTGCTTTCCCTACTTGGGAAACAGCAGGGCTGGAATTTATTTAACTATGTAGAAAACACGAATACCAGATCCTTTTACCCTCACCCATGCTGTTTAGGATCGCTTTCCAGTTAAATTTGATGTGTTTTGTTATGTTTGGCCAGGATACATTGATCAGCAGGGTGATAGTAATGCATTTGTGTCAATGGTCTCATACACGCTACCACTTTTATATTTACATTAGGGAGTGGAGTATACTTTTATGTTCCTTAGCCACAGCAGAAAGCAAGTTCTGTGAAGTTTTATTTCCTTTTAGTCTGTTGCTTGATTATTAGTAGGTCTGTGAAAGCTTACTGTCTTCACAGAATGATTGGAAAACCACTGATGGCAGGAAAATTGCCATTCAACAGGGAATTTGGAATCAGTCTCTATCTCAACAGTTCCAAATACACCAGAAGGAAATATTTCCCCTTGCTAATGGGATATTCCCCTTTCTGCCTCTAGGTAGGGCATTGCTAGTGTAGACCACTATAAACACTGATTATTTCAGTTAGCCTGTGGTGTTTTTGCCAAGCTTTCAGTTTCTTCTTTCCTTTTAGCAGTAGAGTGCAGTTTAAACTAGCCAAGATACAGGCCACAACAGTGCAAGAGACTGCAGCAGAATTCTGCACTTTAATGCTGAATGTGCATGAGAAAACAAACCTGCTTCGTCTCTGGGCTTGTCAGTTTGGACCTGTTAAACGAGTGAAGCATAAGTCCTTGGCTTTATGTTGTTACTTAAATTTCCAGCCTTCCTTCTATATGAACAGCTAGTTGTGTTACAGTCATCCCTGTCTGCTTGAAGTGTTATCGCTTACATATCTATCTGACCTCTTTCATTCTAGAACAAATTGATTTCCTTTCCCCTTGCTGTGTAGGTGTCCTAACAGAAGATACCTTCTTTTAATTCAAAACACTATGACATTAGGATGAGCAAAATATCAGTCAGTCTTGGAAAAAAGACAGCAACTTCAGTCTTCATTTGGTTACTAAAGCAGCTCACTAAAACACCTCTTCTATTCTTGTAAAGGTTAAAATCTGCTTTTTTGGATCATTTTTTTTGAGGACTGCTTTGTGGATGTGGTAACTCCAGTAAAAATTCACTGAGGAAACTCTTTTGAGGCCTTACTGCTCAATGCTCATACTATTTGAGTGTAAGCTGCTACTGCTACATGAAACCTACTGATGCACCTTGGGGTTTCTGAGCTAATCTGGCACAGAATATCTAGAGGTTGTGATTGGAGCCTGATCAGATCTACTACTGATCAGGATCAGATCTCACACCCCCTTCAAAATCAAGATTTCAAATCAGCCAGGACACTTATATCTACAGTATATGGATTTTCTTTATTCTCTGGATTTTCTGGCACTGTTGCCTTTAGATTTTAGGTTAAAATGCACATCCAGCTCAGGCTTTATTCTGGTACATGTTTTCCTCTAAAAGGAACAATGCACGGCAGGCACCTTAGCAGGCAAAGGGTTCCTTGCAGTGTATTTAGAAAACTGGTCTGTTGCAGCAAGGCAAAAGGAGAAAATACCTCAGCTATTTTTCCCTTTTTCCTACCCTTCCTTTTTTTTTCTTTCTTCCCCGCTGCTACTCCTTTCAGCCTGACCCCAGCCCAGAACTGAGAAGTATAGTTGTTGACTAAGTGTGGAAGAAAGCAAGCAACAATCCATTTGTTCATACGAAGTTTAATTTATAAAAGGAAAAGTCATTTTGAATTGACAGTTTTCATTTACCTTATATTTCCACTGCTGTTAAGAACCTTCGTGTTCTGTGATAAAGGTAGCTAACAGACTTGAGAGATTTGCCATGTTGTCAGCAAGCATTTGGAAATGCATTTGTAACCATGTTGGCCCCAGCAGACTAATGCATTGCCTCTAACTTCTGCCCAGATGCTGAACTAAACCATTATTTACCAGGCAGCTATTTGAGGGGTGGAAAGGTGTTCTAATGGGCTGTTACTAAAGCAAATGCAATCTGAGGAAGTTCCAGTGATTGTTGACAAAACTGTATTAGATTGCTTGTAGTGCAGCTAGGAATTACCAGTCCTGCATCACATAATCGGGCACATCTCTAATTTGAGTATTTTTCCAATAAAAACTGAAAACTTGTGACTAGTAGCTTGGAAACCTCTTTTTGAATTATTGACCAAGAATTAATGAATCATTCAGAGCCTGTATCAAAATATTTTTATGTTGCTCATGCCATCCTCCCACCATGTTTATTCAAATTGGAGGGGAGGGAGGAATTAAAAGGGATTTTGAGTTAAGATAGCAGCAAAATAACAAAAAATTACATTAAAAGTTATTAAAATTACAAACAAGGATTCAAATTGACTAACTAATTAGTTCTTGGAATTCACTGCTGGGTGCTGTACAAAAAATCTAAGGTGTAGTTAGAATATTAGATTACCAACCTAATTGGGCAGTATAATTTTGCAACAGTATATAATGAGAATTCAGGCCAACAATTAATTCAGTGGTTCAGCTGGTGGAATTCTTGGGTAGCAGCCAGCTTGGCTTATAACCTCAATTACATCCTTTCTTCTCCTGGCTTTCTCCTGAGGATGATCAGCCTATTTTCCTATTACTAATTTTAAAAGGAAATTACTGTGAAATTTCAAAAGTTACATGACTTGAAAATCCAGTGCCATTCCTAAACAAATATTGAGTAATTCATGAAGCAGAGGAAAAGGAAGAATAATATATTAATAAATTACATAGATGAAGTAGAAGAATCTAAACAGTATGTCTGCTAAGACAGAATTTTATTTTTCTCAGTTATATGGAGCAAATACATAAAGCTTGGTTGAAACAGAGCCTTTTGAAGCACTCGTTATGTTTTACGCTGTGGTTTATGCCTTATGTTGTGGTTGTAGAATCCTATATTTTGTTGTCCAGCCTGAAGCATTGGTGTCTGTGTGTGTGTGTATGTACAACAGAAAGGTAGTAAGTATTTGCATATTCTACAGTGCTCATAAATTTGCTTCTATATGGTATCAAAGTGCAGGCTGGCCAGGGGCAGCGTTACCTCTTAATACCCTTCTAATGTATTTTTTGCCAGATGTTTTTTGGGGAAGGACAGTAGAACACATTTATGCATAACACGTGTATAAAATTAATCACATATTCAGGAATTACTTCTGATTCAAGTCTGTTTTACTTTATGCTAAAGATGAACAGAATTGCCAAGTCTACAAACTATTTTATTATTTGAGAAACACTAAAGGGTGTTTCAGTTTGCTGTAATTACTTAAGAGTATAAGCCAGTGCTGAGGCAATTTAAATTATCAGTTTATACTACAGATAATTTTAAACCCAAGTGACTTCCTCTGGGAGCTAGGGTTTAGGAAGAGAAGTAGAATTATGATTTAGGAACATTTCAGGTTTTTTTATGACTTTTTATGTGAGGTTTTCAATCTTTGTTTCATATATAAACTTTTTGACTTTCCCAGCCCAAAATATATTTTTTCATTACCTTAATGGATGCCTTAATTAAGGAGACAAATGCATATTCAAAGAAATTCTCAAATTCTGTCCAGAATATGTTTGTATTTCTACCCAAAAGAGGGTAGAAACAGTCACTTGAAACAGTGAAGATCACTTTGTAACTGATAATTTCAAATTTTTGGCCCTACTTGTAGCAAACATGTTTTGTGTTATGGTAGTCATTATACTGAAATAATTTTTAAGAGATCACAGCAGTGTGCTGCATGTATTAAGACATGCTGTAATATTTTCTTTTACCTGTAAAACTGCCTTGTGCTTATACAGTTTATCATGGATAAATCAGTTTAGGCAGTCCCATTACAGTTTAGTATTGTATGCATTAGTAAAATATTTACATGGAAGACCTCATAATTAAATAAGACAGACATCACAAACAAAAAGCAGTGAAAGATTTTTGCAACAAATCAAACTGGAAATTTACATTAAAAATACAAAATCAACTGGAAATTTACCAGGTGCAAACAGGCTTGTGAAAGGAGTAGAAGCAAATCATAATCCTAATGGAAGCCCTGTCAGGATGCAAATTCTCCAGCCCTTTTCTATGTGAAAGTGTTTAGTCCTGTCTATTGAAAGTGATCAATTGAGGTACAATATCTAAAATTACTTTTTTTACCCCCCTGTATTCTTTGTTTACCTATGAAAGGGAAAGGAAGAGGAGAAAATGTGGAACAGTAGCATCCCGCTGCAGCTGTCAAATGCATAGCAAGTTGGTCCCACTCCAGGAGAGACTAAAAGCTTCATGTATATGGTGTCTTCTGATAGTAAAAATTGTAAATGTAATTAAAAGATAATAGAATACAAGAGTGCCTTTCTCTTAATGTTACCCAGCTCTGACAGATGAAGCTGAGATGCTTATTTTTGAAGCAGTTGCAAACTGCTTTCCGAAGGAAAATTCACATCCTATTAAACTTTTAAAGCTTAGATTTCCTCTCACCCAGAAGATAGTTCAACCTGTCGCTTGGATTGAGTCCAAAAGTCTTTGCTGCTGGTGTTGTTATCATGGTTGCACCCAAAATGTTTTCAGTGTGATACAAACACACATACTCTATAGAATAATAATTTCCCTCTTAAAGTTTGAGATCTGTTTTAGAAATGAAGGTCTTTGTTGGGTTTTTTTGCTGCATTACAACTTGTGAAATATGGCTTCATATTTCTCAACAGGTGTCCTTTCTCTTTTTTTTTTTCTAATAATAATAAAACCCCCAGAATTCATGAAATGCGATTATATAGTGATCCAGCATTTTGATGATAGAGCCAGTTACTATTCTTGCAATCTGTGTCTCTCCCTTGAAGTAATTTATTATTTGAGTTGGCACCAATAGGGTGAGCTGCTGACCACGCTATTGCACTAGTAGCTTTTGGTGGCCTCCTCCCTTCAAGTAAACTCCGTTCCTAATGATGTGCTTTTATAACCTGTTATTGATTAAGCAATCTAAATGCCATTTCAGTCTGCATAGATGTGTCACAGAAAATCAAAAAACATGTCAAGCAATAGTTAAACACATTCAGTTTGGAAAACATGTTGTCTCTTAGAATAGATGTATTTCAGCCCTTTACAGAGCTAGAATTTTAGATGAAGAGACATTTAAAATCTTTACAGCTGTATCAAGCCTGAAGGAAAAAGTGCATAATCGATCTTCCTTCTCAGTTTAAAATAAGTATAATTCATGGTTGCAGGTGGGATTATATCAGAATAAGCTTCAGGCAGAATAAACTTCATGGACAAAAGAGCTAGTTTGTTAGTCTGTTTATAATTGCTTGTGTGACATGGTTTTGATCAGAATCCAGAATGCTAAATTTCCCTTAGGAAAGGCACTAAAAGTATTTTCTTGAGACTAATATAAGACTGTTTGGTCTCCCCAGCAATTGTACCCTTTCAAACTATGGTGCTGGAATGAGCATTCACTTCTTTAGGCTTATTCAGGCTGGTTTGATGCCTTTTTAGTGGTTAGTCTTTGCTACTCATTTGCATATTATCTGCACACTAGGAAATCTCCCAGGAATGAGCAGATGTAGTTGATGTATCTGCTGTCTGTGTGATGTACCTTCCCCATGGTTTCAGAAGGCATTTTTCAAAACCTAGAAATGAGGAAATTGCTCCTGTCTAGCATTAGTAACTTTGAAGAGTGGCTTTCTTCCCCTCACAGAAGCAGTTTGATAGTTTATTAATAAATACATTTTACGTTCTTCTCACAACTTATTACTGCTCTTAGGATGTGTATGACTCATGCCATTATCATATCTTGGCATGTTGGATGCTCTGTGGGTGCCCTGATACTCTAGAGGTAAATAGGTAACTAATACAGGGCCAAAGACAGCAGCAGAGCTGGGAGGTGTAAGGATATTTCACACTGATCTTCATGAATCTTTCACAATCTTACTTCTTACTCTTGCTTTCAAGGAGCAGGAAACTACAAGACCTAATGGCTCACACAAAAATGAGCCTCCTGTGCAGAAAACAACTAGCAGAAGATAGTTACGCTGAAAATGTTATAGTTTGCTTGTGCAAATCTGTAAAGGCCAATAAAGGAAATAATGGAAGGTCGTAAAAAGTACCTTTTGGGCACTTCCTTGGATTTCCAAGTCTTTAGCTTAAAATTAAACTGTAGTTAGAATATTTATAATACAAACACCTTCTGATGATTTCCAGATTAATTTTTGAAGATCAGAAAGCAAGTAATATTTCTTGATCTAATTTTTTTATTTTATCTATGAGATTTATGATTTTTATATTGCCATTAATTTTATGCTTGTCATTTAGAGTGTTAGGAAAAATATATTTTTTTTCCTTTTTTTTCCTATGATAATTCTGAATCTCATTAAGATCCCTGTGGCCTCTGTCCCCATCACATAAACTCTGAGCTCAGCTCTTTCTGCTAACTTACAAGGGCTTGGAATACAGACACAGGGGAGAAAGGTCTGAAATTGACTATGAATCCCACCATCACCCTCTTCCAGAAGAGAACAGGGTAAGGACAAATACAGAAAATATTACTAAATCTGTGAATCAGTATTATGGCCTTACTTGGAATATTCCAATACTGATGCTCACTGATGTAAGCATCAAAAAGATGCCTGAAGGAAGGTGGTCACAGATGTGGTGACATTATTCAGTTCTAACAAAAGATGAGAAATTCACAAAGTAAAGAATTTGCTTTTTAAGCCTGAAAGTAATCACAGTATAAAACTATTTTTATAGCATGTACTGAAGTTCAAGTTTGAACAAAAAGCATTGCAAGCATTTCCTGTTTTAATATGAAATTTTCTGTTTCTTGCCAAAATTTTTTAAAGTTAATTTTAAAAATGGCAGAGTTCAACCACTGTCTTTTGGAAATAAAAAGGAAATGCTACAGTTCCAAAATTTTCAAAAACTTTGTTAATTTCTTTAAAAATATGAATCTCTCCAGCTATAAGCATTTTATATTTACTTGCTGTATACGATACCGTGAGGTTCAATGATTATATAAAGTTCATCTTAACATTGGTCTGTAAACCAGCATTGCTTTTATAGACCACCATTATTCTGTTCTTTAGCAACCATGAACTTTATAGGGATCTAAAAATATGAGGCAGATATTTCTGCAATGTAACATGACATTGCCCCATTTCATTCAGTAAAGCTTACAACGTTTTGTGAGTTGGAGGTCTGGCCTCACAGGACTAAAGCACGGCTCTCTACCGAAATACTCTCTATATCGTACACAAAACCAATTTTTATTTCTAAGCATTTTTGTGACTGCTTGGATTTCACCTGAGCAGTTAATCTAAGTGTATTAGCTCTGCTTTTGCCTTCGTTCCTGTTACATATTTTGCACAGCTGCCACCCTGAAAAAACAGCTCCTACATGAACATGTATTTTCTGTTTTTTCCCTTCTGTTACATTCCATGCTGTAATGCCAAGGTGTCCCAGAGTATGAAAAGTATTGCTGTGATGTTAGGTGAGGAACCATGGATAGTCTTTAAAGGATGAAGCAGTCATTTGAAAAGCAGTCTCTCTTCTAAAAACCTTGTAAGCATTGTAGGTTTTGGGGTATTTCTATTTCTTTGTAGGTGGTAGAAAAAGAAGCTATTATTGAAATAAAACTGTTTTTTAAAATTATTTCTATATAATTAAATACAAGCTTACATACACCAACCAGTGGCAACAAATGTTTCTATTTTTCAAGTGTTTTTGTTTGGTCTTGTTAAGGGCTAAGGAGTGCTGATCAGGGATTATTTTATATAATTTCATGATAAAAATGACACCTGTAAATATGGTGCTAAAGAAAAGCTGTGATTAGATAAGATCAGTATTCTGTAGATCCAAAATCTGATTTTAACTAAGCTCCTATGCTAATTCTGTTACATAGAGGCTTAAAACTGAACAAAATTCCATTGTTTTCATCCTTTTCAAATTGGTAGTGTTAGGCTTTATTGCTTCCTGCTTTTTGGAAGTATGAGCTGTTGGCCATTGAGATATGAGATCAGCAAGATGTATCCTGTACATGCAATTCAGGCTCTGATTGGTTTATCTGGTTTCCTAACTGGGTACTCGCAGAGTATGTGGCATGCTCAAAATTCATGGTAACGACTGCTGTGTGTAGACCTGGACACAGCAACAGAAGGCAGTGGCAGTGAGGTGTATCTCTTTCGTGGAAATACCTGCCAAAATTTTCATCTTGGTTTACCCAAAACTGCTGCTATTCAGAAGGCAGTATTAACAATAAATAAATAATTGTAAGTACTACAGTTTTCAAAAATCTTCTAGAGAACTTTGAACCCATGTTGAATGAACAAATTAGCAAGGTATTTGTTCAGTTACCATTCAGAACTGTAAATTGGTTTTAGCAAGTCTAAATTTCTCTGAATCCTTGGAAACTATGAATAATAGAATTATTTACAGTTTCAGAGCAAGTGTCCATTTGTTTTGATTATTAAATCTAGAACAATGTATATCTACTAGCCCTTTATCATCTGAAAGGTCATCATACATACAAAGATTTCAGAATAAATTTACCATGCTTCCAAATGTAACTCACTCAAAGTCCAAATTGTCTAAACATAAATAGGTTTCTCTTCCAAAAAATTTGCAGCGGTTCATTTATATTTATATCTCAATCTATACGGTAACATCACGAACCACATTTAGAGACCATGAGCTGGTTTTTTCCAGTATATGTAACATTTATTGCAGATGAATTGCCAAGTCTGATGACCAGCATGTGGTGCCCAGCATGAGGTCACTGTCTATTGTGTGTATGGATCTTCTCCAGGGGAGAAAAATCAGCATCTCTGTAGAAGATAAAATCATGCCTGTAATTATTATACGATTTAACTCTGCCTTTTCCAGGTCTCTTGCCATCTCTATTGGAAACTGTAAAAACCACTTGTTAAATGGATCAAACTCATGTGTGCTGCAACTTGACTGGTAGACTAGTTATAGTTATATCAGAGGAAATACAGACATATAATTTCATATTCTTTAATGGTGCTTAGGAAACCACAGGAAATTGAAACTCTGTTTTTCAAGATGAGGTTTTATAGCCTTAAAAATGCTGTTAAATACAATCTATTGCTTCCAAGTCTATATAGATGCTTTTGAAAGTCAATATCAATAACTATTTCAATAGTGTAAAGATTTAAATTTGTATGTATCTGATACATAAGATGATTTGAAGTGCAGCTGAAATGGCTGAGGCTTTATGTCTGCAAGGCAGGATGAATGAAATGGCTCTGTACCAAAGTCTTTGACTTTTCCTTCCACCGACTGCTCCAATTCAGAATAAAGTGACCCCACTTTACTGAAACTTATTAACCGAGATATTACTAGTTCTAGAAATTGAACTGAAATGGTTGTGTTCAAAAGCTTTTAGGTCATAATGATGTATACTTAGCTTATACATATGTAGAAATCATATTAATAATAATTAAAGATTTGAAGATAAACTCTCACTCATTTAAGTATGCCAATTTTTCAGGAAGAAATTTTTTTGTGAGAAGTAAATGTTTTACACTGTCTGAAATCTGGCCCACATCAAATTAGCAATAAAGCATAAATATACATTGTGTTTGTATATACATATTTCTATTTATAATGCCCACATATATATATTTGTAGTCTAGAGTATGTATATAGATACACATACATGTAAAAATAATGTGAGGTATAATTGCCTAGACAGAAAAAAATATCTGCAAACATCCCTATGTTTATAGTGTGAATAAGCTGTATATGTAAATCCATAGAAATGTAAATGTTCTGGTGTAAGTTGTTTCTTCTTGTAGACAATTACACGGAAATTATAGTGTATATTTTAGCTGCCCTGACAAGCGCTAGTATGGCCTAGCATTATGTATGAGCCCATTTAGATATATGTGTGTACGTATTTATTTGTATATAAATGCCTTCCAGTAATAGTGAAGTTTCAGAGGTTAAATTACAAACCTTTACTATTATTAACTTGACCAATTCTCTGCTTAATATATCACTTCCTAGACAGATGTTGGCGGGTTCTCTAATGTGTATCATTAAATATACAGAAGCTGTGGTGTTGCTGAGTAAATGTCATTTATCTTTTCTACTTTGGAATGCTAGTATCACATTAGTATAGCTTTTGTTCAGTCTTCTCAGTATAAAGTATAAGTAATGGCTTGAATTCCGTTCAGTAATATTTGCATTACCAACTCTGAATGCTTAGGCCTCTCCAAGGTGAAGGTAGGGCCGTGCCTGGATCAGTTTACTTTTATATTGTTGTAGCTGTTAGGCTGGAGATAAAAAGGCCATTATGCTTCCTCCTGAAAAGGAATGAGGATTGACTGAATATTATGAACTACAACAGAACTCTTTGCCAGACATAAACTTTCCAGGTATCATGGTATTTATCATGATCATCATTTCTTCTTCTTAGTACTAACGAAATGGGGATGAGGACATGTGCATACAAACTGAGTTTAGAGTTTACACTGACACAATCTTCTGTATTGAAACTGTCCAGGATGATTCCTGTTTGGTTTGGGAGCAATGTAAATTTCAGAAAGGCTGGGGAGTTTTGTTTACTGACTGATGGCATTGTTATGGCTCACTGACTCAATGGAGGCCCTCAGCCTGCTTCTCCACCATCGCTTAAGTCCAGTTAAAGAACAGCACATCTTGAAATCCTAGACAGATGCACACCCTCATTATTTACTTTTTTTCCAAAACATTGTCAGTCTGTGAAAACAACTTGAAATGATAATTTGGATATAATTATAAAGCTCAGATTACTGTCCTAAGGCTGAAATATACTGAGAGATTTTAAAATGCAATGTACCTCCCAAGATACATAGCAATAATATTGCTCAATGATGAAAGAGTCCCTGAATATATCTGAATATAGATAATGACTTGATTTCTTTGTTGAAGTGATAATCCATTCAAAGGCTTTTACAGTTAATTACCTCTAAATTACTTGTATTGTATTAGGTTATTCCCTGAAAAACAGGACATATGCTAACAGATGAAACTAAGAGATAGAATCTCAAATTGTTTTATGATACTCTGCCTAGCACAGCTGGGTAATAGAGTCATATTTCTTACCCTGCTTGACACAGATGACATGCAATATACTTCTCAGAGGATCGTTTTTTTCTTTATACCTCTTCATCTTTCAAATACAACATAATGGATTTGATCCTAGTCAAAGTTCCCCCTGTGTATCTCCACTACTGAGGGCCCTTGGTGAAGACCTAAGATCCTCTTTCTCATTTACATTAAAATATTCACATCAAAAGTGAAGGTAGAACAATTAAAAAATAAGTAAGGGGGAGTGAAGGTGGGGAAAGGCTTAAAGTCTTTTCACATACGAGACTTCAAGCTTTTATGTTCACAGTGCAGAAACAATGTTTCTGCTTAATTCCACTTCTTCTGCATTTAGTACAAAGAGAAAGAAGTAATTGCCTGGCTTGTAGAATTGCTTTGTTCATTTTGCTACGTAAAATTGATGGTTTGAAATTTTTATTTAACTGGTACTTCTAAGAGTATCATTTTTCATTTCACCCTTTCTGTTATCTCAAATTACTTACATTTTGTATTGCCACATTTTGCTCTGTTTATTCTTTGAACTCTTGGTTTTGCACAGGCCAGTAGCTCTGCCAAATACCACAAATGTATTCTTAAAAACAATACCAAAAGTACTAGGTGAGTGTTCTTTAGAAAAATAAACTTTCTTCTGTCTTTTGACAGTTTAAGGCTCTTCTGGTTACCATTCTGTTTTTTTCTCTCCACTGGAGTAAACGTAAAGCTGGGTATTTTTACTGCACTGTATTGTGGAAAAGATGGAATGCACAGTAAAATTGCAAATTAGCACTGGATGAAACCCAGACCCTGATACAGTAGAGGGAGATTAGAAATGATTTGTTTTGTCTCTGTGGGGAGGTGTGCCAGATGTCCCTCTGTTTAAACAACCCCTGGTGATTAACCCCTGAAGCAGTACTTTCTGTAGCTGCTTGCCATTCTCAACACCAAGTTAGGCAGCGTACAGGAATTTCTGTGGGATCGCCTCAGGTATAAAAGGTAACCCTCCCCTCCACCCCTGAAGTCAGTTCTCAACAAAACCTATAGTGTGCAAAAACATCAGGTTTAGGTGAAGGGCATAGCCTTCTATAATTCATGGTGTCTTACTTCCAGACTGTGTAATGATGCAGTCCAAAGCAATCAAGTAAAGCAGTTTTACTGTACCCAGTCTGCTTTCTGTTGACTAATGGGCCAATTGCATCAAACAGGAACAGTCTACAAAGTAAGGGAAGGTGGTTTTGAACACATTGCAATTTAAGTTCCTCTAACATGTCTTTATCTATAGTAAGATTAATACATGTATGTACATGTATTCATGCATTTCAAGTCTGCATAGCTTTTTTTTCCACAGAGCAGAAAAAAAAAACCAGAAAATAATCCTTAGATTGTGCATTAGTGGCTTAAAACAATGGAAGTGTAATAACGAAGAGCTAGTGTTGGTGTAAATGATGAAGAGCTTGATGCTGCTGGTGTAAATTGGTATAAACCTAGTAAAGTCAGAGGATTGAGTAGCTTTAAGACTTGGCTTTGGTTTTGTCCTCTTTGGCTGTATAACTTACTAAAGAAAATAATTGCATGAGCACAGTTTTTTCAGTAGTAAATCACCACCTTGTTTTAGCAGTTTGCAGAGTGAAGACCTTGCTTTCTTGTATAATATTCTATTTTTATATCAATGATTTTTATTTTTTAAATACAGGATCAGCTAATAATGTCTGTGCCTTGTTAGTTCGCAAAATATCAGTAGCTGCTGGCTAGAAATGGTGAGGGCTCGGTACGTGTCGATGAGAGACCCACCTGCTTACTCCTGAGTTTAGCTGTTGTCAACAGCCTCCGCTTCAGCATAGTTGAGCAATTCCTGTTAAGTATTGTGTGTCTGCCCCTTCCTTGCAAGTGAGCTTTTATCTGGAAATGTTATGTATATTATGTATTTTAGTCAAGATAACTCATTGACTGGTTAAAAATAAGTGCCTTTAATTTGCTATAGCTACAATGCAAAAGCTGCTACTGTGAAAATTAACTGCATCCCAATGAGCATCACAGTTGTAAAGTGCCTTTTTATGGAACAGGAGCTATCATGCAGCCTTTGAGAGGGCACAAAGGCAATGGAGACAACTACAGTGTTTCTGTCCTGCTGCTTACTTTCCTAAGGTGAGCAGTCAGATCCTCATGTACCAACAGAAGGCATAAGAGTGTATGTATTTTTTGCTTTGTGGTAATTGTTGGGAGACTCTGCTCCACTGTTGATGTGTGGAGTCCCTTATGCTGCACAAGTATTCATTATGGCCATTCTAGAGATCATGAGTGGCAATGACTTGGACCTAAGCTGAGTTGACATTTTGACCCAGATTTAGCTGATTAGGGAAATATTTCCATTTCAAATTTGGCATGTGCTCTAGGCTACCAGGAAAACTAGGGCACAGATTCCCAGAGGGTGGGGGTTTTGAATTGGATGTGTGTTCAAATGTACGCTTATGTAACTATGGCACTGCTAAATCACACACCCCTTTCTTTGCTTGACTATTAAACAGTCAAAAGAAGACATTATTCCTTAATTTTGTTCTCACTTCTCACCCAAGCTTGAAAATTCTAGTACACAAATAAACTATATTCAAGAAATATTATAGTAGTGATTTTTCCATGCTTAGAGGTCAGCGTTTTTAAAGACAGAATAAAGTTTGCAAACTGCTTTATGGGTAGTAAAGGGTAGAACTATGGTGTTTGCAAATGCGGCATAGCCAGGTAAGCATGAAATTTCCTCTGCATCCATGAGATTTGACATTGGACAGCGTGGCTAAAGATCGGGAAAATGCTTCCAAAGAGGGGTTGTGCTCTGCCTTGTCAGTATAAGATAGATTGCCTTGTCAATATAAGATATGATATAGATAAGATATAATTGGTGCATAAGATAGTGATTAAAAAACTCTGTGGATGCACACTAATGGCTTTTCTTGTAACGACTAATTGGGGTTGTTGTGTGTAATTCAGTGTAGTAACTTAGATGCTTGAAATACTGTTTACGTTATGTTTCCTAGCTGTTTGGTGTAAATAATTGCTTACTAGAAGGTAGCTTTTAGCTACCAGCTGCTTGCTTACTTCTGTAAAGATTTCTCTGGAGGAGTTTAGCATTCAGAAGTTAATATTGAAAGCTGGCTGAAACAAAACCAAAACCCCCAAACCCAACCATAAAGGCATGTTGATTAGAGAATATAATCACCGAGTTGTTTAGCTCATCCTTACTTAAATGATTGTCAGCTTAACTAATTAGCCTAATTAGGCTAGCTGCATAATATATAATAAATACGATATCCTGAAAAGCTCCTATGAAAGTATTTACTTCAGTTGTTATACAATTTGATTATTAAAAGCTTATTTCTTTCATTTTGGGAAAAGTAACATTTTTGTTGCATATATATTCACAAAATGTAGGCATGATGGACTTGGAGGGAAGAAGAAATATTATGACAAGACTTGAATGTGATCTGTTGCTTCAAATCAAATAACCCAATATTTTTTAGAAAAAAAAAGAAGTATTTTGATTACATATGCATCATAAAACCATCAGTGTTGGAAAAGGAATTAAACCAAGACAGCTTTACTGCATTTTTAATATATCTTTATTATTTAGATTTATCTTGTTTCCATAATGATAAGTTTTCTGTCCTTTCAAGTAATTCAGCAGGATTTAGATTTTGTTATTTCAACATTAATGTTTGGCTGGCTTCTTATAAAGCCCTTTTGCATTTTTTTCAGTGCTTCCTTATCCAGTCATCCATCTTGATTGTATAATGCAGCAATAGCTATCCCAATATTTGAGCTTGAATTAAACTTTCCATTTTATCAATCTTATTTTTTTAACCAGTCTCCAACATTCTCCCACAATAAACTAATCTCTGAAATTGTAAGTGATACATCATGCCCAAGATTTTGTTTCTGGTACAAGTATAGGTACAGAAAGAGATTTTAACAAGGAATCCTGTAGCATATTGGTACCTTATTCCAACTGTTTTTATACCAATTTTTCTATCTGGTATCTTGACTTAAATCACTGGGGGGAAGACACTGTTTAACAGCTCTCATAAAGATATTTTTAATGGGAAGAGCAATTCTCATAGATAGAAAATGTCATGCCAAAATAAATGTTCATAAATTGCGTTTATAATTGTTTATGAACATTTTGAAATTTGTACTTCTGAAATGCAAATCAGTACTGGTCAATCAGTAGGTACCACCCATGCCTGTAAAACTTAATCGTTCAGTTTAAGAGTTCTTAAGTTTTAAGCAGCACTGCCGTTTGTAGCAGAGCTTACTTTGCCATGAGCTGAGTAAACTAGAACTGTAAAATAAACCTTTGGAAACTTTTTTTCATTACTACTAAGGAAGTTGAAAATATTTTAACTTCTTTGTTCCCTATTCCTGGGGAGTCACTCCTGTTGGGATGTAGAACAGACATCACTTATATCAAGAGAACATTTATAGATAGTACAAGAAGCCAGTTGTCATGGTTGAGAGAGCTCATCTCAAGAAACAAGCAATGGCAGCTTCAGAGGTGTAGCCTGTAGTCTTAAAATTGATACCTACACGTGAGAGCTGGAGAAGGTCCAGAGAAGGGCCACAAAGATGATCTGGGAAGCCTGCCGTATGAGATAAGGCTGAGAGAACTGGGTTTGTTCAGTCTTGAGAAAAGAAGGCTTAGGAGACACTTTATCACCATGTTCCAGTATTTAAAGGGTGGCTACAAAGAAGATGGAGACTCCCTTTTTACAAGGAGACACATGGGGTAATGGGTACAAGTTACTCCTGGGGACATTGCAATTGGACATGAGAGGAAAATTTTTCACAAGGAGAAAAATCAGCCATTGGAATAATGTCCCCAGGGAAGTGGTAGATTTCCTGTCATTGGCACTTTTAAGATTCAGCTGGACAGGGTGCTGGGCCATCTTGTCTAGACAATGCTTTTGTCATGAAAGGTTGGACCAGATGATTCTTGACATCCCTTTCAATCTGATATTCTATGATTTACTCTAACAGGGTCTACAGTGTGCTAACTAGCATTAGAAATTACATGGAGTAGTTATTCTAGGCTTTGTGGATATCACAGAAATGTTTAAAATTATTTTGAATGTTGTGGCTGCTTCATGAGGCTCACCTCTCCTCTCCCTCCACAAGTGATTAAATTTGCTATCTATTTTCTGTTCTCCAATGTAAGCTTCAAGATGTGTTGGAGTTTTATTCACTGTCTCTGCTCACTCTACTTGTTATTTGAACCTTCAGATCATGTATACGGTATTATGCTGCACATGGGTGTGTTCCCTGCTTTTCCAGCCAGTTTGATTATGGGGGAGTGGACACCAGTGGCATACTTGGCAAAACGAGAGACTGTTTATCCAATTTCTGACACTGTACAGCCAGCTAAAGAGATGGAGGAACCAGCAGGAAGCTCTGGTGGGATAAAAGGAATTGCTTTTTATGCAGACCAGTGAGACTGTAATTGCAAGGGTTGTGGGTTGCAGTGGCTGGCTGTTACGTGTTTTTGCAGGAGCAGTTTCCCAGGCCAACAGGAATACAGTTGGAGAATCTCCTTCTTTCCTCTTGAAAACCTTCTTGTGCTCCACTGAGTACCTTTGTGCCCACCCTGCAGTGATCCCCCCACCTCGCCTCCGGCTCACTCACCACCCTGGTGCCTCTCTGAAGCAAGGAGAGAGACGTGGCCATGGAAAAGAAAGCCATTATTCTAATCTAGCAGTAAAATAACATATTTGAGTTAACTTTTAAAACTCTTAAAATTCCTGTACAAGCAGGATGTTTGATCTTTGAAGAAAAAACTCTTGAATTCTACCTGCTGAAGTTTTTTGCAGTTTACTTTTTTATTATTATTATTTTCTGTTCCCTTCTCCAGGAGGATTTTTACAGTTTACTTTCCCTTCCTATATGGTCCTGATATGCTTTCTCTTGTTCCACTGAGACTGTAACATGATGACATGGCGCCTTGTGACCTGCAGAGTGTGTCAGAGAGTTTTAGAAACAGAAAGGAAGCAAATATTTCAGTCCTGGTGTCACTGTTTTTTCAGTGCATGAGATAGCATTTCATGTGGATTTCTTTGCAAAAATGGGATTGGAGGACAGTTATTTCTAACTGCTTCCAATACAGGCTGATGGCTTGTGACTGCGATCTTCTTTTTTCTGTTTTTGCTAGTGTGCTGGCAACATACTTGGAAAAAATGTTGTCCAGATTAATTCATTTTGATTATGACGATTTGTATCAAGATACTTTTTCCCGCCTGTCGTTTTCAATTTAAAAGAAAAAATTTAAATATAATCAGTAGTTCTAATAGACTGGGAAAATACCCTGTAGTCATTAGTGCTGCAAGAAGAAAGATCCATCTTATTTTTGCTATATGGTATTTCTCGAGTTTCATTGTCTCGAGCTAACCAGTTGCAGGAAACAAAGTACCATTATTCATGGCACAAAAGCGAGCCAGACTCTTGAATTCTTTCTCAGAAGAAAAAAATACTCAGAAACTGCACTGATTTACATAAATCTAGTCTGGTTTCATTTTGTCTTGTGAAGGAAGTGGGAAAATACAGAGGAAAGTAAGATTAATAACCAATAGTTTGGCTCTGCTTGGAACTAGAGTTTCTGTGGGAATTTCTGTATCAACACCAATAAGCTGGCCTTAAACGAGTAAAATAAGGAGGAAAAGAGCAATTGTCTACATTCAGCTCCCATTAGAACAAGCCTGCAGACTTATTTGTTTGTAGGTGTTTTGTTCAATTTGGTGAGATGCATTTGGTGAGAGATTTTGAATTTGTTTCACCTTCCTTCTTGATGGGTTTTGTGAGACTGGCTTTTAAAGTAATGAGTCAAAAAATACATAATGTTTACTCTCTTGATTTTCTCTTTTATACAGAAGGATGAAAGAATTGGTTTATCGGATGTATATAAATTCTACCATCTTGCTACAAATTAAATTTTGTATTTAGTCTATTTGGGTAGCACTGAAGCAAACTGATGTTCTGAATCCTCAGAAATGATTTTTTTTCTACTATTATTTAGTCTCCTCTCCTTCATGGAGTGTTTTTCCTGTGATTAAACACTATACTTAAAAACAAGATGCAGTGTGCTTGCCATGATTTCGTCCTTGTTTTTCCTTTTAAGCTGGAAGAAAGATCACTGAGTTACAATGCATTGCACTCTATGAAGAAATACTGCAGAAAAGGTCTAAATGTAATATCTAGTGAGTTTATCAGGAAGGAACATGCTTTGGTATTTATTATTTATTTGTTTTAAAAAAAAAGAAATCCAACATCTGCATATCTGAATTTGACCAAGAACTGAAACCACAATCTCTTGGAGAGTCAGCCATTTGGCACACTAGCCATCTCCAGACTGCTGAAACCTGCTAAAGAGAATCCTATAATCAAGCGTAGTGAACTGCCAAAATATAAAAGGCGAAAAGTTTTAAGATTTGGTTTAAGTTTTTTTGATTTGAGATTTGTGTAAGTCTTTAACATGCATTATAGAGAGACAGTTTGCACTCTAAATTGTATATTTTTATTCCACCTTTGGTAAGTTCAGTAATTTTGCCTGGGGCAGTACCTAACTGGAAGGGACTTCAGTGTCTGAGTCCCTTCTCCTTAGCCATTGATTATGGGAAGTAGAAATAGACTCAGTAAAAAGTTTTAGAAGTGAAAATAAGTTAGTATCTCTAAAGTTTTGGGGAGCAGAACCCTAGATAAGGCAGAGACTAATGAAACCATCTAGTTTGTCTTCATGAAAATGTAAGGTTTGTTGGTATATTGTTGAATGTATTGTTGATTTTTATTCTACATTGGTCCTGAGATTTAAATCAAATTACTCTATTCCTTTTCTGAATAATGAAATATTATTAACTCTGGTTGAGTCTTTGTATGTCACCTAGTAGTTTAGTAGTGCTAGCATTCAAATGGCTGAGCTTGGCTTTTGACATTTGTCTTAAAAGGGGTGCTAATGGTAGAAATTCCCAGCTTTGCAATGGGTTTTTCAAACAATCTAGTCACAGGCTGAGAAGAAAAGAAGAGGTTGAACATATATTTTCTACACAGCCACAGTGACTGGAATGAAAAGAAGCAGGTCAGGTTTGGGAACTTTTTAGAACAAGAGTAGGAAATTTGGAGCTGGTTGATTGACACCTTACAAATGTTGTTAGACTGAAAGAAAAAAATTGATACTAATAATAATACATGATATTTTCTCTGATAAATGTGGTTTGTGATGAACTGTGGTGTTGTGTATGTGAAAATGAGTTTCTGCACTGGTATGGAAGATTTTTACCTTTGATGAGCTGTATGCAAGTAAACTTGCTCTATAAATTGCACATTAGAAACATTTGTGATCCAGAAGGCTAAATAATGGTCCGTCTCCTTTTTTTTTCCTTTTTCTGATTTCTTATTAACTCTAATTTGTCCTTTGAAACAAACAAATGTGTTTAGGAAGATAGAATTTTACTTTATTTACAAGGGATTTAAAAATGCTAGATCCAAGTACAGGTAGCTGTAGTCGATATTCACTGCTGTTGTGGAAGACTGCAAATCCTGTTCATCTGAGGAGAACAAATTTTCATCTGAAAGCCTCTAATCCTGCTTTCAGACGCTGCCAGTCATGAATACACACTGTCTGTATTTTACAGTTTGTCCATGAGGTGGCAAACACTGTCGATCCTTGGCTTGCCACAGAGAGATACAATGTGTCAGTGTTGCTGATATTTTTTATGATGAGTATGGTAGTGGCAGCAACCTTTCTGATGTTTTGCAATACAGGTTTTATATTTTCTGGTACATAGCAGCATCATGATTTCTCTTCTGAACAAGCTGGTCTGAAAAGTTATGATCCCTTGCTTTTTCCCTCTGCTCCTTATCAAACCCGGTCTCAGCTACAAGTGGCAATTACCCCCATGATTTAAATGACATGGTGCAGGGAGTGGTGAGAGGCTGGAACAGGGTGGAGCTAGGAGCAAATTTGAACAGACTTTTTAAAAATAATCTGTTGTAAAATCTGTGTGGGTTTATACCTTAGATTCAACGGAAAAAATACATCTGTTGATCAGTTTGGGTTTTTTCTTTTCTCCCTTTAACAGTTGCTTTGGCAATCTTCAGTGGCTTCCCCCATTATGTACTGTCCTTAATAATGGCAGTGCTGTGAGAGAGACGACCAGACAGCTGTACGATTTTTTTCTTGTAGCTAGTTGGAGGAGCCTCTGGGAAAACACAGTTCACTATTGCTCTTCTTCTACTTGCATAAATAACGAACTTCATGTAGGTAAAGGGTAAGTATGTGACATGCCATAAACAGTATTGCTCTGTGAAGAATATCCCTTCATCTGGTGATTTTGCCAGAAGTTATACAGGCAACACAAACTGATGGACCAGATCACTCAGGTCAGTGGCACAGACGAGGCTTTTGATTGGCAGCTTCTCGTTGGTGGGGTGGGCTGGAGTGGAGTGGTCCTGTAGAGATTTGCTAGGTATTTTAAGACTTTCACTGTGTAAGAGCTGATTATCTTTATTATTACTTGCAAACAAATGAAAGAAAAGAACCACAGGAGGGTTCCAAATCAAAGACACGGCCACTGGTTATAGGCTGTATTTTCTTAGGATAATATTTGTAGCTGCAACTACAGGACTTGCTTGTACAGGCAGACTTCTGTACTGCATGGACATAGCAGTTGAAGCTTCTGTGTGGAACCTGCAGGATTAAAGTCCTGGTGGCAAACCACTAGCTACCAAACTGTATTTGCTTTTAGGAGAAGGTCCAAAACTAGTTTCTGTGTTAGATATATATGGGAGATTGCTTAGCTGTTATTCACAGATCTCCCCAATAGGTTGTACATGAAAAAAGCTTCCTTCAGTTTTTTATACTTACAGAATCTAGAAATATGTGGAGATTGTTCCTTGCAGGTATAAAATTAACTGTGAACTCTCTTAGATGAAGAAACTGTTACTGAAACAAAGTCTGCCTCTAATTAAGTGTAAGCACTTAGGAATCTCTGACATTTAGCCTGCCTAATAGCATTTCTTTCTTTTTTGTCCTTTAAAGCAGGTCTGCTACTGGTATTTATATAAGATTCATTTGTTCTTGTATTTGCTTTGTTAATTGCTTATGAAGCTCCATATTTAGAGTGTCAAGGTAATAAAGTGATATGTACCCTATAAAAATCAATAATTATAAAAGTAGACAATCCTCTTCCTCCCAGGTTTTCTTGCGTACTAGCATTGGACTATAATGTTCTTAATTGAGTGTCTGTACTGTTGCCTTTTATAAGGCAAAAATCCATAATCACCGTTAGTTATATTTATTGCAGCCTACATTTGCTAGATTTATTATCTGCATGTTGCAAATGAGGAAATTGAGAGCAGCTGTGTGGTTTGTCCAGGGTCATACCTGAAACCTGGCAGTTTTACGTGTTTTCTGACTTGAGATTAAACCATTAGACCACTTTACCTCTCTCTGGGGAAGTGTGCGGAGACGATGTGCTGGTCACCCAGAAATAGAAGTTTTGCTGTTGGCATCAGCAGGTCAGAATTTCTCTCATGCTGCTTGGATTTTCTTCCACCTTGTTTGTCTCTAATGAGTTTTTATGTTGACTGGCAGGAAGGATATATATGTACCCAAAAGTTTATTGGAATAAAGGGCAGCTGCTAGCAGCTACATTATGAAGAGAAGGAGAAAGTGGAAGGTGAAGCTGAAAGCCAAATGACTTAGATCAGGGCCACTATTTACTGCCTCTATTCATGAATAAGTATTTCTTGATTTTTGAAGACTGCTTCAAAAAGTATTTTTCTAGCATTGAGTAATCTGACAGTAGTGTTTTGCATGAAATTATGAAAATGGCCACTTTCTTTTCTACTTCTTTTTTATTCTAATTGTAGATAAGAGTTTTCAGTGCTTTGCTATTTTCTGGTTACTGTAACTGTAGTTATTATACTACCATCTAGTAATACAGTGTTTATACAATCGAAAAGTAGCTTCAATTATGTTAAAATTATATATTTCCTTAATCCATAAGGGAGCTAATCCTTCAGGGTCCCATTTCTAAAGAAAAACTAAACTCTGAGGGAGAAAAAAAGTGAAGATTCTGTCTATTCTGTTACTTATATCATAATTTTTAAAAATCTGCTTTTTCATAATAATTTGTGAGAGGTCCCGAGAGATCCACCCTTAAAACTACAAAATACTTAGTTTCTGAAAATTTTTCTGCAGCCTTGAATTCTTTCTCATACCAATGATATCATAGAGGTCATTGCTTTATGACTCTTGCTGGGGAACAGAAAGGAGTCCCACAAGCCTCCTCTGGCAAATCTGGGCCTGAGCAGTCAGATATGCTTCTATGGCTTCCATCAAGTCACAGGGATGAGCTGTAATGCTTCTCATCAGGTTTATGTCTCTGGCCTCACCTTTGACTATGACCCTAGTTACAGGAATTGAGTCTTTTGAAATGCTTTGCCTTCCTATAGAGAACTTTCTGTCCTGCAATTTCACAGGAGAACATCAAGTCTCTTAAACAGAATAAAATTGCCACTGTTGCTGTTATTTTGTGGAATGCACAATGTTCAATGAGCTCTTTCAGAAGACATTGGATCACGCTTTTCTCCTTAGAAGCTGCATTCTTAATGAGCAATTTTGGTACTTGAGATTGGGGCTACGATTATATCTTGCATGGATGAGTTCAATTTGTTGGGAACAGAACATTTCCCCGCTGTTCTTTGTGGCAGTTTATGTCTAATATGGAATAAAAACTGTTGAAAAATGTCCTCAAACTTAAGATTTTGAAAGCTAGTTCCCAGCTCCACAAATAATTTACCATCAATTACATTTAAAATTATCATCAGTTGGAAATAGGAAATGGAACTACTTTTGTGATAGACTGATTGAAATGTTTATCCAAATAACCACTTTATGCCTATAATATATCTGCATCAGTCCATAAACTCTATTTGCTTTGTCCTGAAAAACAGTTCCTTAGCATAGTTATCAAAGGAAAAAATCACTTTGTGCGGTGAACTCTTACCATCATTTAGATAATTGTGTTTGATAGTTATATTTGTGTATTCGATGTGATGTGGTGCCCATCTAATTTTAGATTACTGTCTCTGGGAAGGATACAAGGGAAAAAGAGAGATAGATGTTCTTCTACTGGAAAATTTTGTACCCTTGATTATTTTAGTTGTTTTAGAAGGCTGTTCCCTTTTTTAACCTTTCCATAAAGAAAAAACATATTTTGCAATTTCTTATTATCAGAAAATGCATATTACAGATATTGCACTGTGATTTTGAAATACTTTTACAACAATAGGTTTTTTTCATGACAATCAATTCATCATTGCATTGAAATAATAGAGTATTTTACCTCCTGATGATTAGTGCTATATCTCTGTGTTCAAGGTCATTCTGTCTTGGATGGATTTTACTTTTAACATATATAGCATTTTCATTTAGCTAATCCATGATCAAGCAGTCTTTTTCTTTTCCCTTTTCTTTAGTTTCTTTGATAAAACTTGCCCAGGGATTCATTAAATCTTAATTCACAATACAAATCTTAACTCTGCTCGTTCCCTGCAGTGTAACCCATCGTTGATTCTTTGTAGATCTGTCCTTTTGTGAAGTAATTGCATATCTTCTACCCCCTTTAATTCTCATGCTAGCCTGGGCATTTCCAGAGGGCACGATTCATAATTGTCCCCCTGAAAGACTAACATTCTCAAAAGAACCAGAGATAAACAGTATACTTTATTTTTGATTTGTTTTAAAACATACTTCATCATGTAAAAGCTGTGTGCAGCCTGTGCAGTGTGTTAAGCCTATTACCTAGAGATCTGGCACAGCAAAAATTTAAGAATATGCTTAAGCACTTAATTTTCAAAAAAATGAATAATATTATCAGTGTCTATGAGATTACCAGTGCTCAAAAACAAGTGGGCTTATGGTCTGTGCCAGCGTGAAGGTTCTGAAAACATCTCTTTTCTTTTATGACCAAAAATAATCTCATAAATACAGTTATTTTTAAAACTACCAGAAAACTTGAGTTGAAGGAGTTCTCCTGCCATTTCAAGCATACTTGGTTTCCTACCTGATAAAGAAATACAGGAGGAAGGCCTTCTATGAAAAGCTAGTCATAAACTAGAATTACAGTGTAGAGAATTCTGTTTGCTGTGTAATAACAGATAGGATGGTTTTGCTGGTTAGTTGACTGCTTTGCAGTGGATTTGTTTGGTTTTTAATCTACATGTTATTTTGGCTCATAGAAGTCCTAGGAAGTGGCATCAGGATGAAAAGCCAGCTCTGCAGAGGCTGAAGTAAATCAGAATAAAATAAAATTTAAAAATAAAGATAAACTCATGTTGTTTAGTGGAACCATTAAGGCTTTTCTTCAATCTTGACATAATTTGGCATTCCTTTAAATAGTAAGATTTCTGATAGCTTCGGTGACATCTTATGTGCCTTAATATGATTTAAGCATATAAAGGAAGCATGTCTTATTTTTAAGCATTGAGAGTGTGGGTGTAATTAATAATGCTGCAAGAGCCTTTATCACAAACTTTGTTCTCTCAAAATGTATTTGTCACTGAGACATCACCTTTCAAAGGTGAAGTGAAAGTGAATTGCTTAATGAAATAGTAATTTTTAGATAAGTCCCTCTATCCAAAGATGTCCCTTTGGAGTTCAGGAATAATAACTGGGCAAGGACCATGATTTTATAGAAATTATTGAAGTTAACACATTATTGAAACTCTGAAGCACAATATACTAGTATGTAACTTAGAGGACACTTCTGTAAAAAGTTAATTAGGTCATTGCAAAAATAGAGTATTAAAGCACCATCAGTTTTTTCCACATCTGACTGTCTGCTGTAGTTACTGTTTTTTCCATATCAAATATTTGAATTTAAAGTTCTAAATTATTCTTCTATGTTCGTGTTCAGGGGGGTGTTCTGGTTTTTTTTGTTTGGTTGGTTGGTTTTTGGTTGGTTTTTTCTTTTTTAAAAACAAAAAGCAGGGTTTTTTTGATAAGGTAAAAACCCCCAGAAAAAAAAACGAAAACCACAAATTGTTTCTGTTGGTCCCAACAGATGGCATAACCAGTTTACAAATGTAAATGCAGCGAGCAGTGTACATCACTAAAAGTATAGATTTGTCTTTACCACTGTTGTAGTCCTTTTCTCTTCAAATCAAAAACCAAGTCAAAATTCTGTTGCGATATAGAAGCATTATTTTTGAACCATGTCTTAGTGTTTGTTAAAACTTATCTTTGTGAAACAACAACATCTGTTTGCTGCAGTTAGTGCGGCTGCTGTTTCAAGAAGTGCTGCTGGGCTTGACCATTTGGGAATTTATCACATTTGTTGTGAAACCTGCCTTTCTGATTAACTGCTTATGTTCACTCTGATTAGGATCTCTGAAGAGGCTTAAATGACAATCCTTATGTGTGTTTTTATGATCTTACAAGCAGGGAACTAATGTGTGGCTGGTACTTTACAATCTGAAATGGCAGAGCATTTCACATTGGTCAGTGTTGCATGATCAATTGTTTCACTACAGCACACTTTCTTCTCTCTCTCTTTGAAATCTTTAAGAACTTGATCATAGAGTTGGTCTGGGTTTTAGTGTTCTAAAAAAAACAAGAAAGTTGAGACACAGCTATTGTATAGGAAATAATACACACACACACACTTTTCTTTCCTCAAGGGCTGCATGTTGCTTCTACTTAATATGTGTTTAAAAAATTCTTTAGAAACATCGGTGTGTTATGACCATGTGTTTCCATTGCATTACTCACAATATTCTAAATTCATTGTATATGAGAATATACTTAATGGGTGATCACAGATAAGTCTAAGTAATCAGATGCATCCTAGCAAAAAGAGGGGAAAACAAAGTATTGCTGCCAAAACAGTCTTTGAGAAGTGCTGGAAAGCTATATAGTCCCTGCTACATGGGTGGGGAGCAAGGGTAAATGTTTGAAATACAGAAAATGTAAGTACATGAAGATCGTGGGAATTTACACTCTCATCCATCAAATAAGCATTAGCTTACTGACTTCAGATATTTCCATCATGTGGCTGGGTAGTGGTTGCTCTCAGAGGGTGCTAAAAACATTCTAGGTGCAACACAGAACAATTGTGAGTCCCATTTCTAACTGGAACTGGACAGAACAGATATACTCAAAATTACATGTAAAAAATATGTGTTCAAAGTTCAGAACGTATCTAGGGTGAATATGGTCATTTCTGTCTTGCCTGATCCCATGATTATTTACTATAGCACTACTGTATGCTTTGTCTTTTCCTGTGCGAATCACAGCATTTGCATCTTACAGGTGGTATTTCATTGCATTCATTGCACTGCTCCTCATAGTAACTGACTGCCATCTGGAAATTTTCTTGCCTGGGAATCTCTAGGCTCAGTGTAGTTAATTAATTTAAGACTTTAGGACACATTTTTTGGACTCTCTTAAAAATAAGTAATACTTTGTCTATTTGTATTACATTTGATAGCAGGAAAAACAGAATTGGCACTTTCTTCTCTTTGATTATCATGATAAAGGTCAATTAAAAAAAAAACAACAAAACAAAACAAAAAAACAAACTTTAGACCAAAGTTTGTTTCAGAGATCCCCAATCCAAATGTATTTATATTTTATGGCAGGTGTTTTAGCAATTATTACTAATTGGAAAATTAGATGCCGTTGCTATAGCAGCATCTTTATTCACTAATTGGTTTTGGCACATTTTAACTAGCACTAGCTCAGCTAGACACAAAGCTATTCAAATGAGACATGTGAAGGTTTGTGTGGAAATGGTGAGCCAGTGCTGCGAGTCAGTACATTAACCTTCCACCTCTGTGGCCCTGGGCACAAACCAAGCTCTCTCTGGGAGCACAAGCAAAACCTTAGTGGCCTCATCCGTTTTAGTAAAGCATAAGAAAACAGGAAATTGGTGAAATTCTGAGCTTCAGTCCTTCAATTCTCATTCTTCATTTCTATTTTGTCTGTATTGGTTGTGCAGGGTCAACAAACTCATGTACTTTTCATTTTCAGACTGTTTTGCATCTGGCTTGATCTCCTCTCCAATTGCAAGTAAATTGTTGCTTGTATTTGAGTGGGTGATGTGTACCTTTGTTGATCTCCAAAACCTTTTAACTTGTCTTTCCTTGACACGTGTTGTGCTTTTTCCTTTGGTTCTCACAGGGAATATTGGTTGGGGATTGGGTCATTGAAGTTACCTCCATGTACAATGTAACTTTTGTTTTCTGGGCAATTTAGATTTCCCTTTTGCCTCTTTGCGTCTGCTTCCCAGTAGGATGGAGCTCCACTGAAATGCTGTAAACTGGAGGATTTTTGTACTTTAAGCACCTTGTTCCCTTCTTGAGCTTTGAAAAGTAGAACTTGCTATGCAAAATTCTTCTTCTTTTTTTTTTTTTTTCCTCTACCTGATCTGGATTTTGTGAAGATTTTGAAGTCCTGGAGGTTAGTAGAATTTTAAAATAAACAGCAGTTTCAAATCTCCTTGCTTTCCCCCCTGCCTCTACATTTTAGGTGGCCTTCCCATCTGCTCTTCCTTCTGTGACTGTAGGTACCATGTGAAGGGGAGAGAAAGGTTGCTTAAAATTAACAATGGTTCCTTGATCGGTGTTTTCACTGTCAGTCCTCTGCTTTTTCTGTTAGAATTTTTTTGAGTTTCTGAAAAAGAAGTTGAAGAGCTACTTGAAGCAAGGATAGGGTGAAATATTTCCCTACTATATGACCCAGGAAGGCACAGTGGCAGTGTGAGTGTGCACTATTCTGGTGGAAAAGAAGAGTATTCTGGTTTTGTAGCCTTGGGTACATGAGCCACGTTGACAAAGATTTAAGTGTGTGTGTTCACAAAGATTTAAGTTACTCAAAGTACACTTAGAGCTTCACCTCTTTTCACTGCAAGTTAATTATGTGCTTGTGTGTCAAAATACCAAAGTGCTGTGTGCCATAAAATTGCTAATAATTTTTCATTCTCAAGTGCAATTCTTAGTGGGTAGCAAAATAAACCATTTTAATCATATGGCTTTCACTTCAAACAAAGGAATTCTATAAAGATGGGATCTCTATTTGAAGGTATACCATTTGGGCAACGTACATGAGGACTTGATTTCTAAATGTGACTTTAGTTATTATTATTCATGCCATGGCAGCTTTTAAGATAGCTTTTGCAGTTATAATTTTTTGTTTCTTGGTTTATAGTGGTTAAACTGTTTTTATGAGATGCTCAACTCTGACAAGTGCTCAGAGGTACAAGTTCTTTGATGGGAAGACAAATATTCCATTGGTACTGTTATGAGAAACTTTTGGATTTTAATGTATAGAGCGTATTCAAAGTTAAAGGAGAAGTTTTTTCTTTGATTTCCCTTTAAATGACAATTTAAATGTTTGTTAAATTGGGAGACTAAAAATGTGTCCTCAGCGCGCAGACAAGCTGATGCATGTATACTTCATGGTCTTGGTTGCACCCCTGTTTTACTATAGTAGATATTCTCTAAAGGGAGAGGGGAAACATTTTGAAAACCCATGTCATTATCTTTACAACTATCACTCTAGGACAGTTTTGTCTGTCATCATTAGTTCTTAGTAGCTTGTTTCATTTCTTTAGCCTCAAGGTTATGTAAAAAAGAAACAAAAAACCACCCCAGAATAATAAGGAAAAGCCAAGGTGACTCTCGTCAGTGATACAGAAAACAAACAGATGTTACTTTAATTTTTGGTATGGTATGAAATCCCATGTGTATGTATGTGTCCAAGTAACACTTCCCTCACCAAAAGACTCCTTGGAGTATCTTGCCTTGTCATACAGGTTTGAATTCTACTGTGTTTAATAACGTTCTTTCCAATAGTTACTCTTTTTTCATACCTAATCTCATCTGTTTTGTAGTAGAGCTATATTCGTGATTTGGGAAGTTACAAAGTTTCAATTACAAGACTAGTCACAGCTTGACTGTATCTCCAGCTGCACAAAACTGCTCTAGAAGTTGCTATGAATCAGTTCAAATCAAATGAGAGTATCAAAGATCCCCAAACCTAAACCCAAAACATCTTCAGCAGCTTGGAGTTCAAAGTAGAATTATCACCTGCCTTATTTTCAGTCATGTTCGGAGCTGTCTATCAGGACTAATTGCACACAGCTACTAGCGTCACCTATACGCTGTAGCTGAGTTCTCCTTGACTTTGGGATTGTTATTGATTCTCATGAGAGAAGTAGACATTTAGTTCACGAACTTCCTACTCAGGTTTCTCCATTTCTTCCATTTCCTCAGTTTTGTCCCCACCTCGTTGCCTCTAGTTTTCTATGTTATGCCTATGCCTTATGCCTTTTCTTATCTTATTCTAGTTTTCTGTCTTATGCCTCACACTTAGTATTTTCTTCCTCATAGCCTACTGTCCATTCAGTAAGAAGTTGAAATTTATTATGGCATATGCACTGCTCCTAAATCTAATTATAGTAATGAATTTTAATGCATGAAGTGTTAAAAAGACTTTTCCATATTGGAACTGCGTAGAAATATTAGTTCGGCTCAACAGAGTGTGGGAAGGAAGAAATATTTAGAGCCAGATTAGGTTTTGTTCTACCACATGCCCTTTGTGTGAGGCATGCAGCATTGTATGCTTAGGGAATTGTGCATTAACAAGGCGTCAGGGCATCTGATAAAGAACAAAGGCAAGGGAATGAGCTGCATTCAGAATGTTTTGTGTATTTACAAGGCATTCACTTATTTTGAAAGCACTTTGGTATAAGACTTGGAAAAAGTAGTGTTCAACTGATTATTTCTAGATGAATTTTGAGGAAGGGACAGGACTAAATGGAATAGAGAGTGTTTCTGGAAAGTGTGCCAGCCCTCCTCTGAAGCTCTCGCCACTGAAGAAAGTATAAAATCAAGTAGCAACAGAAATATTCGGGTGGTAATAGCATCACACAGATTAGTAACAGGGTGATTCCCTGCAGCTGTGTATAAGGTTGTGTTGGTTTTTTTCAATAAACTCCATACACAGCTAAGATGTTCTTGAAACACTATGCTAAAAGGCTTCTGTGAAAAGATGATGAGTAGCCTGTATTACATGCCAAAAAAGGTGAAATACTATATTGCTCAGGTGAGCATAGGTCATATATCTCATATATATGTCTCAAATAGAGCTACATGAAAACTACAAGAAACAGTTAGCAACTAGATCTAATAGCAAACTTCCATGACTGACCATCAGTTCAATAAATATTTGTATTTTATTATATCAATTCAGAAGCTCAGATACTGAAACAAGTGGATCAAGCCATGAATTTATCAATCAGACTGTGGTTTAGATATGGGAACCATAAATCTTTTTTTTTTTTTTGTGGTTTTAATTTGTCCATTAGGTTTGGGTTTTTTTCATTATTATTTGTAAGGTTCAACTTCCAAGATGCTCATATGTACCTGTTTTGAAAACAAAAAAGATTTTCTTTTGAAGGGAAGAGAATAGACGGAAAAGATAACTGCCTTCAGGAACTGAGAAATCAAGGCATTTGCTACCAGGTGGTTTGAAATTAAATTCTGAGAGCTTGTCACACTGCCTGTAAAATAAAAATCAAAATGAGATGTATCCAGAGTCATATCCTGTTTCTTGTATGGTATGTGTTGTATTTATATTTTAATTTGGTTTTGAAGCAAAGCTGAATCAACAGTCTAAAGAAAAAAAAAAAAAAAAGAAGTAGTCTTCGCTTTGAAGGTGATACAAATTAACATAGATCTCAGCAGCAACATCTTTCTCAAATAACAGTTTCCTTCTGCTCTGGGGTGTAAGAGGAGAGATTGTGTCCAATCAATTTTTGATTTTTCTATTGAGCAAGGACAATAATGTTTTCTCTCCCTGCCTCCCCCATCCCCACCCCACTGCAGCAGTGTTTTGTTGTAATGTGAGCATTGACCAGTTAGGTCCAGGAGAACTAACGTGGTTTCATGAGCTCCATCAGGCATTGATCCAATGGCAACTGCTTTCATACTGACTGAGATTTTGCTTGATGAGAACTACGTCTTCTAATAACCATTCCTTTTTTTCCTTGACAGTCAGTCACCTTTTTCTTGTGTATAATCATGTGATTTCTTTTTATAGATGTGTATTTTTCAACTATAATCCTAATTGTCCTGATTGAGCCATCAAGTTAGTTTAATTAAGCAAAAAGTCACCTAAAAATTCTACTAGTGTTATTTGTGTTTTCATGTTATCTGCCACAAATAATAGGATTAGATAAAATTAATTCAATTAAACAAGAACTTTAAAAAAATCTCCTCATACAACTTGAGGACTGAGAGTGCCTGACTTTGTGTAGACAACTAATATATAGAGAGAGCTCCATACTGTATTTAAGCTTACAAAAAAAGAAAGTACTTTGGGGTGTGAAAGATTTCCAGTGACTTTTGGTCAGACATGTAACATAATCACATCAAAACCTGCAGTGCTAATCTCATTCATGGTGATTTGTACAAACTTCATATTCATCCCTTAAAAATAAGAAAATTAGTTTGTCTTGCTGGGATATTTCAAACAGAGACCATTACAGGAAATAGGATACAAAACTGTGGAAGTATTTATTTAATGGGGCAAAGCAAATGTGGCAGGTCTGCACTTTCTAAGCATGTGAATAGATTTACAGCTTGCAATAGGGAGAAAAGTCTAAATTTCACACATCCATTGTTCATTGGCATATGTTTCTTTTTAGCATTAATACTGTTTTTTATGAAAGCATAGGAGGGGTTTTTTAGAAATAAATGAGTTCTGGTGGAAATATGAGCTGAAAAGGTAGCAATAAATGTGTGCTCCAGCCTTAGATCCTGACTCCAAATTAAAATTGGAATGTGAATCCCTAAGCATTTGGTTTAACTTTATACAAACATTTACTGCAGTATTATATTCTGATCTAGATATAATAATCCAGTGGTCTCTGCCTATGTCTATACTGTATTTTTAATTAAGGGATGATTAAGTTAGAAGCCCTTGTTGACATTTGGCTTTGAGCAGGACGGGGAACTAGGTGATCAACTAAGGTGTCTTCCAAACAGAATGATGCTGATTCTGTGATACTCAGTCAATAGGATGTGCATACATTTACACCATATTTATTTTTTAAAGTGTTACTTGTATGACTTGCATAGACAGAAGCAACAGCAGCTAAAAATGGGAAGCGAAAAGAATTCACAAACAGAATCATTTGCCTTTTTGTCTCCCTTTGAATCTAATGATGAAATTTTCCTATGGTTGAAGCAGAGAGTAACTTAGGAATAAATAAGACCAGTCTTCAAAAAAACTTCAAAAAAGCCATGTCTCAGGAACATTATGTGTATTCCTGAACAATTCACCCACAGGGATTGCTTCCACCCAAATGGTTCACATCAGAAGTGGCATCCACCCTACTTGGAAAGTTAATGCACACTGAGAGGCAGCGAGGTACCCATTGCTGTTTAAGCCATCTGCAGTCCTGTAGTAAATGTAATATCAGCAAAATAGTATTTTTTCAACATTAAAGAAACTTAAATCGTGCTTCTTTTATTCTTCTAGGATGCACTGTTTAAGGTATATGACAATTTATTGCATAGAAGTCTTCTAATTGTCTTTAAAATATATGCCAAATTGACTTGCTATATAATGCAATGAATTCCTTTTTTGTTGTTGTTTTCAATGGGATCTTTTACATGTGCCAAACAATGGCTGACCGTCACTTTGCAGAACCTGAATATCATAGTTATGAACCAGGTACAAGCAGATAAAAAGTGGCCATTCGTAGAAAAAGTAGTGCAAGTAAGAGGGCCTAAATACATGGTATCAGACTGTCAGCAGAAGGGCAGCTTTTGGCAGGAACAAGGGAGATGAGAATCTGATGAGAATGAGAGAAGGGTGGAAGTTGACTAAGTACAGAGGCTGCCTAGCAGTCTGAATTTCCAACTAGAAACACTTTTACTGAAGTGAGTGCAGTTGATATGCTCTAAATAAAAGATGTCATAGAAAACAGTGCCTAAGAGGTCTGTAAGACCAAGTTCATGGAAAACTTAAATTAGCAAGGCAGGGTGGCTTCAAAACAACTTGTACACGCTTGAAGACGGGGATAGTTAAATTTAAGTTCTCTTAAGTCAAGTCCCCTGAGAGGATAAAGAATCGGATAGGTCATACAGTGATTAAGATATTAATGTAACATAAAACATCACTAGTGTGAACAAGATGTCTGCAAATGAGTTATTGTTTCCTTTTTTTTTTTATTATGTTTACAAATCTTTTTTAAATGAAAGAGCAGTATTTCAGCAGATGTTGAGGCATGCAGGAATTCACAATTTTCTACCTAAGCAATTTGAGCAGATTGTTCTTGCTAGTAAGATAGTTGCAAGGAAGCATCCAATTAACAAATGCAACCTAGCTATACAGAAACATTAGTTGGATTATCCATTTGAAACAATTATCTTATTGCTATCACATAAGGGACTATAGGTACCCAGAAATACTGTTACTGCCTTGTGTGATTGTACCTAGATCTAACGTAATGTGTATAGTTTGGCCTTAGGAGATTGCAATCAAAACTGTGGTGTAGAAGTGTATTTTAGGAACTTATACGTGGAAGCAGGTTGCTGACAAATGCATGTAAATGTTGATTCCAAGTTGAAAGTGTGCCAAGAGACTGCTAGTAAAATATTTACTTTTAGATGGAAATATGTCTTCCTTATTGAGCTATAACTTCGGTTTGGAAGATATTTGGAGGAGGAACATATTTATATTAATATATCTATAGACTATGGAGCTGCATTTTCTCTCAAGGCTATTTTCTTTTAGTAATTTTGTTCATGCCTGCTATATCTTTCAAAAAAAAAAAAAAGAAAATAGATATGCGTGATTGCTGTGCTATCATCTTCAGTTGCACATAGCTTTAAATATTTTGGAGTTGTATGAAGGCCTTGTGGTATTTCAGGCCACCATAGGAACAAAATATTTTTTCTTGTTCCTTTGTTTAAGGTAAAACACATTGCAATCTGAAATCTAATAAAGGAAAAAGACACAAATGATAAGCAGTTTTTCATCAGAGGGGTTGTAAAGACTGAATGTTGGCTGTTATTAAAGTTGGATAATGCTATAAAAGAGATTAAGTTGTAAACAATTGCTTTTGAAAAGTAGCGAGGCTTTTTGTTTGCTTGGGTTTTTTAGCATTTCCTAATCCCATCTTTCTAAAAGGAAAAAGAATTCCTGTTCAGTTTGAGGTTTGTTTTTTTTAAAGGCTTGGTCTTCACTTTAATAATACTATTTTGACTACAATTTTTCGTTTCTATTCAAGCAGATTATTATTCTTCCAAACTATCAAACTCTCCATCTCTCTGTATTCAAATGATCATTTCTTCAGCTTGTCAAAATGAGCCTGAAGGATGGATGTTTTCTACATGAGTAGAAATGGTCTCAGCGCTTAAAATTTTAAATGGGATTTTTTTTAAATGAGAAATGGAGTGAAGGCTAAAAGGCAGTATATGAATTTGAGGTAGAAAACAGGGCAGACTTATCCTAACTAACATAGTCACATTGAATCAGCTCACACAAAAATAGGTAATGTGACAAAGAGCAGGGTTTTTTTATTAAAATGGTAAAAATCTTGAAACCAAAATGAAGAAACCTAAAACAGGCATCTCGGGTGTTTATGGAAAAATAAGCAGGTGGAACATTAGTACCAAGGTAAAGAGTTGAGTAGGGAGTTGCATGGTAAAATCAGCCGTTACAAGCTGCTTTCTAAATGCAGTTGGAAGACTCAATACTTACATGAAACGGGCCATGGATCATATCATAGTAATGGGGAGATACTGGAGAGCTAGATAAAGGTCTTCAGTTGTGCAAGGGCTTTTGAGATGTTTGTGCTCAGAATGGTTGACTGTGCACAGTAAAATCCAGTGATTAAGAACTGTTAATAAATAAGTTTCTTGCACCAAAACTAAAACTTTGGAGAAAGGACATGACATTTGGTAAAAGTCTGCATGTTTTAGAACATGGTGGCACCACGATATCTGGAGACATTGTCATTACATTGAATTGAGTATTTTTTTTTAGAACCATTTGAGTGACATCGTATTAGGAAAAGTAGTAGATCCAAGGCTGTTTAAATATTTGCTCTGTTGATGAAAGAAACTCATTCTGTCCTTACAGGAGAATGTGTTAGTGATCAAGCAAATTTTTCTGTCTCTGGGCAATCTTACGTATCAGTGGTATTATGCCATCATGTATTGACAAGGAATTATATTGCAGAACTTTTGTGAGATCAGTTGAGCGTTTTTTATGTGATAATAACTAACACTTCAGTATAGGCTCTTATTTAAGACTGTGCTCTGAAATATTCTGAGGTATCAGTCTCATTTCTGTGATAAGAAAAAGGGATATGTTCATTTTCAAAGTTCATGTCAAAGAATTATTCTCTTTGTATAGGGAAAATGTTGCCTACCATGAGTAGCCTCTTTAAAAATCGTAATTTGGGGTTGGGTGCGGTGGGGTTGGCTTTGGAGTTTTGGGTTGGTGGTCTATTTGGGGGGGGGGCATTGTTTGCTTATTTTTTTTTAATTAGTGTCTTTTTAATCATGTAATAGGTAGGTTTTTTGCCCTCAGAAAAAAGAAAGCATTTATTGGAAAAACATTCATTTGATGGGTAGTGAGCTCTCTTTTATTTTCTTCTAGCATTGACTGGTCTGTTGTCAATACACATCTTTGTGGAGATTCCTCATAGAAAGTGACACAAAAAGAACAGCAATATTTGTGTAGTTATGTTGCAGAAGGGGGTATTCAGTTCAGATGAATTGATTTGATCATTTCACATGTTGCAGTACTCAGACCTCCAAGTTGCTCAAGGTGAACCCAGAGGACTTCAGTCACTATACACAGTTAATAACAGGTGACCTCATAACTTAAGAGTTCAGAGAGATGCAGGAAACATACACAATTGCTAAAGTATTTTTACTGAAAGGCTTCGCTGGAACAGCAAACTAATACATACTTGGATGTTTTGTTTCATTGAACAGGTTGCATTATGAACCCTTTTCATTCAGACTTCTTTGCTGCTGTTGTTCTAGAATAGCTACAGTCACAAATATTTAGGCTGGCTGGCGTTTGTGGCCATTACTTTAAAAATTTGACTAACTGATCTTGTTCAATGTGAGGATGTGAGAAATAAAATAGCTGTGGGAACTAAATGCCAGATTCCCTTGCTGAGTTCATTGGAGCTTCCAGTGAATAGTTAACTGACTTCTGACAGAAACTGTGTCATACTCTCACCTTGACAAGATTAAAAATTGATAGTGTTTTCAAAAAGAACTTAACTTTGTAATGTTCTGATTGCATTTCTGAAAGCTAAGTGAAAGAAATTATAAATGACTGACTGAAGGAATGTAAACAGAACAACAGTCTATCTGCTTGTCTGGTGCATGAAATACACATTCACTTTAGGGATGTCTTGGGTAATTAAACATTCCTGCATTAACAATGAGGGGATGCTGAGGATATGAGGATATGGAAGCAGAAAAGATAAAATAAAGGCCTTTCTTACTTTTGCCTCGTGAGGAAAAAGCACTGAATTGCATAGCACAGGAACCTATAGAAAAATTAGTCTTTGCCCTGCTTTCAAAGGGAACATACCTCCTAGGGAATCTACTCTAAGCATGAGTTAACTAGCTGATTAGTGCTTGGTTCAGCATCTGGTACTATGGTAATATTAAATAAATTAATATGGTTGTGCAGAGCTCTTACCACTTCGTTTTGGTTTTGTTTTGTTTTGTTTTTAATTCAAAAAAAGTGTGTGAATCTTTGCATCTACAGCTAGAAGATGCTGACTAGCTTAGCAGCTTATTCCTGGAGGGTGAGCTCTGGCTCTCCCAGGACAAGCAGGCCAGCAAGCACTTCAGACTGAAATCTCAATACTTGCTTTTTGTGCCACAGGTTGTAAGATGTAGGCAGGAATCAAGGCCTGAACAGGTGCATTTTCTCATCACACTGTGTTCATGTGCAAAGCAGTCCTCAAAACTGTATTCCCCTCATGGGCCCACTGAATAGGCCAGGTGTTATAAATAAGGCATTCTGACAGCTTCACTTTTAGAAGCTTCTGGATCTTGATGGATTCCTTCTTGTCTGCTGAGCTCTGACTTTTCAGGTATTGATGACTGTTTTCTCCTCACCTGTATATTCAAAGAAAGCTCTGTATATCCAGAAAGGTCTCTGATCACAAACAGCAACTATTTTTTCAGTTTCCTTACACTGGCATATTAATTGGCTGATGAGGAAGTATAACTTACTGCACTCATTAGACTATTTTGGTATTTATTGGAATCATAATGTATGTAGTAATATCCAGAATATAATTTTAAAAATTTATTCCATGTTAAATGAATTAGCAGAGAGATTTATTTATGTTAAGTTAAAGAGATCTTTAGAGCTAATTGAAGTGGAAAAGGAAAAGGTGAAAAAAAAATCATAATGAAAACTTTTTACCTGCCTCTCATCAGTTACAGCATGGAATTGCTGGGATTCTAGCATTAAAAAATCAGGTGACATTGAGCTGATATAGGGAGAGTAATCAACCAAAAAAAAAAAAAAGTTTGCATAGTGATCCCAAGATGTTGAACCTGCACCTCACTTCCAATGCATTTTAAATGAAAACGAGTTACATACATTTAAAATGTATGGAAATGCTTAACATACATCCATGTCCTATGGTGAGCCTAATGCATGCGACAGTATTTAAAGATGAATCCAAATTCAAACTTTGCTGTATACTGAGAGCAATATTTTGAGAGATACTATAAGTAATCTCATAATTAAAATCATGCGGCAAAAAGGGAGGAAAGGGCTAGCCACTTAGCAGCTTCCGATGAGTGTTCTAACTTTTATAAATCAGCTTAGTAACTACAAGGTAACTAGTCGTCTACAATGCCTGTGCGTTATTAGTAGCATTCACTTATCTTTGTGTAAGACTCTACATTTCTAGGAATGAGCCAGCACTTGTAAAACTTAATACAGTATTTACCACTGAAGCTACCATGGAAGCCTGGACACCTTTACGGTTTAGTTTTTCCTCACAGGGAGGACAGAAAAAACACACCTATATGTGATTAAAACTGCGGAACTACTCAGATTTCCAGAAGAGCCTGGATTTTTTGGAGACAATGTCTGAAACTTGGCTTAGTTTTGAGAAACGCTCCTTATCATTTTGCCAGATGATAGTGAAGGATAAGGTTTATTTCTGGAGTATGAGGGGCTAAAAAAGGAAAGGAAGGCCTGGTTAAAAGTTAAAGATGTATCTTTTTTGCCTCATAAAGCCATTCAGTCTGGAAATCAGAAATATGAAAAAGTAATGTAGTCAAATTTATTGGCATCTTGCTTTTCAAAGGCGCATTATGTCATTAGAAATACGTTACTTAATTGGTGTCAGTAGTGATAATTGTAGCTAACAATGAATAATTGAATTCCCAATTCTTTGGTTGATGTATTTGTGTAAGTTGAGATTGGTTAAATGTTTCTCTTTTTGTGTAAGTTGAGGCTGTTTAAATGTTTTCTTTTTGATTCATGAGGGGAAAAAATGTAGATTATAGACTTCAAAGCGTAGGAAAAAAGCACTTTTGGCTAAATAAGCAAGCAGTCAGTTAACCATTATCAGACCAATTTACTTTGTGCTTTTTGTTTTAAGTATGGTTTCACAAATCATTTCAATGTCTTTAAATTATGAATTGAAAACTTACTTTTAGGAGGTGCCTTAACATAAGTTAAACCAGAGTACCTCAGCAGAATAGCATATAGTTGGCAGAATGAGGAGGCTCTGGTACTGCCCTTGTGCAATGTCTATTCTTCATCACTTTCACCTTAGTATTTCAAATAACTGTATTTTGTTTGCAAAAGACTTAAGGAAGCACTGGAAATAATTAGTAAAGCCTTAGAAGTTACTGAAGAACTGGTTTAAGTGCCAAATGTATCCAGACCAACTTGTCCTTTGGTTATTTTGAGAAGGCAGCTGGAGATAACTCCACAAATAACTGGGGTTGGGGATAGTGGACTTCCAGGGCACTGTCTACCCTGGAGGAAGGGCTGCCTGCTTGCACTGTTTTGCTGGTAAATAGGAGAGCTTACTGCCTTTTCCTGGCAGCGTATGCAACCTTGGAAACAAGGGAGGCAGCTAGCGTGTTTTTGTTGCCCCAATGCGAGTTAAGCCCAGCTTGCCTGCTTTGCTACTTGCCGCAGTGGCTGTGACCTCTTATTACAGTTGCAGGAAGGACTTAGTCTCAGAGTTACAAGTTTGAGGTGTAGTGAGACAAATGGCTTCTGCAGAGCTACCCAACGCTGTATGTGGCCACAGCATAGAAAGATGTGGTCTTAGCAGCACATCCATGGCATCTGAAGTGATGAATAATCCTAGTTATTCTGGGTTGTTTTTTTTAAATAAAGTGGTATGGGAGCAGTAGTGTAAAGGTGGTTTCTCTGTGGAGCTTTCTAGATGTGCATATATATGCTTCACTTTTCCTAGGTAGAGGAAAACAGAATTTTACAAGACCTGAAAGAGAAAATGATCTCAAAGAACAAATGCCTAGCATTATTTAAATGCTTGGTAAATCAATTCCCAGCCTTGAGTTCAAAAAGATGCTGGAAGTCAAAATGACTTCAAAGGAAGTCACAGTCCACTCAAATCTCATAAGTTTTAGGTGGTTAATTTATTTAAGGCAATAAATTAAATCTAAATATCTCAGTAATTATTTAACCTTGACTACCCAATCCAAATGATCAGTGTGCTCTTTTACATTGGAAAGGAGGATGTAGTCTTGGACACAAACATGAAGCAAAGCTCTGATTCATGATCTAGATTCAGAATGAGACAACATAGTTTGTTTTAACACTGCTCTTCAAATTTTATACACTAGAGTTTCTCTTCACCTAGTCATCCTCTTAATCTCTTTGTATTTGTTTTTCTGAGTTTGGGTGGGGTTTTTCTTGGGGGAGGGGCAAGGGGAAGGAAGAGTGGAGATAGGGGATCGCATCAGGAAGAGGCTTGTTTACAGATCCCAACTGGTATGACTTGCTTGGCATTTGATACATATTTTATGTACATGCACAGTTGGTATTTCAGACATGGGTGGTAATTGCTGGCATAATACACAAAAGATGAAGCATTCTATCTACTGAAAGAGTACACTGTGTATATTGATTGAGGATTTAATAAAGCTGCTTCCTATTAGCTGTCATCAAACTGGCCCAGTGAGGACTTGTTAAAGAATTTTGGAGAGAAGATGAGAAGGAAGGGGCAGGAACCAAACTGAATTGTGATCACTCTCCTTCCTACCTGTTTGAAATGTACTTTACCTTCAAACAGTGACAGTATCAGCTAAATAATTGAGCCTTTGTATTTCTGTAAAGGAATTCATTTTAATATATACTCTGTACATTGTCCTTTCCATCAAATTTAATTTCTGACAAGTGTGAGCATGACTGTCTTATGCTGATACTTTTTTTTTTTCTGCCTTCTTTCTTTCTCTGTCTCTTTTTTCTCTCTTTTTGGTTCATTGTGTCCTCTGATGGGTGGATTACTCATAGAACATTCCACACTATAATTTATGTTTATCTGAAAATAGGAACTGCAGTTCTTCAGTAATAACAAGCTCCTCTATCTAAACAGTCTCTATTTCGTTTCACTGCCTTCATTTTCTTCATGTCTTGTCACTTTTTTCATTTGCTACTGCGGTTAATCTGACATCCTTTGCTCCAAAAAAAAATGTGTTTTATTTACAGGGCACAGCATTTGGAAGTGCTCCTGTACCTTCTCGCAGGCAATTATGTGAGTCTCTTAAATTCCGCTCTGTGTTGTAAAGATGACTATGTGTTCATGTGCTGTAGCATGGCATGCCAATATAGAGTTAATGCCCTGAGGTCAATATTCAACCGCTGGTGTTGTATATTGCCTGTAACATGTTTGTAGCTAACAGCTTCTATTGACCCCTTCTTTATTTCTTTCTTGTGTTTTGTTCAACACATCATGAATTGGGGCTGCGCTGTGCACTATATGAAGCTGCAAGAAGGGAATAAAATACCATAATAGCTCAAAGTCTGGAGGGAAATAAGAATAATATCCTCAGATCATGCGTTCAACATATTGATGAATATCATAGTTGAAACTAAAGACTCTCTCTGTCCTGTTTTTCAAATTATTCTATCCATTGTGCAAACAAAAAGAATCTGGATCTCAAATTAAGAAATGGAAAATCAAACAATATGGTGTAAGGCAGATGTTACTGAGACCAGCTATATTTCTTATAAGACTTTCCTTCTAATTAATTTGAAGAACAAGTCCATCCCCTGAGCTGGGGAGGAAAGGGAACTTTTATAGAGGGTTCTCAGTCATTTTTTTTCCTTAAATCTATTGGAAATATTGACAATAGATAATTTTTCTTTTAAATTTTAAAAAAAATTCCCTGTTGCCCACCCAAAACCCAAGAACTCACAAACACAATGTGCTATATTGCTATTTTGAAAAAAAAAAAAAAGAAAAAGAAGAGAAAGGCTTACATTCTAATTCAGGGTGACCTCTCTGCTGCTTTAACAGTGTGCGCGTGTGAGTGTGTATATTGAATACATAGATTCTCAGAATACCATCAGACTTTGAGATGAGGACTTTCTTACGTTCCTTGAGTCTATTTCGTCTCTCCTCCTCCTACCTTGAGTTCAATGTCCATCCTAAAGACATTGGTGTCTTCCATATGCATATAATAAGCTACAGCCATGCACTGCATTATTATAATTACTATGCACTGCATCATGCCGCTGAATGTCAAATAGATTCATCATAATATAACATTACAGGCTTATTCATAAAACTCAGTGCAGTTTGAAAAATGCTTCTTTGTTGGCAGTCTTGAAACATGTTGCTTGCATAAATTCACCAATGCTGCTCTTGTGTATTCATAGGAAAACATACAGCATTTGTCTATGAGTGTGGGTCTTGCAAAAGTAACAGAAAATATGATCTGTATATGACTGTCCTTTCTTTTGTGCATTTATCTAAGATGTTCCTATTCTACTGGGTGTATCTAAGGGGAGAAAAAAATACCAAGATGAAACACTGTTCATGAAATATAATTGTGCTCCTATTATTATCTAAGGTAGGATGGAACAAATTAGTATTCTCATTGAATCCTTCAGAAAAACAATGCTGAAGTTATTATTTTTATCCCATATGTATGACACTTAGCAGTCTGCTAAAATGAAAATTCAAGATGCTGTCTAGCTTACTTTCATTTAAGTTAATCCTGTCACTGGTCTACATGATTAACAAAATCAGTGAATACTTTGGAAACACACAAACTTGATAACATGCTTTAGCATGTTTAGTTATAAATAATCAGAAGTATGCATGGTACCTCTGTTACTAGCTTCCTTCATTTTATGGAGTCACTGTTTGAGATGAATGATGAAGTGTCATGTGAGGTGTCTGGGATTTAAACATACGGGAAGGTATGGGAAGAACAGAATAAAGTTTGTGTACCTAAATGAAGATGCAGAACTGTGACGTAAACAGGGGAGTGCATAATGGTGTTAAATATGTGGATGAATAGTTTGGAAGAAGTTGTCAGAATCTCTATGATTAGCTGATGAAATAACAGTAAAATGATCATCACTGAAATGGTGAGACAGGAAAAGTAGTTTAAAACTGTATATATAGAATGTGTCAGTGGCTTAACTGTGAAGCATATAGAAGCAAAATAAAAACATAAATAAGGGGTATCAGGGGCAAAAAATATTTCAGCCATCTTCTGCTTTTACGTGCACTGGTGGGACCTACATATGGACCTATGAACATGTTGTGGCAACGTTCTAACAGGAAGCTAAAATTAGAGCTTAGAACTTACTAAATTTGTCTTCTTGTCATTGGTGGTAACTTTTCTGGTCCTTTCAAAGGATTGAACATTATTACTGTTCATGTACAAAAATGGGAAATGAGGATGTCTGGGAATCCAGAGCAGGAATGCTACTGGAAAAATGCTGTTTCCTGTCACATAGAAACTCAAAAGTAGGCTATGTTTTCTTCCAATTGATGTTACCAGTGTTCCTGCCATAACTCTACCGCAGTGAAAGAGGCAATATTAATTTCATCTGAGTTCATGCGAGATGTTTTAGGCTACTGGGGACTTATGGCTGCTTTACCTCCAGAGTGAGTAGGGTAGGCTCAGGGTTGGTGTTGCAATTTACTGGGAAGTCATACGCCTCTGGGCATCCAAAGATCTGATAGACATTGAGTGGCATCTGTGCCAATGCTGTGTTATGACATTTCCTTTTGTAGCCCAGGGTCCAAGCAAGCTGGTGGTGAAACATGGTGAAGTAATGAGTGGTTGAAACTAAGATGCTATTTATATAACATTTTAAAATAACAGGTTTCTAATGATGGGGCATTTTAACACTCTGGCTGTAAACTATGAAATGCTGAGTACAAGGATAACTAAAAAATTTCAAAATGGGAGTTAAGACTCCTTTCGACAAGATCAAAACTTGCCTTTTGAAATGGGATAGGTTGTGAGTTCGTTTGTGTTCTACAATGAAAACACCAACAGAAGTGGAAATAAAGAAACGTACAATCCAAAACTGACCATAAATATGAGATTATCTGTAATTAGCAACAAAATAAGATGCAAAGACAGAGGACAAAGTGAATGGGGAGTCCAAAGAGAATACACGTGTCATCAGAAGTCCCTTGTGATAGCTATATGAGCTAGCTTTGTTCATTGCTGTGCTGCTGACATGAAAGCAAGATACAGATTTACAAAATACAAAAACATCAAAACAAAATGCAGCTCCAGATTTTTGGGCAGAATTGCAGTATAATTGCCTTAGGGAAAGAAGGGCTGCTAAATTTTCTCCTATCATTTGTCCATTACATGGAGCAGAAGCACAAATAGACCAGTGAAACTGGTATACTGTGCAGTTTAAACTATTGGACTATTTTATTTGCATATTACGTGAAGAAGACTAAACCCCACAGTTCTGAAAATACACGTTCATTGCAAGATTTCCTTTAAACTACACTTTTCCCCTGCAAAAATACATATTAAAGTCAGGGGTTTATATCCTCTATTAAACCACTGGACCAAGCTACTAGGCCTTGCATGAGATGACAAAACTTTAACTTTTTTATATCTATGGTACTTTTTATCAAGACTTAATTCCTTGTTTAACCTGAAATGTCCTCAAACTGTAAGTAATTGTTGATTGAGGGTGACAGTGGGCAGTACTTTTAAGAAAACATATTATCATTTACATGTAATTTGGGGAATGAAAAATGCTTACCCGTTTTGATTAGTGCTACTAAGAAGAAATCCATGAGAAGAAATATAGAAAGAGCTGTACTACAATAGGTGTTCCTGAAACACAGTAGGATCTCAACAAAAATCAATACAGGTATGTGGTATCTGACAATCAACTTTAGAGACAGAACAGATTGGATCAGACACTTGAAATAGCCATATTATATCCAAAGAATTTCATACTATGTAATGATCAGAAAAATGCCAAAATCTAACACAGTTAAACTAACCTTCAGGCAGAGGGTTTCATACAAGGAAGAATTCACTGTTAAAAATAAATCAACCTAAGTTAATTCCTTCATTTCTTGATAAATGGCACTTTAATGTTATAATCTCACCAGAAAAGTTTTATTACTTATGGCAAACATAAATACTTCAGAGTTTTAAATACAGCGGTAGTGATTTTTTTAAAAGCATAAATTACATCAGAAAGTATCTAGAATGTAAATTTCAAGAGTTAAGTTCCTAGCATAGATAATTCAAGTGATAAAACAATCTTAAAGAAGTACTTGCTCACTGTCAAGATATTTCAAAGGAGTTGATGGGTTCTTTGGTCAACCAGAGGGAGAAAACAGGGAAGGTAGATACAATGCTGACAAGTTAATGGGTTTTTTTGTTTTGAACCTCAGTGCATTGTGGAGGAAGAAACCTTATCTAATATAGAGAAAAACATAAAGTGGAAATAATAAATGCATAAGTTGTAAATTAAAATATTTAAAATGTCTTTTTTTTCAGAATTTTAAAGGAATTTAGAAATGAGCAGGCTAACCTACTAGTAAAAATAGATTCTTTTAGAAAAAGTACTGGCAGTCATTTTCTTGTAGAGTTGATCAATTTTTAACTAAAAAACTTACTAAAAATACCTGCACATTTGTAAAGTCCAACCATGATATTTTCTCCAAAGGTTTATCTATCATAATTCTCTTCTATGTATGGAAAAAGAATTTGTGAGCATAGGAATATAAATTGATGTAATTTGAGCTTTATAAAGAAGTTTTACCCTCACAGCAGGGTGCACAACTCTCCCCCCAACCATAGGCCACATAAAATCAATTCTCCAAACTGAACATCTTACTAAGAAAATGCTAAATGTCTCACACAGGGTCACCAATTTCAGTGGTGGGTCTCAAAATCTATAGTAAGACTGGTATCAGTTGTTTGATGGGTTTCAGCTTGAAATGATACAAAAACCTATGTCATCTTTCAGAATGAAGACAAAGGTATTTGCGTAGTAAAATTTACAATGGCAACATTATTTAGGAACCTTACAAACTGCATCCCAGTTCTGGATAAATTGTCTCTTCAAGATTTTGACTGAAATTATGGCTTTGGGGGTATGCAGAGAGGTGCACTTAGAATGGCTGTTGTGAGGAAAGATGCAAAACTCTTAATTACTGTAAAATAAGTACGTTCTTAATCCTATAGAAATTCAGGTTTATGCTAGCGTGATGTCCAGAGATACAATTACTCTCTTGCTGGAGTTTAGAAACATATCTGACTAAATGTAAAAGACTTCCAATTAGGTTTTAATGAAGTAATTCACTCTAAAAAAATTATGCAACACTACTAGAAATAAATTATATAAATAGTAATAATCCTTAGAATCTATTGTTTTAGATTTTTGGCTCATAAGTCTTAATTGTAATATTTCTAAAAAAGGGCCTCATCTGACAGTCACTTGCTAAATTTCATTTAAAAATTCATTAGAAAATTATCTGTTTAACTGAATAGTCTTTTGATCAGGTTTTTTAACTCTGTAATATGTTCTTAGAGATTTAGGCTTATTCTATTGTAATCACAAGTTATAGTCCTATTAACTCCAGCAGATGTAAGATCGTGCTCTGTTTTTGCAAAATGAGAAAATTTATATTCTGTCAATGGTTTTATTAATATATTATTATTTTTAAGTCTTTCATTTGTGGGAGAGAATTCTAATTCTTTTAACAGCAGCTCCTGCTTTCAGTCCTGTTTCTATGGAAACAAACATTAGCACAGTGAAAGTTTTTTAAAAGTGATTATTTTAAAACATTGGGGACTGGAGAATTCATTTAAGCAAATTTGGAACCCACTCAAAAAAATGTGGTGCTTAAATATAGAACAGAAATAAAAAGTTTTTATTTTATAGCTTAGCATGTGGGCTTTGTTAGTCTTTGTTTCTTAATTCCATGATTGGAAAGAAGGATTTCCTTTTAAAAAAAGAATTTTTATTACATTTAGATTGTGCTAGTACAGAACTCTCCAAGAGGGGATGTGTTTCTGTACCTAGGAGCACTGAGGAATTTAGAAAAAAGAATTTTTGTTTTCATCAGTTTGTTCAGGAAGTATAGTATTTATTAGACTGGTATGTGCAGTGGTACACTAAAAATCTTCCCATTTGGTTTGCATGCTACAACTGAATATGGAAGAAGAAATAAAACAAATACATTGTTGCTACTTTGGCTATCTTATCTTTGAGTACAGAAATAGCACCACGGTCATAATTTTATTTAAAATCAGATACTGTTTTCTGTTTAAATTAAATAACCCTTCAAAAAACTTAGTCTTTCATCATTGAAATAAATAGTCTATCAGGGTGAGATTCACCAAATTCAGACATAATAGTTTTTCCTGTCCTGCTTTGCATTCACAGACTTAATTATACCTTAATCAAGGGAGAGTAGAAAAGCCAGGAGCTGCTTCTGTTTGTTCTTTCTGCTTTCGCTGCCATTATAGTGTGTAAAAATGAGATACATTCTTTTACACTTCTTTTGAACATTAGAAGATTAAAACTAAGCAAATCCACTGAAATTAGATAAGCTTTTGCTAAATAAATTTTAAAGCGCTAGACAATTTTAAAAAGAAAGTGTTCTGTTTTGGGCCTCTTGAACTACCTCAAGTAGCTGCAATTATATGTTTTTGGAAGTTCTGTCAAGTATTTCAAAACATCTGTAAAATACAATTCATTATTATAAAAGTGTTTTAAAATAATTTCTATATGAAACACAGTCTTCCAATTTTTGTAAGCTGCTTTTTTTTTCCCATGAAATGAGCAGAAATGGCAGCCTCCAGCAGACGTTGTTTACACCAGATATTATTTATTTTTTTTATTTTTATTAGTAATTTCTGGAGTGACTATGTCTGTGGTCACTACAAGAGGGAAGAAGGTCTGTAACATCTCTCTTGCTCTAACATCTCAGAAAAATATATGTAATTGAAATTATGAATACCTGTTTTCCTAAAGACTGATCTCTATATTTTCTACAGAAATTCATGAACTCAGGGAATTGTCAATTCTATATCTCTAATGCTAGAGCTTGTCTCTACAAAAGGTGGCTTTTAACTATAGTTACTTAAGAGTTTGTGACAGCTTACTAGCTGATTGAGAGTTAATCTTCTTGATAGTGGCAGGTGATATGGCAAGGGGCACACACCATAAATTACAGCTTGACAGGTACAAAATGAGCATAAGGAAAAACTTTTCTCACAGTGCATAGTGCAGCTCTGGAACAGGTCGCTTAGGCTGTAGAATCTCCATCCTCATAGATTTTCAAAACTTAGCCAGGCAGAGATGTGACTGAGCTCACCTGGAGTTCGTGGTAGTCCCAAGCAGGAGGCAGGGCAAGATGACCCCCAAAGGCTCCTTCCAGCCAATACTTCTGAGTCTGTAATTTGGGGAGCATTGGTGGGAATGGAAAGAAGGGAAAAAATACAGTCCTTTGAAGCTGCATCTTTCTTTAGAGTTTATTTTCTGCTTGCAAATTCATGTGCAGTTAATCTAAGAAACTTTAGCTGCTGAAAAGAGTAATTTTATTAGAAGAAATTAATTATTTGTTTCAAGTTTTTCAAATGAGATTGACTTTTTGAAGTGGTGATACATTCAAGGTTAATATGGTAAATAATTCTTGAATTAAAGCAATATTTCATTTTTGGCCTAACAAAATATTTCTGATTAATTGCATCTTTTTCATTCAGGCATCAAACTGAAGAGTCTCTTATTTACCTAGCTCTATTTTGAGTAGTGAAATTGAATCTCTGATAGATCTCCATCAGGAGTTAACTCAGTGATTCAAGTATTCTGAATAAATTACCTGTCAAAGTAATCCTATTTCCTATTAGTGAATTACCTAAACTCTAACAGTGATTTTTTTTATAACTATTTTGGAACTGTAATGAATTGTCAGTATATGCATACTTTAACTTATGCTTTGTCAGTGGAGTAATTTCCCTCATACAGTACTTCCTCCCTCTTCTGGCCACTGTAATGTTGCTGCTGTTCCTGGACTCTTCCACACAAAAAACCCTTCTCTTTCTCCAGTGGATCATCTACTGTGTTATAATAATAGCAATACCTATTTTCAGATTTGCTATTATTAAATATTCCTGTGAAAATCTTTCCAGCAGCTTAGTTGTTCAACTATTGTAAATATTCTGTTGATTAGATATTTATCAGATGCTTTTATATGGAAAGCACCACGAAAAGGAAGTAAAATTACTTGCAAAAAACTTGATGCCTTAGCTCATTAATGAATATAGTAGGGTAGGAGAGTATATAACAGTTCAAGATAAAACTTCCAGTGAAAAAAGCTGTGACAGACAAAGGACGCATTAGGGTGAACATGAACAATGAACATTATCTGCTGAGAAAACATAAAACCTGCAGCTAAAAGGCTCTTTCTCAGGACCCTTGAGTATCAGAGACTTCACAGCTTCAGGTACTGGTCTTCTCATGGATGTTGGAACAGATTTAAGTGAAGCAGTCTCAGGCAGAATTTAAACTAAAGAAAATATTTACCCATGTTTTTCTGATTTAGAGTATGTGCAGTCATGGAAAAAAATGTTATTTCATTATATGAGGAATTACAGCATCATTTTATGCTGAGGACTTAAAACCTACACACTTGTATTTTAGTTAACTTGGGTGACATTCAACATTTACAATTATGGAGACTGTATTTGCTTTTTGATTCATCGTTGTAATGGTTAGTGCTTTCCTCTCATATGTAGTTCAATTAAAAACTATTATAATCATTGTTTTAGTCGGTAGTTCAGGAGATTAATGAAATTTGGTACTGCTGAAGATGGTTGTTTAAATTACTGAATAGCTTAATAGGCAAGTCAATATCAAAAAGTTTTCAAGCCATTTCTATTACAGTGTGTTAAACACATTGGAGAAATTTTACGAAACTGCATTCATTGGCATGCTGTTGTTTGAATATATGACTAGAGATATCATGATCATGTTTTTCTTGAAGAGTGAATAGGCTGAATAAAGAGTGATGCCATTTGTTGCTCTTGCGATATAGCTATTAAACCATTAACAGTTTTCTGTATTATATTTAAGTCCATTGGCTAGATTAAAAAATGCTGCCTTTAATCAAGTCCTAATAGAGAAAGCATGATTTTTTCCCCCAGATTTCCTTTCTAAGAAAAGGCATGTGCAGTTATTGCAATCACCTTTGCATTTTATCAAAAGTGGAGAAAACAGTGATAGATATTTTACTTCAGATGGTTGAAAAGAGTTAAAAGTTGGAATAAAAATATTCACTATTTCTTTGTGCCACACAAGCATGCTTGCAAATGCACCCTTTGCTGTTCTCTCTCTCACAGACATAACACAGTCTGTACCTTTCTAGAGAGAAGCTAGATAAATGATCCACTCTGTTGTTCCCTCTGTTTTTCCTTTTGTTGATCATTCTGTCATTATCCCATAAAATCCATGGATTTTGTATGCTTCATTGAACACTAATTAGAACTACTTGTTTTTAATGTGATGAAGCAAGACATTGCTAATGCTTGAATTATTCATGGATATTTATCAAGTTCATCCATAGGAACTATAAATACAAATAATGCAGTTTGGTTTCTTTAAAATGAATATTTGGTATCATGAAATTTTAAGTAGCAATGTATGTAGTACTTTGTAGGAGTATATCAACTCAATTTATTCAAGTTCATTCCTCTTTCACTTACTTTTCTAACAAGTTTTTCCTTCTTTTCATCCACTCATTTCTAACATCTGGAAAGTTTATACTGCTTTACTTGTCTATAAAAGTCAATTTGTTATTGTCATTTGGTCGTATTGCTGAAGCTCAAACACAGGAAGAGAATGAGATGTTCTTATGTGCTTTGTTAGAGTCATCTGTTGTTGGGAAATAAATATCTGTTGAATGTTTTCTGGAAGCTATTTCAAGCATTTCTTATAAGAAAATACAAGAAAAGCAGTACTTGCTACAAAACCTCATTAAGCTTCTCTATAAAGCAACTATAATTTTTTACATCCCTTCTCTTCAAAAGGCTAATAATTGCCTTAGTTCTGTTGTTAAATCACCATATTATATAAAGTTTGCTGCTTCCAGAATTTTATTTTAAAGATAATTTATATTTGTTGACATTTGCCTGCATATCTGATCTTTGGGGTTTCAAATACTATAATTCCAAAGAAAATAGATGTAAAAATTAATGTAGTAAAAATAAACTCTACCATATATCATCAAGAAGTACTGGGATTTTGTCACTTATTTTAAAATTCCAGGTTTTAGCAGTGAAAAGTCTTACCCACTGTACTAACAGGATAGCTGAAGAAACCCAATGGTAGTTCCCTAGTGGAAAGAATTGTTCTGTTTCCGTTGTTGGGGTCACTGTCATTCCCATACCACAGTCTCCGCCAGCTCTCTCGACTTGACTCTGGGAATGACTCCAGACTTGGACTGGAGACTCAGAAAGCAGAAATGCTCCATGACTTGCATTGTATAGGTAATCGAGTCTCCCTCTCCTTCTCTAACAAAAGGATGGAGTATTCCATGCCTTTACAGGTAAAAACTATAAGAAGGGTTAACAGAGACCATTATTTGTTAGGATAGTGCGTATATGCATAAGACTGGCCTTATGTTAGCGTTTAATATTTGGGTCATCAGACAATCATCGCTACCCCTGGGCTGCTTATGTTTAGTTTTGTGTGTAGGTTTAGACATTGAAATTAAGGGATCAGGCAGTTAAGCTAACTGAATAATAACTTCAAAGAAGAAAAATGCCACCATCCATGCATTGACTTCCAGAAGTCTTTGGAAGACAAGCATAGGCAGGAGTACAAAGACATGTGGTTCACTAGCTAGATACAGAAATAATCCAGAAGTGTGAATTCATGTCTTTTGATATTCCTTCCAGGAGGGTTGAGGCTAGATCAGCTTGCACTAGTAGGATTTACATACAGAACAATCCCAGTGTTTCAGTGTCAGTAGGTGTCCCTGCCTGCTTCTGGGTTGCCCTTCTGACACAACCTGTTCTATCTGGCTGTGTTGTATCTCCTATGACATCAACAATATTTCCTGATGTTGAAAGGCCTTATTATTCTATTTTATTTATTCATTGTGGTTTTTTTCAAAAAAGAAATCAAAATACGTGAAGGTTGAGAAAAGAGGCAATACTACTGCATCAGCTTGGTCTGTACTTGTCACTAGCTAGTGTTTTGTAAGCCTCAGTAGCTTACAGCTTGTGTCTGAATTCCTACTTTTGTAAGCTACTCCTTTTATAGAGAAAACCTTGACAGAGATCTTCGAAGCGTTGTGGTTTTTCTCACTAGGGTTTGCAGAAAGCTTTTAAAATTTGAATTCATTTGGGTGTTTGCTATCTTGGCCACATGCAGCATATCTGCTAGCATCAGCTTTGCCTACTCACTCCTTCCTGAATGAATTATAAAGAGCATGATATATATTCAGCCTTCATTAGAAAGGGTAAAGGAGTCTTTCTGTGGAGAACACACAGGTTGAAACCAAACAGGATGTTTTTTGTTGGTTTTTTTGTGATGAACTCTGAGCTTGGAGTGACTCTGCATGAACCAGATCTCCTGTCTCATCGCACTGTTTGGTAGCCCTCAACTATGGCATCTATGGTGGTGCCTGCACACTGGATAATATTCTTGCTTACCAGTTTATGAGTCTAAGTAAAACAATAGCCTGCTTATTGTTTTAGCTTCATTGACTATGTCAAACCTTTCTTGGACAATGACATGCGAGCATATACTGGGTTCTGTAGGAGAAAGCTCAACTAAAGATTTCTGTTGGCTTGTTCACATTCCTTGTCTGGCAAGTTTCAAAGAATGAAATTTAATTGTACTATACAAAAGATGGTGAAGCTGGGCTGCTCTCACCTAAGTATAAGCACCTGTAGTTTGTCTTCAACAGCAGTGATTGTTCATAAGTTGGAAATTCTATTTTAAATGTTTTATCTAACGTATACGTAACAAAAGTCTGTTGTTTATTTATTGGATTACAATGGAAATAGTATTCTGATATTTTTCCATTTTTAAGTACAGAAAGTATTTATTTTTGTGATAAATTCTTGACCTTACAGAACACTCTAATAGTCACTTATACCAGCAAAATAAGCTGAGTTAATTAAACCAAAAGAAGGCAATTGCTACTATAGCTTGGGAACAATATGGCTGTACTTTAGCATAACACATAAGGCAGTGTATAAAAAAGAGCAGTACCTCCCTTCTTTTTGTCTTCTTAAATTACCCACACTGAGACAGTAGGAAAGCGTTGCAGATTTTAATTTTTAAATTGTCAACATCCTCATGTGGCATGAATTAGTGATACAGCTATAATGCCTGGATGCTAGCAGTAGCAGTCATATGAGTATTTTTTCCTACTGGTGCCCCTTGGCTCGGCCTCTCAAGCATCCTGTGGGAGCAGGACACAGAGACCTGGGAGGTAGGATGCTCACCTGGAGGGCTGTGGGTCTCCCCTCTCAACTTCTATATACAAGAATATATTTTTTTTTTTGTTAATGTGCCTTTTAGCCAGGCAGGCAGCTGTATGTGCTTAACTTCAAGAGTGTGAATAGAGCAAAATGGGACTGTTCCCATGAACGACAATGTGTGTCTGTTGGGGGTGGGGATGTCTTCATCAGAAGACAGGGGTGGGGATGTCTCCATCCCATGATGGATTTTGTGTTTTCTTGCCTCAGCACTAACCACATAGCAGAAGGATGGGGGCATTTAGAAGGACGTCCTGTGACAGAAAAGGGGTTTGCTTATAAAAACTTGAAAGATCTCACTTCCAACTGTCAAACTTATCAGAGAGTTGTGCATCCAAATGATTTGTTAGGCGCAATGGAGCTGCTCCATTTCTGAAAGCTTAACAATACACAATAATTTCAGTTGGATGTCCAGGTCAAATATGAGCACAAGTCTCAAGATTTGAAAAATTATTTCCCTATTCATCTTTATGAAGTCTGTAATCTGTCTTTGGATGCAAACACAATCTCTTCTAGTATTTATTGAGTATGATATTAAATATTATGTTTATAGTAGTATAACTATCTAAAATATTTTTAAAGGAACTGTCAAACATAGCCACAAACTAAAACGAGAATCACATCTGGATATTTTACAGTTCATTTTGACTTCAGCACTACAATAAATGTAAATGGAATTTGTGCAATAAGTTGTATGGGATAAAACAATAGTGTGAAAAATGGCCTGCAGTATTAATTCATCTGAGAAGGAAAACTACTGAGAATGAGTATTTCTGTGTGCCAAATGTGTGTTTCATTGCCATAAGCATAAGATGCCTCACTACAGATTCTGCATTCATGTTTACATCGAGCTGTAAAGTACAAAGGGAACCACTGCAGAAAGCAGGCTAATAATGTTATTTCCTGATGGACTTAAAATGGCATGGAACAAAGATTCCCTAAAAATACTTAACTAAATAATTACAGGATGAGATGCTATATTGTTGTAGTTTTTTAAGTCTACTGTTTAAGCAGTTGCCCTGCTTCTGAATTAGGTAGAAAATCAAGAAAGGCAAATATGGAGTAATTCTTCATATTGCATATTTTGTAACTAACTATTTGAAGACTGGCTTAGTTGTTGTTTTTTTTTTTGTTTGGTTGGGGTTTTTTTTGTTTTGTTTTTATTTTGTTGTTTTTTTTTTAAAAAACAACAGGCAGAAGGCAATTTGAATACTGTAATTTATCTTTGATGGATGATGTATTTAAAGCAGCTGAAAGCAAATAATTTGAGCATGTAGCAATTAACATTCTGATCCCACTAAGGGATTTGCATATGCTGACCCTCACCATCCAAATGTGGCTCTTAGCAGGTATGAGGTCTAGCTCTAGTTTCAGCTGCAAGGGAAAAATATTACACTTTCCTGTGTTGATTTGATATGAAATGCCAAGAGATTCTGCAAAACTTTTTCTAGCACATCCAGATTTCAATGGCCCAACCTTTTGCTACAAGGGAAATCTGCAAGCTTCCCTTTGGGAAGGCACAAAAGGAGTCATGACCCAGTGATATGTCAAGCCTTATCCTTAGCCTAAATAATATGATCAAATATAATATGATTTATATAACTCTTTATGATTGCTGATGTGGAGTCCCACACAGGCATGGTGTGTTTTCCCCATTCTCTTTTCATTAATGCTTGTTGGGGAAGAATCAGTGGCACCAGGGGGACTCTTCTGCTCTTAACCATTTTCCTCGATGGCAGTACTTGTTCTACCTGTAGAACAAGTAGATTTTGCCGTGTGCGGTGTGAAACGGCCATTCGGCTGCCCTGGAATTTGGATCAAAATGACAAGAAATGCAAAAGACGGATTTGTGTTCTTATTTTAACATGCGATCCTGCAGCCATATAATCATATTTTTGGTGTGTATGTTTTATAATGCCTTATTGAACAACATGATCCTGCATTCACAGATGTCTCCTAGCAAGAAATAAGCTGTGAAAAAAGTGTACTAGTGACACTGACATAAAAAGCTGTTTTCTTCCAAAAAGGAAGTCCAGGACTGTATATACAAGATCAGCGTGAAGTTGTTGGCTCAGATTTTAGGCAGTAGCTCAACCTCAGTTATGAACCAGTAAATAAGCAGTAGTTCGGGAGTGCACAATTGTAAAGAAAAGGTATAAAATTATAAAAATTAAATAGCCAATTTGGGGAAAAACAGTTCCATCTATGTATAGTCCATATGCTTTTGCCCAATTTTTTTTAAAGGACTGGTTCAGATAATAATGAGCTTTATAGGCTAGTGCCTTGATATTTTAGACATGTTAATTCCTAAATGCCTATGTTTACTTTCTGCCGTCATTAATGGATTTCAGACTTTTTCCAATTATATATGGGGGAAAAAAAGGCTCTTCATATTATAGAATACTCCTATGCCTTTATTGCCAATTAAGGGAACATGCTGAACTCTATTTCTTGTTCTTGTTAGACAGCATTATCTAGCAAATAACTGAATTGTTTTGAAGTAGGAAGCTACCAACAGAATGAATATTGAAGTTACAAAGGCTTCTTCTCTTGGAATTGGGATCATCTTTCTCATACTGACTTTCTAATAGAACTTTGAAGTTAGAAGCTTCCTTTTGTTTGTAGTATCTCAATAACAACATAGTCCAGATTTTGTTTTCCCCAAACTCTGCACTTGTGATACTGAGTATACATGGAATTACACTGCTTTGTAGCATTCAAGTTTATTCTGAAATTAAGCTAATCTATTTCAGATTATCTTTAATTGAAGATATTCTTGCTTGTGAAAGATACAGCATCTCTGAGTAAAGTAAAATTAGGAAAATTTTAAGCAAAACAAATATTTAAAACTTTAGTGGTTCTTTTTGGATATCTAAAGATGAAGTAGTAAATAATTCCAATTTAGGTACTCTTCTTTTCATTCACCCTTTTATTTCTCTGCCTAGACTTTACGTGAACAACTCAGCCTTTCTGAGAGGGCACAGATACCTATCTGGAGCCATTTAAAAGCTATTATTGAAGAAAATTTGTTTACTTTGACATCTGTAAGCCAAAGTATGCTTAATAATGGCATTTAAAAGTAACTTGCTGCCATGCCGTGCCATCATGTGATTGCAGTCTTTTCTTTGCTCCTGGGTTAACTCATCAGGGTTGTGTAACAAAGACTTTTTTTTTAAACATTTTCTTTCTGTTGTCTATTGAAATACAAAATAGATTCAATGGTTGGGAATCAGTGTATAGATTGTGAATAAGGTCTGACTGTGCAGAATATATTCACAAAATAAAGTGCAAGTAGAAATCAGTTCTTAGAATGGTCCAATAGTTGATTTGGAGTTTAGGTTGGTTTCTCCCCAGCCCCAGTAATTTGAAGTGACTTAAAATTTAAGTTTTTATAGATTATAGGGTTGTGCTTGTTTTACTGTGATAGTCGACAGTCCATACTAGAATCAGTACCTGTTGGTCACCCATTGAGTATTGACCAGTTACCCTTACGCAGCTGTGCTCTACAGCACCTGTGTGAGCTGTGGTGAGGCTTCTTGTTTCTTCTGCAGCCCTGTGAAGTCCCCAGGCATGTTCAGTATCTCTAAATAGTGTATCTGCTGTATCAGAACACATATTGCAATAGCATTAATTTTTTGAATTATAACATAAATGTGTAGCTTATTACAAAACAAATATCAGTGAAAATATATAATGCATTTAGAAACATAGTGCAATGACTAATTTTTCTCTAATAAGGCTTTCTGAATATGTGGAAGCACTATTATCATAGCAGTCAAAATAACTTGAAAGGGCTGACTACTACTTTTGGTATTTCTTAATGTGCTACCAGAGCTTTCCATTTAGATTCATAATATGTTTATGCAAGCCCTCAAAATAGTTTGGTTTTTTTTTGAGTAAAACATATATTTTGTGATACTGTCTTAGCTTGAAATAGATTTAGAGAAATCTGGAAAAAAATACCATTAAAACTTAGTTTTTTTAAGTAGTTCAGTCTGAGCTGAAAATGAAGAAATATTGAGCCAATGACCTTATAAGATGAAAGGAAGGAAGAAAAAATCAGAATGCAAAATGTTCTTTGGGTAGTTTGACCGTTTACTTCCCCTCTGTCACCCTACTAGCTTTACCAAGTGCTTTCAAAATGACACATAATTGCTGTTTCAACTCCCTCTCTGGTACAACTTGACATTAATGTATTTGGAGATATTGTGCATTATCTGCTAACCATTCTATATCGGTAGTGAAAATAGAAATAAAATATTGGATTCACAGAATTTAACGTTGGTTTCTACAGCTTAAAAAAAGCATAGATGTGTAAATATGTTTTGTGGAAGACATAACTTTCCATGTTCTTGCTATCACTAGCATTTTCTTGTAGGTCAAATGATTTTAGTAATCACTGGGAAAATATGACATTGATTAGAACAATGGGAAAAGCCACAAGGGAAGTTAGTATCTGTTTACTCTTGTCATTACCATAAGAACTTCTATGGCTTAAATGGTAATTCTTTCAGAAGAGTGAGTTTTGTCAGAAAAGAACAGTCAGTACCAGTGCTGCATCACTTGTTGCTGAAATCAAGTCAGTAAGTCTTGACCAGCTTATCCTTTACTTGAAATGAATTAGCATTTTACATTTCAAAGACTAAAAAGAGAGGTGAAACTGTGTTGCCATGATATTACCCTTTTTGCAGGATTCTCAGCAAAACAACAGATTCAGGCTCTTTCAGCATTACCTTATAGTTCATCTTGATCTAAACTGAACGTAGTTTAAGCTCTGCCCTTTTGGTTGAGATGAAAGGGAAGATAAGAGGTAAAATGCCACTTTTTCATTCCCATCAGTCTAGATCTGCATGGCCGTGCTTTTTGCTCCACAGCTGGCTTGTTTTGCAAGGTTAAATCCTGTGGCCCATGGAAGCATCTGGCGAGATTATAAAGCAGGACATCTGACCATTTTGCCCAAAACAATAAAAAAAAATAATATTTCCATCTTTAACTTCATGCTGCAGTCATCTAACTGCCTCATTGCATTTACCAAGAATTATGTAAATATGAGTCCTGCTATAGTAGCTTAAGTCGTTTATCTAAAGCTTACACAGTCAACCTTAAAAGCTGCACATGGACAGGGAGATCTTGCCATCACAAAGACAAGCTTTGGGATCACCTCTTATTCTCTGAAGAAAAATTCCTGAGAGAACTATTTTTTCCCCATGTGATTGGTGGAAACCCCAATCTTCATACCTGGAAAGGTATCTGTAATTTTACAGTGCAGTCTTCCACTTAAGATGGGCAAATATTGGATTATTTCACCTAATCCCAGGTTTTTTTTCCTTCTTGATCACCAACCATCGCTCAGAAAATAATGCCAAGTCCTTGTAGGTAAACAGAATAGTGTAAAATCAAACCTCTAAAGGAAAACATGAAATAGATCACGTGGTTTTACATTCCTGACTGAAGTCAGCGGTATGAATGCAAATCTGTGAAACCAGACAGATTTGTTACAGTCCTATTTCCAACACATATTTTGCAAAGGCTTCAGGGTGATTCACGTTATAAAATTGTGCATGCTGGTTTCACCTTGAGATCCTGATGTCAAAAGTATGAAATGCTTCTTTGTGCTTCAGGCAAACATTCCCAGCTTTATTCAGACTTAGCTTAAATTCTCCTTATCGTGTTTTTATCAAGTAGTCTCAGATTTTAATTTTGCTTTGCGTTTTGTAAATTCATTGTAAATTGAAGTGAAGTATAATCTATCATTTTCTCAATGAAAAAATGTAAGCGCTTAGCTTTATTGCTTTTCATGGACACTGAAATTCTGGTCCACTGATATTAATGATTTTAGCATTTGATCCACTGGTATTAATGTTTTTAGCTTTTAAAAATTTTTAAAAGGTATTTAAAATGTATAATTTTTCCTTGATTGTTTCCATCTGTGGGATTAATTTTGAACTGTTTGACATTTATAAATATATATTTCATAGGTTTGAAGTCATATACCTGCTTAAGACCAGCTGTGGTTCATAACAGACAGTGTAATTAGACATTGCTATCTTTTTGTAAAGTTGGAATAAGATTTTGATTTTAATTAAATTATGATTTATAGGATATCTCCTAATATACAGTTTATGTAATGATGGCATGGGGCAAGGACCAATCTCTACCCCGATCACTGAATGACTAAGTAGAAGAAGACATACAAGTATTCTTATCCTTCTGATTTAGCTAGAAGGCTGCACCAAAGCTTTCACAAAGTAGGGTTGGAGAAACTTTCTTTGAAGTATGAACAGGAACATGTATTATATAAAATAATTTAAATGCAGTTATAGATGAGGCTTCACGACTTCAAACTACGTTGCTAGGTTGTGCCCAGCCCTAGGTCAGGCCAAAAAGGGAGACTATGTTTGGATGATTTTTCTTGAAAGTCTGTCGACATGAGAAATAATTTTGGTACTTTCCTACTCCCTTATAAATCATTTGATATGCTTGGATGCCATTAAGCATACATTAACCTGTGTTTTTTTAACAGGATGAAAAGGCAGAAAAAAGATGAAAGACCATCTTTCATATTCTTGGTGCACATTCTGTCTGAGATAACACTTAGCATACGTTATACATGTGTGTGTAAGAAGTAGGGATGCAACATTGTATAGGATGAAATCTTACATTGAGTGTTACAAACTAATTTTTTTAAGTGAACTTAAGCCTTTGGTGGAAGAAATATTTCTGGTTGTCAGTGAAGTTTAAATAATTCACCTGATAACTCAGTGGTTTTAGAGTTTTCATAGTAGCTTCCAAGCCAGAGTACTTTGTATTCTCATGAAGATTTGCCTTCTTGCTGTGACTTATTCCAAGACAAACGTTCCATTGTACACAGATTTAAGACTGCTGAATGGTAATATGTAGAAAAATTAATGGATTCCTTTATTACACCATAAATGGAGTGAATCATCTTTTTCATCTTTTCAGCCTGGAGAAGAGAAGGCTCCAGGGAGACCTTATAGAGCCTTCCAATGTCTGAAGGGAGCCTACAGGAGAGCTGGCGAGGTACTCTTTGTCAGGAAGTATAGTGACAGGACAAGGGATAATGGTTTTAAATTGGAAGAGGGGAGATTTAGATTAGATACCAGAAAGAAATTCTTTACTGTGAGGGTGGTGAGGCACTGGAACAGGTTGCCCAGAGAAGTTGTGGGTGCCCCATCCCTGGAAGTGTTTAAGGCCAGGCTGGATGGGGCTTTGAGCAACCTGCTCTAGTGGGAGGTGTCCCTGCCCATGGCAGGGGGGTTGGAACTTGATGATCTTTAAGGTCCCTTCCAACTCTAACCATTCTATGATTCTATGATCTTTGCACTAACTAAATATGGAATTGGATTTGAACCTTTAACTTGTTTTAGAAACACACATTCACCTATAAGTTTTGCCTGATTAACTCTTTCAGTAACTTGTTGCCACTGTTACTATTAAGAAACTGGGCATTGCTCTGAGGGCTATATTCTGAGACTGAGACACCAGGCAAATATCAAAATTTCAAGTAATTAAGCTCAACTACTACTGTTTGGACTTGTCTGGATGGGTGTTATCTTGTCTGGATGGGTTTCCTGTGTGCCAATCTATTCTGGCTCATTGAGGCCAGCATTAACTATTTGCTGACTGACTGCAAGTCACCTGGTTAATTCTAACAGTTTCAGGCTGGAAATTATCTTAGTTTCACTATTTTGGTAACAAAAAAAGAGCTACTACAAAAAACTTTGCTTCCTATCCTAAGTCATTTTTCTATGTCTGAGTTTAAGGCATATAGAACAAAACCACAAATAGTTCATCTGCTACATCATCTCCTAACTTCCACGTATCTTCCTGTTTCAGTTTCTTTAAACACTTGGAGTTTCTGTTTTAGGTGTGCACCATTTTTCCCCTACTCTCTGCAAAACTCCATAAATTGAATAGATACACATTTATTCAAACATAACAGACCTCACAAACACAGTATTACTTTGGCCATTCGCACATTGTCTTCCATTTGCCTCAGTTGCTTTTTTTTTTTTTATGTTTATTTTATTTGCGGTTTAAACCAGAAATTCTTCAAGGCATGAGTTAAAGTCCTATAACAGACTACAAAATATCTAGGCTATTCTGTTATGCTGCATCTGTAATGTTGTAAATTCCATTTAATTATAATAACTAATCAAACCTCTCATAGAATTCCCTTTGCGTGAAGAACAAGTGAGGTAGTGTCTCTCAGGAGGTGATCCTGGAATAATCTGCTTATTTAGAAGGAAGTTGTTTGTTTGCAGTCTTTCTCATAAGAGCTATAAATACAAGAAGAATATAGGATATAAGGAAAAAAATGTTTGCAGTAGCGTACTTTTATTCGTGGTTTTTTTTTTAATGCTGCCTTCTAAGAAATAACTGTTTTATATTTAGAAAACCTTAGTGTCTGAGGAATGTAGTACATATGATATATGAACTTTAATAGAATAAAATTGTGGGTTCTGATATAATACAGTTATTAGGTGTTATTCAGATATCATTACTTAAGTGTTCAAAGGCTTCAAAATCAATGTCAATCATTTTATCCTGGAGTGAACTTAGTTGATAAACTGCTGTGTTCTTCAGCTGTAGAAAGCAATACAAATTGCTGGCACTATTGATTTTAATGCTGAAAAGCAGAAAGACAATCTCTCGGGGGAGCTTGCCCTTTTAAATATCAGCCTGAGCATTAAAATTACACCTTTATTTAATATTAGTTTTTGAAGGGAAATGGAGAGTGGCATTTATTCTCTGGTTGAATCAAGTTACCATGTCATAGGTGGTATCATATTCAACAACAATGTTCGAAGTCTATGAAAGGCTTCATAGACACAGCAAATTTCAAATCAATACACAAGCCTAAAAACAACTACTCTGAATTTATCTAGACATGTATCAATTTATGCAAGGGGAATGGTAACTGGTACTTCTGAGGCAGAGGAGATGTTAGTAGCTAAGAGGTGCAATGAGATGTTTAATATCTACGGAAAAGAGAGACAGAAAAATAATATATGGTTAATTCACTATGGAGGCAGGAAAGAGATCATTGTGTTATAATTGTGTGTTATGATGTATAGTTGAGATTCTCCTAGGAGAAAAGGAAAGCGGAATGTCTGGGAAGTATTTATTCCAGTGACTGAGGAAAAGTGTCAACAACTTATGTACATATTTCTTTATGCCCAGGCAGTACTCATGGTCTAGCTATATTTGAGGCATAGAATCATAGAATGGTTCAGGCCCGAAGGGACCTCCAAAGGTCATCTAGTCCGACCTCCCGTTTTTTTTTCTTCTTTTTTTTTTTATATTAACAGCTTTAATTTTCTGCCTTTAAACACCAGTTCCCTGTCAGTTCAATTAGATTGTGTGTGTGTGTGTTTAATTTAGATCAATATACTGCTGCGTCTGGAGTTTTCCTCATACATCCTCTGCAAGTCAAGAAGCGTACCAGCCAGTGGGAACAGCTTTTCTTATTGTCCTTGAGGTGAAAGGCAGTTTGTGGAGAGGGCATTTAGGTGATGCATGCCCTCAAGTTAGGGGAGAGTAACCTGCAGTGATTTGTGAAATTCCCACAGATTGGGGTGGGGAAGAGGTGAAGGTACAGGAAGGTCTTGAAGAGGCATGTCGGTTCTCATGGAAGGTGCTTTTGATGGTGAGCTTAGTCAGGATAGTGAACTGCTTGAATTATAAAAAACATGGCTCTGGGAAGATTTCTTTGAAGATGGATAATCTTCTGGTACTAGGTGTAACTGTTTCATGACTTTTGGTATAGATGCCAGAGTAGGATAATGTGTGGCATCCAGGGTGTACAATCACTGTGTATTACAGTAAATTCTTGTGTGTTATTCAGGTGGTTCTTACAAAAATGCTACCTATTTCCATATAGGTGTGCTTTAGGTGAAAGTGGCACTTTTCAGGACCAGAAGTAGTCAATATTAATTGTGTATTTATTTATATAAAGCTACATAATTTGCATTTTTTGATTTATGATGTGGGATGGCAAAAATATAAATGGCGTCTGAAGTTTAATATATTTTTCACGACCATCAAATGTTAGTTTGTAAAGCCAGGTGTTAAATATGTATACTTTTGTTCCCATTTTGTAATAGCATATCAGTGCTGATTTCTTGGACAGTGAAACGCAGCAAAGTGCTTTTTAATTGGTAAAGGATGTTATGTTCTAGACTGGTTGTGATAATGGGATTTATACTTCTTTCACAGAGCAATTCCTGTGAAGGATTACACATCTCCAGCAAGTTGTTAAGCCTAGAGAGTTTGGGATGTTCCTTACCTCTTAGGATTATTCCAGTTAGTCCATCTGTAGCATAGCTAGACAAATGAATAGCTTTATCCTGTGTGCCCTGTTCCTGCTGTACTGTAGGATGCAGCTCTGCAGCTTCCTATGTAGACACAACATGTGTGTATAAAGCATCCCAAAAATTTGCTTCCTTTGTTCCGTGGTCTTCCTAACCACATTATGAAGATTTTTTACCTTACAGACTTGAAGTCGAGGAGAAAATTATTCCCAGACACGCTATAACCTCGTGATTTGAAGATCAGATCAATATTTGATGATCGGATCGGTGATTTGACCATTGGATGGATAGAGCTTGCCACACATGGGGGAGTGGATAAGGTGCTGTGGGAACCAGCAGCTGAGTCAGCTCTGAGCAGTTTCCCATGTCCAGAAGTAAAACAGCTCAGCAGCTTGTTCAATTGTATAATAAAGTGTTAAGTCGTGGTAATAGGCAGCTTAATAATATGCATGGTGCCAAACATTGCCTGTGGAATACCAAGAGCATTTAAAAAGAAGAAAGTAGGGCTAAATGACATAGTCAGAGCCCAGGGATAAGCTGTTTCACTTTGAGGCTGATACCTTCATGCACATGGGGGACTGTGTCTGACTAACAAAGGAGTGAGAGTTCAGCACCCTACAATTATAAAGTGACGATAATTTTGTAGTACCTAACTTTCAGAATGTTGTAGCCTTTTGGATGAAGCTTTTAATTACATTTTAACAGATTTACTATAGGTGGTGTAGTACTAAGGGATTAAAAATGTTTCACTACAAAGTGAAACAAAAAAATTTGGGGATGAGATACTACATTATAATAAACAATGAAAAACAAACAAAAAACTTCCTACCTGTCTTTTAAATTAAAGTGCTGTATCTTCTCAAACAAAAGAAAGATAATACTGTGATATTTTTATAAAAAATAGCAGCCTCTTGAATTTTCACATTAATTGGAGAGAGCTAGAAATGGTTTCTCAGACGCAGCAAAAAAAAAAAAAAAAAAGTTTTCTTGTGCTGGTCAGTCTTGAGACGCAATCAAGACAGAGGAAAGGCTGGGAAAGTAAGCTGACTGACTATCTGATGCCAAGAGAGGTGCGTGAGCTAGTTTCTGGTTCCCACAACACACAGTGCTCTAGGAGATGGAAGCCAAGCCTTATGCTTCTGTCTCCTGACATGAGGAGGTTTCAGGGTGCTGCTGCTGCCCTCACTGCTCTTCTGGGAAGATTAGAAATGCTGCCGTTTCTTTTACTTCATAGTCTTCAAACTCTGAGTGCACCAAGAGCCTAAGTAAGCATTGAACACATGAACTTGGTCTTGCCCTTTTTAATGTTTTCTCCACACATGGGACACTGTGTCTGGAATCTCCTGGTATTTTTAAGACCAGAAAAAAAAACCCACCTCTAAATACAGTGGCTTTCTTCCTCGTACCACTGTAGTTGAGAGATTTTTGCCTTCGGTTATTTGTTCTGTGATTAATTAGTCCCTAGCAATTGTTTCATTTATTTGTTTAAAGTAAGAGCATGGGCTTGGAAATACAAAACCTTAGTGTACTGATTATCTTTCCATTAAAAAAGGACATTGCCAGCACTCAAATCAAATACTGAATACAAATATTCTCTAATATACAGTATATATTCAAATTTTTCAAACCGAATATTCAAGCCGTGGCAGCACAATCTATGAGACAAGTTTCACATGCAAAGTCATGTTTGTTGGAATTTAAGTACCAAATCTAAAAAACACTTCAGAGTCCAACTGTGATTGCTGGTTGATGTACAGGTGCTCTGAAGCCTTGCAGAAATACTAACGACATGGCTTTTTGCCTGGAAGTTGAGAACTTTTTATGTAAGGGTTTGATTTAAAAACAATATAATGGCTTCATCGTAAATGCAGAAGGTAATGTGATAAAGTAATGATTATATTTGCAAACCAATAATTTTCAGTGACAACATTTCTTTGATCTGTTAAAAAATCCATTAGTTTCAGGATGGGTGTAATAAATTTCTTATAAAATATTGAAAATACTAATTAATTATGGTAACCAATTGTTATAAAATTTATCTGATTACCTTGAAGTAGTTACTGTAATGAGTTTTGTAACTTAAGATATAAATAATCCTTCCATATCAGGGTGAAAAAAACTCACAAAGAAAACCTTTTTGATTATATAGTCTTAAAAGAGAATTATGGAGAAGTCCAGACTGTGAAAGCATTCTATTTAGATATTTCATATTTCTTCATGGCTTGACTACTTGCTGTGAGGGATTTAATGATCTTCTGTTATGTGGATCTCAGTAGTTTTATCACACTCATCTTATTTTTTTTTATTCCTGCTTTTCTGCAAATAATTGTAGGCTCCCTAATAAGAATCAACTGAAAATATCTAAGTTGCACCCAGCATATAAAATTTCCAGAAAAACATTTTCTTTCCCTGCTTGCATGGATGGAGCACCATGCCAGCACATGCTCCGGCACAAGCACGCACATGCATCAACTACAAGAACATTGCACCTCACTTAGAGGTAGATCATGCCAGTTAGTTCCTTGTAGTCAGCAGATGTTTGCACTATAAATTGAAGATAATTGAACTTATAATTGATCTTTCTCAATGTCATCATCATACTGCTACTCTTCCTACTGTGCTGGCTTTTGAGAGTAGATATCTGTCTTGAGCAATGTGGCGGAGGAACATAAAATAGGCAGTGCTACACTGCATGCTACGTTGTCCGAATTTGAACAAACTCACTGCTAAAAAGTCTGACAGAGTTGTATTATCTCAGACACACAACCGAGTGGTTGTTGTAAGTACACCTGTTCAACAGAGGTCTTAATTTTCCCCTATCACTTTTAAAAACAAACTAGGGTGACCTGAGGACAGAAGGAGAGCTGGTCGTAGTCATACTCATGCTGCTCCCACACATGTTATCAATGTATGGTTCCTTCATTATGGGTCAGCAAAAAGCTAACCCATATCTTGTATAACTCCCTGAAATGTAGAAGCAGGCATTTTTATTCTTTCATCTCTCCAATGCTACAGAGCAATTTGGTATTTCGAATAGGCCTGAGGGTAGGGAAAGATAAAATTCTGAGCACTTATCATATAAGTGAAGTACAGAAACAGGTAGAAACAATTATTCCTGAAGGTTACTCTTTTGAGGCTTCTCTTCAGACAACTTGTAAAATATGGCCATTATTTCATGCTTCATTATTTCCATCTCTGTTTTCGCTAACAATGGAAGATGCTTAAAAAAATATGACTAAAGTCTTAATACTTAAAGGCACTTAAGAGAAACATTGCTCAAATACAGTTAGCTTTTATTTTTGGTTCCAAAAGTTCAACTCTGTTTTGCTAATAGAATTTGGTCTCTATAGCATTTGACAGCTAATAAGAAGCTCCTTGTACATAAATAATATTTGCTTTGTACAGTTCATTTTGGCAGTGTTTTAAATAGGAGAGGCAGCAATATATATCAGTGAGTTCTGGTGAGAAAAGCAACACCAATAAAAAAGATCAATGCTTTGTTCAAAATGGAAACTTCCACTGCAGAGCATTTAGGGCAGCTTCAGAGATATGCCAAAAGGTTACCTGCCAGTTGTCTTGGTGGGTCACTGCTCGTATTGTGAAGATATTCACAGCAGCTTGATGGGCTGAAATCTGATTTTACTTCACTGATGCACCAGTTGCATGAATGATCTAGTACTCCTTAAGTCCCCATAAGTCCATGCTTCTTTCATTCCTGACAGCTCCTTTACGGTATTATGAGGCATAACCATTTCAGAGCAGAAGATTTTTCAGATATTCTATAGATCATGGTAAAGTGAAGCGATGCCTTTACCCACCAATATTTTGTATAAGCTAATTTTCTGTGTCTTTGGGAGGAAAGTGAAAGCTTATCCACCAAGATGTTGACTGGTCCATGGTAGTTCTGTCTGGATATTTTTCTCAAGTTCTAGGAGTAATTTTTTCTGTGTTTCCTAGTGGTTTATATTAAAACGGGGAGTCTAGACAATACAGGATTTGAAAGAAGTAAAATGAGGCTCTATAGATATGTTCATGAATTATTTCTGCTTTTGGTCTACTTTACATTTAGAAAAGAGTGTTCATTTTATGAGGAAAAACTATACTCAATCTGTACTTGAAACTGAGCTTACTGGGATGCACTACTACATTAACTCTGACATTTGTTGGGTTGGATTACGCTGCTTGACCTCCTGCTAAAATGCAAAGATGCATTATAGCACTGAAGCACCAAAAGCAGCCCACAGAAGTTAATGATGCTTTAGATATATAGTCCATTCTTTTATTCAGCTAATCCTCTGTTCTGCTTTTTCTGCCACCTTTTTAATTATGAGGCCAGTGAAAACAGAGGAGTCTTTTTTATCATCAACTTTACAAGGCAGATAAAAGACCAAGACAGAAATATTTTGTTGGTCAAGGTTGCTTTCAGAGTTGTTAGCATTCCACAGAAAAAGAGAGATTAAAGTATGTGTTACAGCCTTGTAGTGTGATGTCTCAAATCGGACTCATGGTCTCACCCATTTTTTTGTACTGAATGCTGCTTACTTGCATTGTCAGCATTCCATATGGTTAATACATGAGCCAATTCACAGATCTTTTTTCCTCTGCTACTTAAATTTTCTTTGCTAGGAATAATGTGTCTGCAGATCCTTAGTACTTGGCACTATTCTGTTTCTCTTTCAGTCTTAGACAAGAAAAACAAGTTGAAATCACAATTAAATATTAATAGCCTAGAATAGTGGGGATGGTAAAATGATTCATTAGTTTTATCTTAGAAATTTGAGATGTTTATTCATTAGTCACAACTTTATGAATCAATAGCTTAATGGGAAATTAATCTAATTTTTTTTCCTTCAAAAAGTAATTGTTTGGAATTCTTTTCTCTTGATTAAAATCCAGCTCTTGTAAGTACAAGAGAAACTTGAATTCTTTCACAGGAGCAAGCATTTGCACTAAAAGCAACTACATCTTCTGTATGTGTATGCTTAGTTGTGTATAGGAAGAGGGCAGAGTATTTTCTCACATGCACCCAACAATAGAACCTAATTACATTGAAGAATAGAACTGAATGAAGAGTTCACCCAAGCTACATAAAAGAACTTTCAATTCTCTGGCTCAAATACACATACAGGAAATTAGTTGCACCAAGAATCCAGTTTACAGTGTTCGTGTGAAAGACATGTTATTTGAAGTCATGGATTGACTAAGCAGTGAGTATTCCTCAGCTTAGCCCCCCAGATACAACTCAACCAGATTGTTAAAAGGGATCTCAGGACCTAATTTCTCCAACTCTGAGGTGTTTTCTGCAGTACTTTTTCTAAATAAGAGCATATGCCGACTTCACAACCACATGACTTCACTAAGGGCAAATCATTCCTGACAAATTTGGTGGCCTTCTGTGACGCAGTTACAGCATTGGTGGATAAGGGAAGAGCAACTGACATCGTCTACCTGGACTTGTGCAAAGCATTTGACACTCGCATCACATCCTTGTTTCTAAATTGGAGAGATATGGATTTGACAGACAGACTACAAGGTCGATAAGGAACTGGCTGGCTGGTCACACTCAAAGAGTTGTGGTAAACGGCTCCATGTCCAAGTGGAGACCAGTGACGAGTGGCGCTCCGTGAGGTTTGGTACTGGGACCAGTACTGTTTAATATCTCTATCAGCAACATGGGCAGTGGGATTGAGGTACACCCTCAGCAAGTTTGCTGACAACACTAAGCTATGTGGTGCAGTCGACACACTGCAGGGAAGGCATGCCATCCAGAGGGATGTGGGCAAGCTCGAAAAGTGGGCCCGTGCAAACCTCATGAAGTTCAACAATGCCAAGTGCAAGGTACTGCACCTAGGTCAGAGCAATCCCAAGCAGAAATACAGGCTGGGTGGAGAATAGATTGAGAGCAGCCCTGAGAAGAAGGATTTGGGGGTGTTAGTTGAAAAGGTCCCTTCCAACCTGAACTATTCTATGGTTCTGTGACATGAATGTCAGCTTGTCCTGTGTTGTCTCCAGTAGTGGTAAGTCCTTATGATATTGCCTTCCCCTATGCTTTCCCACAGCCCAGGTATTTTCAGCCCCAATTCATATATGCTCCTGACTGTGTCGTAACCCTCAATGGAATAGTTTTTCCATACCGATCCTGTTGTTTTTCAAAGGCTGTATGTAAAGTAATCCCTACAGTAAAGACAGATGAGTAATATAGTTGTCATGATGCTTCACAGCACAGAGGGACTCTGTATGTTATCAGTAGCTGAAGTTATGACTTAACTACAGTGTGTTAACAACTACTATGTTAAATTAACTTTGTATATACTACCCATAAGCATAGCTATAGTTGAGATTTTATCAGATTTTAGGTATCTTAGCAAGGGAATTTGTGACCTCATGTTGTTTCTTTGATCCTAGTGCTGTTCCTTGGTATTGTGAAGTCAGGACCTTTCTTTTTTTCTTTTATTCTTTTTTCTTTCCCCTCTTTGCTTCCATACATGCATCCATCACTACAGGCACCTAAGGACTGTACAAAAATAGCCCTCCAGTCAGAGGTTTGATTACATCATCCAAAAAAAGACAACCCTCATGTCTTATTTTCTCCTACTTGCTTTAGCCTTCAGGCTGTCTTGATCTGGCTGAGTTTGTGTTGGGTTAGACATGTTACAAGATCAGCTTTCCTCAGTCCCCTGCCTACCAGCTATTTGGGTGGTCTTGAGGCCTCCCACTGGCTGTGTAGGCCATATTTGTGAATTGCAATGTGCTGTGTGAGAACCATTTCCTTTTGTTTGTTCATTTGAGTGAATAGTTCATTCCTAGCAACTTTTTCCATGTCTTATCATAATTTCTTGTTCAGGATGAAGTGCTCTTTTTTATTCATTTGTTCCTTGCACAGGAAACTCTTCCATATTTTGATAGTCCTTGTTACCCTTCTTTGGATTATCTCAATTTCTTAAAATTTCCTGTGTATCTTTTGTTTTCTTGAGTGCTGCTGAGTGTTGAACTGATGTTCCGTAGAGCCACAGATCATAATCCAGAGGTTATCTCACTCTGGCCACTTCATGCTCATCCATTCAGCCTTGTAATGTCCTGAAGTTCTTAACAGTCAGTCTTTGCCCTTCTGCATCCTGAATAACATGGTACCATTGGCAAACTGCCAGCCAGCCAACTCCTCTCAAGCAAAAAATATTTATTCTGATGTACTACCAATTCCAGACTTTCTGCTATTTTTAATCATTTCCCTAGTACTGTCATCAACATTTGGGTCCCCAGATCTGTCATATTTTTTCCCCATTAAAATCGCATTTATCATTCTTCAGTCCTCAGATGCCAGTGCTGTCTTAAGCACGAGATTCTATCCTGCAAATAGTAATTTAGCTATTTCATCCCTGAGGTTCTTTAGGATCCTTAGGCAGAAACTGTCTGGTCCTGCCTTTGTTTTTTTGCCCCCTCTGCATATATGAAAATGGTGTATTCAAATTTTATCTTTGGTGCTAAATAAAACAGCCTGAACAATGTTTTCACAGTGAAAATACAATGTCAAGCCATTAGCTTTATTTGGGTAACTTGTTAAGGCTAGAAGACAATGACAAGCATAAAAATACCTGATCTTGGATGTCTTTCTTTTTGATGGTATTTATTTTTCCCTTGAGTCAGAGGGAAAAAAGTTTTCCTATTTTAAGACCAAAGGAGAAGAGAAATGTCTTTAAATGTTTTAAGTGTTTCTGACAGTTTTTGAAAAACTGTACATTTCTGCTGGATTCAAAGCTTATTTACTTCCATGGGAGTTGATCAATTTATCCAAAGGATTTAGATTCAAACTCCCACTACAAGGTTTGAAAGTTTTGCTGACTGAAACAGGTTATGGTACCAATAAGGATAACCAGGAGCTCCTCTAAAGACTGTAGCAATAAATATTTATATTTTAACTTTATATTTTAAAATAATAACTTCAAAATAAAAAGGACACATTTATAGGTAGGACTAAGTAGAGTATATTTTATATTTCTTATTTAGCCTTTTAGTTACATTGCTGAATATGGGGGTCTGAATTATCCAAACATCAGATTTTTTTCTATAATATGTAATATAGAACCATAGAATATTTTGGGAGTTGGGCTGGAAAGGACCTTAAAAGGTGATCTAGTCCATCCCCCCCTGCAATGAGCAGCAACATCTTCAACTAGATTAGGTTGCTCAGAGCCTCATCCAACCAGGCCTTGAATGTTTCTGGGGATGGGGCATCTACCACCTCTTTGGACAACCTGTTCCAGTGTTTCACTGTAAACAAAGTCTATCTATTCTAAACATGTATGGAATACCTTTATTTAGCAAAAAAAAAAAAAAAGGTTCATCTCAACTCGTTTTAGAACTCAAGAAACTTGATGTCAATTTTCAGTCCTATCTCATAAAGACTATGAAATTCTAGCAGGAATAAAATAAATATACAGTGTATAAGTATACATTAAGTATACAGTGTAATTTAAAAGGAAGTAATATAAGGCATTTCCTGTAACCTCGATTCTCTTCTTATTATTGCTGTACAAAAACTTTTCAGAAGCAAGCTAGCAAAAGAGTTAAAATAGAAAACAAGTGGTTCAATAGGCTAAAAGTATCATTATTGTATTTTTTCTTTTGATATGTTATCCTAATTATTAAGGTAAGATTTACGAGATGTTTTTATAAAATCTTTTTAAATTTATCTTTTAGAAAATGAAACATTTTGTGGAATGGATTATGGCCTGATAATATGTAGTCTTTTTGCTGAAGCAAAAGTTTTCTAAACTTTCAAACCCACAGTTAAGATGTTTTTGAATGAGTAAATCTTCAAGGATAGTTGCATAACAGAGAAAATGTCTCTCTATGCTCGTGTCTAAGCAGCCTTTCTTGTCACAAAGAGCATCTTTGCTGAACAGCTGCATAAACATTTGGGATACTATTGTTATCAGAGGAATTGTTCAAGTGTTCATGTTTTTAAAACTTACCATTATGCTTGGGCTGATAGCCTGGAAAGAGAATTTTGAATACTGTACTATCTTAATCAGATGTCGCGGTATGTCAGCCACTTACTTGTTTTCCAAAGCTGCATCTAAATGAAAACATAAGCTGGGTAGCATAGTTACAAATGACAAAGCATGTAAAGCATGTCCCAGTTTGAGGTAAAACAGAACTAACTTTCTTTTCAGTAATTTTATCTTAGCTAGGCCTCTTCTAACTCTCTGAAATTAACAGCATATTGTGAAAAAAATTGTTCTCAGAGTGATAAGACCAATGTTTGTACTTCATGCCAAGGAACAGTATGCAGAGAGGCTCTTGCTTATACTTATTGCTATAACAACCAAGTTCAGCTAATTTTGTTATTTGCCCCATTGGAGGGTCAGAAATGGAAAAGCTTAGAGGGGTCCCACCTGTGGGGAGGAGCAGACAGGGCAGGTGACCTAAACCTGGTATTCCATCCCATCTGCCCCATGCTCAGTATAAAAGCTGAGGGATCAAAGGGTCAGCTCTCTTTCTTAAATGGCCAATGTCCAAAGAGGACTCTGTCTGTTCATCTGCCTTTGATCCCGATCTGTGTATTCCTGACTCCAGATCTGGAAGTCAGTTCCCATCCATCGCTAAGTCCAGTCTGGGACTTCCCCAGTGCCTGCCAGTGATGTCATCCTGGGAGCTTGATATGGTTTTGTATATATTGTATCTATTTTCATTATTTCCTTTTGAATTTTAATATTAATATTTCATTAAAGTAGTTTAGTTCATTCTAAAATCATAAATCTCTTTATCTCTTCCCCTTTTTCTCCTGAAGTGAGAAAGTGGGGGGAGAACATCTGTTGCCGTGGTAGGGCAACTCATCCTAAACCACGACAGAACATCAGGAAAATACTCTTCTCAAACTAACCTGTACTCTAGAGAGGCATTATACACTGCTGAATAGTCTTTGGGTAATTGTTAGACAAGATACTAGCAAGGGTTGCACTACTTACTATTGCTCTAACTTTTGTTTTAACATAGTATTGGGAAAAAATAATTTTAAAAATTATTTCTTCTGCAGTTCCTTCCTGATTTACATTTCCAATTCTGTCTTTAGAGTGGAGCAAAGCCCTTCTTTCTGTTTTCCCTGAAATTTAGTTTGAAAATACTCTCTCCTTTTGAAATGTGAATAAGCTTATGCTGTTGAAATTCCTTGAATCAATAAATGCTTCTGCTTAACCATCTCCTTTTCAGAGAGCTTGGTTATGGCCTTGCCATTATACTGCCATCTTACCATTCTAACGCTATCTAGGATCAAGGTCTATCTAGGATCAAGAAAATTTTTAGGTCTACTAAATCTCTTTGTTACTCAGTAGAAGACTAATATAAAATGGCAGATCTGGCTGGCTGAGGGTTACTGTGGAAAGAGGGAGAACATCCAATTAATCAGCAAAGTTTCTGAACAGAGCTGGACAAATCATTCCAAAAGAAATCCACAAGTCCACAAAGCTCACCTGAATTGTAGTTCAGCAAAGTTGAAAGGCACACTAATGACCCAGTTTCCAATGAAGACAAGCCACGTACACCTGAAATTATTCAATGTCATGCCTTGGCTATATTTCAGGTGATGACAGATGGTGTTAGGATTTTGACTGAAGCTTTCTGGATACAACTTAGGCAATTATGGCTAAAAGACAAAACTTTAAAAAATATTTGAAGGCTTCTCAAATTTGGAGAAGTTTTTCTAAACTCATCATATCATATAATACACATATTATATACATACATAATACATATAAATATATATTTATATATAAATATGTATTATAGTAATATATAAATATATTACTATATAATATATATTATAATATATAATATAGTCTAATAATATAGAAATATTAGAAATATAGAAATATATAGAGAAATATAATATGATAATATATAAATATAATACGTACATATAATACATATATCATATACATACATCTGAGTCAAAACTGAATCCAGTCTTGCCCCTCTGTCCTTTGTTGTTTGAAGACATTCCTACTAGACTTTTGAACCCCTCTCCAGTTTTGAGTAAATCTCAATTGTCTATCATGTTATTTTTAGGCAAATATAGAATCATAGAATGGTTTAGATTGGAAGGGACATTAAAGACCCTGCCATGGACAGGGACACCTCCCACTAGACCAGGTTGCTCAAAGCCCTAGCCAGCTTGGTTTTGAACACTTCCTGGGATGGGGCCTCAATTGCTTCTCCGAGCAACCTCTTCCAGTGACTCACCACTCTCAGAGTGAAAAATTTCTTCCTGATACCTAATCTACATCTACCCTCTGCCAGTTTGAAGCCATTACCCTCATCCTTTCACTGCATGCCCCTGTAAATATGTATTAATTTACATATGTAATATGTAAATATGAAGTAAAACTTGGAGTCAATGGCAGCTGCTGTAGTTTCACTTCATAAAAATTGACCATTGAAAACCCTAACAAAAGCCTTGAAACATGACTAAGCTCTTAGGCTTGTAGTATCTGGCCTTTTGTGTGACTCTAGGTGTTAGAATAATATGAGGTTGATTAGCAGGATTATTTTGTCTCTCAGAATTATAATACAAATTCAATTGTTTTGCTACTGGTGGAAGTTTGTATTTTCAAACGTGTGCCTTTAGGATTGTCTAGATTCTGTGCTCAAGTAGCTCTAAACCAGCTTTCTCCTTAATATAACAGCTTTGCAGCAGGGTTAAAATGGTGTTTATGGCTGTGGGCTACTGAGCGTAATATTTTGGAATCCATGCCCTTTCTAAGAAAAGAAGCTACAACTACAGCTATTTTCTTTGGATTTTCTCATTAAACACTGATACTCTTGATAGGTCAGCAAGCTCATAGCTGTGTTGGCTCTCAGGTGGGATAAGGAATTTTTGTGTCCCTCTCATAAAATAGGGACATGAGGAGAAACATATTTTATCCTTCTACCTACAACAACTTTAAATACCTATCCAGTCTTGATGTCTCCATAGGAAATTCAAAACTTCTTGCTTTCACAAGTGAAGTTCCATACTGTGAACAGACATCCCTGGGGCTATCTGGTATATGATATAATAAGCAATGGGAGGAAAAGAAAAAGAAAACAGAAAAAAAAAGAGAAAGATAATAAAAAAATTGCCTCCTGACATTGCAAAGACAGCTGATATTTTTTCCTTACAATTGAAAAGCCAGCTCAAGAGAGAAAGTCTGCTTGGGTTAGAAAAACTAGAAAAATGCTCAAAAAGAATTATTCCTTCTCATCAAATAAATACTTTTGTCATGACAGAACTGTCATTTCAGAAGGTTAGATTGCTTCTGGTATGAGATTTTACTTGATATAAATGCACAATTTAATTTTTCTCACCAGGAGATAGAGAGATTATTGTTTGATATATAATTGGCTATATTAAAAACTTGTTTTAAAGATGGCATATGAGTAGAAAAAAAAAAAGAAAGAAATTGTATGGGAGAGACTAACTAAAAATCCTCCCATAATTTTCTCTCAATTATAGCAGTTCATCTTTTATGCATTCATCATCCTTGGCACTTGATTACATCAAATTTTCATTGGAAATATATAGAGTGGATTGGCACTCACTATCTTTTTTTGTTGACTATATCATGGGTGGGCTTGAAGAAAGAAGTGGATCTGCAAGTTGCTCTGAAGGTGGTGAACTTCAGATGTCTTCAGACCTATTCAGTAAATTAGTCCTGCTATACCAAGTCAAATGACCAATCTTCTGTGTTAGGAACAGTGTTACTCCGTGTACTTTCATTCCTCGTGTTACAGATGAGCACTTGGTAAATGAAAAGCATCTCCAGTAATTGTGTCAGTCTCATAAAGACCTTACAAGTTGCAGAATGAAATGTAAAATTGTGCTGTAATTCAGTGGAACTTAGTAAGTAAAAGGAACTGCATGGGTTTGGGCAGTTGGCTTTCCTGGGTGATTCTCTGCCTCCTTGAACAAGGGGATCAGTGTATGGCAGGGTTGCTGTGGCTTCTGTAATGTGAGATCCTGCTGGGGCTGTACATCTGTCACTGTTTTAAAATAACACTGCTGAGCATGCTCGAAGTGTGCAATATATTGTGTGTGTGCCACAGCTCATAAAACTGACAGCATCATCAAGGATGGAAATGACATTTAGTTCAAACTCTTGGACATTGCCAATTTCTGAAGCTTTTCATGTTGAAAACTCTTCTGCTTAGCCGTGAGGCTGAACAGAAGAATTAGCAAGATGGCACAAATCACAGTATGCATATTGCAATAGTTCTTGGATGATTTTCAGTAGGACATCTAGAAGTAAAACCAAATACTTTTCAAAGTGTTTGCACCTGCATTTTTGCAAATCTGTGCCACCTATTATTCAATAAGTGACCTTGATTATTTAATTGTAAGGAAAACCTAGTTAGCCTTCAAAAGACTTTGCAAACACAGATCGCTTTTTCCCAAGCCAAGACTTGGAAGATAAATTCCCAGTGTGTGTATGTATATGTATATATATCTCTCTCAGTGAAAAAGCATATGTGCCCACTGCAGCCTTCTACGTTAGAAAATAACTGAGCTAATAAGAGGGCATGCTGTTGTACATAAAACCAAGCAGTTTGACAGATTTAACTAATTGTCATGTTCTGACCTCCTCCATGGAGGACATGGAGTGTACACATGTAAATTGAAATGTCATAACAATTAATTATGTCATTATTTTAAATATATAAGCGTGACACTTCCCGTGTTGCTATTGAATAATAGTTTTCAATGTTATGCTGTTGTATGATCTTTTGGAAGATATCTGCAAAAGAAATCTTTTCAGTTTTGCCAATAAGGCTTTTCTTTTTTTTTTCTTTCTGGTATTATTGGGGTTTTTGTCATAGTTAAAGAACATAGAGGTATAACTGGTCTATAACTGTCCTTATTACATGTGATTAATGCAAGACCAATAACCAATAGAGTATCAGAAAATCCTAACAAATTTTCATAATTTAAAAATCATAATCTATAGCAAGGATGAATAAATCTGGGAAGGAGAAAGGTTTTCAGTAGGAATTATGTAAATTACGTGAAATGTTCAAAGTAAGATTGATTTTTTTTATATTTTGTTTTTATCCGATTGGTGTCCTCTGAGAGAAACGTGAGACACGTTTTTTCTGAGCAATATCTTTTTATTTACATCCGCTCGACTCATTAGCACAATAAAAAAACAAGATCTGGTACTAGAGCTGATGAAATAATTGCTGCAAGCTGAATGTTTAGATGCATTGTACCAGTTAAATGTAGAAAATTCACCCATTAGGATCCCTTGTGCCCCCAATTTGTCATTCACTCCCAATTAGGAATTTTCTGTAGAACAAACAAACAAAAATCCCTCAAGGACCAATTCTTCAAGGGGTTGAGTGTACTGAGATGGTGAACAACCTTTGTTTCAGCTGAAGTCATGTCTCAGAAGTTCACACGTTTGTTCAGGCTGATGTGCTGGAGTCTCTTATACCCATGATAATTATTGAGGCATTTTGATATTTTTCCCTTATTATTATTCTTCTCACCATTGCACTTTTTTTTTTTTTTCCGAATGTGTTTGCATTGCATGAGATCATTTTTCTGTGACACAGAGTTGGTTTCTTTTTATACATTTACACATAATTCATAGTGGTAAACAAGCTCTGATGGGCTTTTGGAATGTGTAAAAAAGTTCATGTGTCTCATAGGGAGGTCTGTGGTAGGTCCACACCAGTATGGAAGCTGGAAGACGGCTATTGTCCCGCAGCTTTCTCTTTCTCCCCTGGGTAGCTTAGCGTAAGCCACAAGCATCTTATAAACTGTAGCAGTCTGCAACAGCTCCTAACTGCTAATTTCGTTTAGGGTAATCAGACTACCTAACTGCGTCTTTCGTGATTTTCACAGGCTTTTATTGCTGAAAATTTTGAAGTGGTTTCAAAGAATTTGCTGGTTTTAACACAGATGAGCGTCTAGCCACACTGAAAAATCCTGAGCTTCTGCAAAAAAAATAGTATTCAGCATCTTTTGCAATGCAAGGAGGACTTGGCATATACTGGGGTCCATATGGAATCTTACTAACAATTTTCTTGGCCCTTTCTTCTTAAGTCAGTCTTGCTGTTGATGGTATAACCTCTTTGTTTCTTTTAACTTATAACAGTAACAGTTTGGCCTGAAACAGTGATAGATACCATCCTACATATTTATCCTCTGCGTTGCTGGAAGAGGAAATATTAGCTACCATTTTGCAATTATGCTGCTGTCCAGTTTAGGTTTTATATGGTGTGAAGCAATACAATATTTCAATAGGAAAGTATGTACTAGTGTTAAGTGGGTTCAGGGGATAATTCTGATGAAATGAAATCCCTATAAAAGTCTGTGTAAAACTAATTCATCCTCTTGTATAGCTGCTACACTGTACCAATGAATTTAGGTAGCAGCCTTGAGGTTTCAAGAGGAAATGAAGGGAAGTTTGTTCTTTTCCCAGAACAACTCCAGAGTAATGTTAATCACTATCATGATAAAGCAGCTAAGCAAACTTTAAGTTTCAGATATGGTTTTAATACAGCTATGTCAGCAGACTCTGTGACATCCGACAGAGCCTTGTATAAGATGCCAGATGTGTGTGCTTGCTGAAATAGTGCCTAAAGGACAATGTTTGCCTGGTACTTTTGCCAATTGTTGAAGGTACATGGTACCCAGCTCTTGTTTTACAGGACAGCTGGATTGCTGCTGCGTTTTGCTGAGGACATGAGTGTGCATAGCTAAAGGGTATCTTGTGCATGAATCTCTGATGCCCAAAGTACTCCTACTTATACATAAAAAGCAAATTAAAGGAGGAACTTGGTGAGTTTAGAAAGGAGGATTTTTCTAGTCAGCAGAATGACTGGAAATAAATGTTTTGATTAATTAAAATCAGTATGTCTACTCATGGACTAAGGTACCTGAGCATTATATATATGAGGAGTTATTGCACTGGACTCTTTGATCCCTTGCTTTGAGAATTAAATACAAAAGTCTCATTCTCAGTCTCAAGGTTGAATACAAATCCTTGTGAGCCTGCCCATGTTAAATTGTGTCCTGTCACTTTCCCCAGCATTCAAAACTTTTAGCGAGGCCAAGCTCACAAATCCCTTCTCTTAGTCTCCTTCTTCTGTGCTGTCACTACATGCAGAGTTAACCCCCATAAAAATTTACTAATGTGAGCCTTTTCCCAGTCTTCCTATAAATCTCTCTCTCTTACAGTGCCATATAAAATTCATTGACGAAAAACTAAATCCGTTGTATTTGCGTGCTGGTTAACTATCACAGGAATAATTAATCGTAACTATTACCTTTCATGCCAAAAGACTTATTATACATGCTCCACTGGAGCAATAATATGAATTGTTTTACCTAACATTAGATATTTATTTAGGGCTATATCTTTAATTTGGAGGTTTGTTATAAAGTGTCAGAAAATCTATTTATATCAAGGAAGTATTTATAAACATTCCTTTTACAACAATTCTTATGGAAGGTTTCCGAGCGGTTATTTGGTGTTTCCATACAAAAACATTTTTCTTCCCCGATAGAGACATAAGCAAGACAATTGCAAAGCATTCAAATTAAGTCATACCAAGAAATGTAGTACTGATGATATTCATGAAGGAAATTACGTGGAAAATAAGTAAAAGAACAGATTATCTTTCTAAAAAAGGAAACAAGACATAACTTTTTGAGATAGCCACTTTTTACGGTTTCATCTGGGAAAAGTAGCTTAAAGTTTAGGGCAGTAGTAACAACGATTCTGAATTAATCCATAGGCAAATGGACGGGAATCAATGCAATGGAATGGGAAGGAAGTGACATGTGGAAGAACAGACTTTACCCAGCAGAAATTGCCCCTTGACGCGCTGAACAGAGAGCATTACTGACTGATGGAGTTGAAAGCTTTTCATACAAAAAAAACCCTCAGAGAAATCAGCCTCATGCTGTTTTCAATCACTTTTGGCAAGTTGGGTGGGGAAAAGTCCCTCTCAGTTGCTCCCTGGAGTAGCTGATCCTGCTACTGGGCAGCTTTCCCCTGATCCCCTGCACTTTAAGTTTTTCTTTTTCCTCCTTACGTTTTGTGCCTTTTCATGTCAGTGTTTGCCTTTTAAATCTTAAAGCTCCTAACTCTAACTATGCCCACATCAGCAGGGAGAACAGTTTGTCCCAAGACTGTGTAGAACTGCGGGGAAAGAGGCAAAAATGCCTTCCAGGTCTTCCCCCAGACTACCAAAACCAGTGATTAAGTGGCACAACTTCTCTATGAGTGAATTTCAGCAGCAAACAAAAAGATGTATTGTAATATCCGCGTGGGAATATGAGATAGGTCCCCATGCAACGGCTGGAGGAGTAGGGGATTAATGGACAGTTCTCTAAATTATTCCCTGGTCTCATCTTTTTATTGAAATTGTAATAAAATGTAAGGTTGAAACCAAAGCCTAGGAAGGTGATGTGTGTTTAAATCATAGTGGATTTGCCTGTGGTTGCATTGATGAAGCACGACTGTACAGTAAACTTAGTGAACTGTGACAGAGCTTTGTGTGGCTTCAGCAGGATCACTTGCATTCAGCAGTTTGCTGAATTTAAATCTTGATTCTGGTGTTGGTTTGTATTTAGGATTATTTTTATTCATGATATGGGATTGCCCCTGATACCAGTCTTCAGCAGACTATTTTAAAACAATTTTGAGTTTCAGTTATAGGCAATTTGGTTAAATGCCATTTGTTTGGGTTTTCCTTCAGTCCGTAGTGATATCCAATGAGTAATAGAAGACATTTTACTCCTGTCAATTAACCATGCCTTTACTGACATACCATCAAAATTGTAGCAAAATCTCTATTTGAAACTACTGCCAAGTTTCCCAGTTTTAATGAAAATATTAGAAAGAGGTGTGATAATGTGGTAACTTCGCTGCCTGCGTCAGTAGATTGAACTGCTGTTTCACCTGGTGCCTTGAACTTTGCATGTTATTAAAATTGCTTTCACTTCTTTGATTTATATGTGACTTTAGAACATATCTTATTGCATGAATCTAGGTTTTAGTTCTGTGTTTTATTTTTAGACATATTTTCTTGGTAATTGAAAGCTGTGATGATGCATTAAGGAGGATGGTAGCATAAAAGAATCGACTTGCAGTGATTCCAACATTTCCCTTCTTTGAACCATCAGTTGGCTGCACAATATATAGCAATTTTGCTTTGAAACATGGGATTTCAGTCTATAATCTAATTATTGCTGATTTAGAAAGTAATTTAAATTAATTTGGAAATAGTATTAATGATTTTTCAGATAAATAAGCTGAATAACAGGAGAAATGGATGCTATTTTTCATTATTATATGTTTGCTTTAGTTGTATTTTGTTTCTCAGTTTTACTCATTTTTTATGCTTTTCAAGTTACACAAATATAATATATGAACCAACCCCCCTACATAGCACTTAATTTATAGTTTCCTTAAAAAAAATTTAAAATACATAAGGGAGATACAAACTCAGTTCTTACTAAGTAGAATTGTGTCATTGTTTATAATGAATTTATTATTTGTTTGCTTGTCAGCTTAAAGGATCCATGTCCTACGTTTTACATTTATTTCCAAATTGTTATGGCTAGTTAGTGTTCATAAAATGAACATGATCTGTGTATACACAAAATATACAATATATACACACAAAATATACAATATATACAATGCATATAGTATATAAATACAATAACATGATATTAACAGATGACACAGATAACAATGGTAAACAAAGTAGTACAAATTCAACAAATTTTCATTTTTTCACAGGTACTAGCAATTTTTTATTATATTTAGGCTAGTATTTTCCTCTCTAAGAAACTGATATGGTCAGAATCAGTGAAGATTATTCAACAGATTCAAATCCAAATAATATTAACATCTTTAATTTCTCATGAACCTGTATTCTAACTTTAACAAAACACAAAAATAGGAGCCCAGTCCTTATAGCTGTATTTCTAATTGTGAATCCAGAAATGCAGTCCCTCAACTGCTTTCATACTGAGCACTGTTTATGCGTAAGAGGTCACTGCATTTAAATATGCAAACCTTTCCTCCTGCCACGGTCAGTAATCTGGCTATTTTACCTTAAAGAAAGAAAGAAAGAAAAAAACCCATTAAATAAAGCCAGCTGATCCTTATAGTGTAATTTCTTTTACATCTCTTTCTATGGATGGCTTTCAGCAGTGATTACATCTTAAGGTGTACTCCTTAAGTGGACCAAAGTATCAGAAAATTTGTAAATCTGATTTTAGTGTAACAGAGGTAATTAAAACACTATATGCAAACAACAGATTAAAATTGGTGGTTTACTTTAGTCTGAGGTTATCTGCAGTTCTATTTTTCTGGCTGTGCATCACTTGAAAGACTGAATATGGGAGTTGTAAACAGTCTTGCTTGCCTCTGCTTAATGTTGCCCTTGCTTTGTTGCCAACAGTGGTTAAAGATGTCCCCTCCCTTTTCTGCCTCCCATCCTCAGCAGATCCTTTCCCTTCGGTTACTCTGTGGCCTTTTTTGGGGGAGGGAGCCTAAGCACTTCCATGGAGGAAGAACTGAAGAATACATTACAGGGAACCAAATTCACATAAGGCCAAATAACGCCTGGATTAGGCTTTCTGAGAGCAGCTGGATCACACCACTCTTGTTTAGCTCCCCTCAGGTACCATGCTGAACCTGAGAGTCAGAGCTTGATGTGATCTGTGCTTCTCTTACCTCTCCATTTGTTTCTTCCTCACAAAACAGTGGGTCTGATGCTATAAAACAGAAGATCTAGTGAGGAGGTCAAGTTTTTAGTGGAGGTGTTTTTAATATCTTTTTTTATACATATATATATACTCCTCCACATATATATATATATATATATACACACCATCTATCCTTCTTTGGAATTTTAAGATAAATTTTAAATGGCTCTTCCTATGTTGATTTAACCAAGATTTTTCTCCAGTGATTGCAAAAATGTTAAATGTCTCACTCCATGTGTTTATAAGCTAATGTAATGTGTAAGGTCAAGGTGCTCAACAACAAAAATCCAATTGCACTCTGATGACAGTGGTGGGACTTGTTTCCATGATCTGTAATACTCTAATAATGGAGGGTAATATCAACTGAAATGTTATATCCACAGAAGACCAGTCTTTCTTTACCACAGTTACAAGCACAAAGTAACCAAATGTCAGCATGAGATCTGTAAAGATGATCAGTTTAGTTGAAAGTTCTCAGAAGTAAGTTGGAGGGGGCATTTAATTCTGCGGTATGTCCATGAAGTTTTCTAGTTGTTCATCTTTGTTAAATGTGTTTTAATATCATTCTCATTCCTTCTCTCTCTCTCTTTTTTTTTTTTTTCTTTTTCCTTCCATCCATCCATTGTCACATATTGCATTCTTGATTACAGTCTGTGTAATCGTTACCACCGTGTGAAGGCAATTTCCCACATCACCAGGTACGGTGTCATATGTCTCTGGAAACGTGTGTGTGTTTTTGCAAACCTATTTAGTGTTGTGTATCATCAGAGCAAATTTCTTTTACATTAACCTCTCTTCTTCCTCTCTTCCTTTCCTGTTGGATATGAGCAAACATTTCTGCAGAAAAGTGATTTTTTAACTAAATTTTTTTTTGTAATTTAATATAATACTCTGGAAAAAAGAAGTATTGTCTTTCTTACGGGCTAGAAAGCACTACTATATAGGTTTGTGATTGTCTTGGGCCCTGTAATCTTTTTAGTGGATTAACATTTGCTATGAAGTTTCATTTTTGAAAAATCCCTGAGCTGCATTGTTCAGTTAGTTTTTGTTGTGATTGTGAATAGTTTATATTAAATGCTTGATATTAAGCTGTATTTTTCACCTCTGTAATGGTAACCACTGATGAATAAATCGGTATTTTTGTCGTTCCTTATTGTTTTAGTTCTGTGTATCCAAACTGTCATTCATCAGAGTTTATTATGTACCTTTCAGAAACATGTTATGTGCAGATTGCTGTAAGGCTAGCTGATTATTATTTTTTTTGGAGAAAGTAGCAAGATCCTGAAGATGCTCATTTACATGCAAATTTTTATGATTTTCTAATGATGTTTCTGAACATCACTGGCTTGTAGCTTGATTACTTTTGCACTTTGGCAGAAGAAAATTTCATTAAAGAGCTGTTGCAAGTAAACTGTTGTTCATGATAGTGGAAAACTATGTCTTACAACCTGTTTTTCAGGAATAAAATGTAATTAATAATGTGAGTTCATGAGCTCATGCACAATTATTACACACAGACATGTTAAACATGAATGATGTGTTTCTAAGCATTCTTCTTACAAGATATAAGAAAGAAAAAGAGTTCTTTCTAAATGCAAGTTACCAAATCCACAGCTGGTGGAAATGAGCATAGCCCAGTTGCTTCTGATGGTGACATATCTTGTACACCATTTGAAATGCCAGTCGCTTCTATTTAACATCTGTATTGGAACAACTTACAGTCCTTATGACTCTCTAAGCTGCAGTGTACCTAGAGGTATAACTTTTCCTGAATGAGAAAAAAACCTTGAAAATTATGATCATTTCTAGGCTGTTTAGTCATCTCTCATTTTTTCCATTCTTATCTCCAGTGTCTCTGCAACAACTTTTTCACAGCATAATAATTTTCCCATGTAAACATAATTAACTTACTGTATAAGTTCCTCTTTTCCTAAAACAGTAGGAGCTGTTTAGTCTTCCCCCTCAACATCAGACTCTAAATCGGTAATAAATATTAGGAAATAAAAAAAAGGACGTGGCATGTACTTCTTTTTAAAGTAATACTCTGAAGTAGCTGGATTTATCTGTACAATTTTTTCATGTATGGAGTGATAACAACATTTAGAGCTGCTAAGTTTCATTTCGGTACCTCATTCACAAGCTTACGTTAAAGGTATTCAGGATGTATATTGCCATAAATAAGAAATTGTCCTAAATAGCTGCAAGCTGCAGATTTGTAGCACACAGTTGCAAGGTACGTTATTGCGAGGTCAAACCTAAATGAATTATCATTGCTTCCTTGTTATGTTCCAACCTGTATAATTACATTACCTTAATGGATTTTCCCTACTTATTAATAAGGTAAAAGATGTGAGTTATAAAATAAGCTATTAATTGCCTCAATTAAGCCAATGGATAAGGATCATGATTCAGTTATGGTAATCACGTGAGGTAATAGCTTTGTTATGGTACCTGCTGTAGAATCACATTTTGGAAAAGCACAAATGTAATTTGATTTAAAATAATTAAAAATTGATTTGTTTCGAACAGTGAGGTTCCTAGAGAAGGAAGAACTGGAAACATTGAGATAAGTAAGAGATATATGTAATGGATGGATGAATAGTCATATGACTGTCAGCTTAATCCCACCGGTAGGCTTAGTGGTTTTGCCGCTTTCTTTGATTCAATTTAGTTAGAGACAATTCCACAATATACACAGTATTTGGGTCATAAAAGCACACAGTTCATCTGTCATGTACTTAAAAGAAGATTTAAATCTGGTTGCAAATTTACACATTCTAGTTTGACTAGGGTTTCACAATCTCATGATCAGTCCTGAGATTCAAATGGCTCCTTTTTTGACTTATGAGGACCATAGGATTCCAGCAGCTATTTGATTATACTTTTAGCATAACCTTTAGTCTGCTGGTCAAAGTTCGGTAAATTATAGTCATTGAAAATCGTTAGGAAAGTGAAGATATATGATAATGGAGGAGGAGAACAAGATTGGAATAAAATATACAGGTATGTATTTTGCTTCTGGGAACAGTCTGAGAACAAACGGCAACACCTCATCTTGTAGCACTGCTTACACCAGCGCTAATAAAATCTACAAAAGAATTCTGCCTATTTTTGCATTATAAGTTGCTAGCAAGAGAGAAGGGCAATTCACACAAAAGTATTATTGTACTGTATTAATCATGAATTTGCAGTGAGTTGAGAAAAAGAAAAGTTGTGTTTAGCTACTGTTATTTAAATTCCAATCCTGGCAATCTAACTCTTCTCTGATTATATTAGTTAGTATTATATTATGTATCACAAATATCGCTTAAATGATTGCTTAGAATAGGCTGGCACTTTTTAGATGTAATCAGTACTAAATACTAGTACCATATGCAAGGGGTACTATTTGTATCTGGCCTATGCTACTGAACTTTTTTGTTCTGTATATTTTCAATTGTAAAGCCTGTTTCTTCGGTCACATCTTGGCAATTTGAGTTCCTCACTGAGATTGTATGACTGTTGGCATTTAAACACTTCATATTTCTGTCAGTGCTTCTTTTATTTGGTTTCTAGGACATAAACATATTTTTTCATGAGAATGGAATGCCATGTAATTAATAATGTACTTTTTCATTAAACAGCATATTGTTGATATTCAGGTTATATACAGATGTTATTCTGTGATGAAATTGTGAGATTTCTAAATATATTTTCACCTCAGATCATTAAAAATCTGACACAGGATTTTCTTGTGACGCTGTTTTCGAATTTTATGCAGAATATATTAAATTCTAAAAAAAAAAAACCCAAAGACTTCAGTTAAAGGAGATTTCTGTAGTCCTGCTCATGAAGCTCTACACACTTGTAATTTTGAGGAAAACCAAGAAATCAAATCTATCTGTAATTCTATTTTATAGGGAAAATACTACTCAAATTTCTCTGAAAATGTGCTTGTGGGTGAATTTGAAATGCTCTGGGAGTATAAATGCTTAATGGAATTAAGTGCAGACACTTAATCATGGTGATCAGATGTTTTCTATTAACAAGTCGTATTTTTTAAAAAGATTAATTTTTGTAACTCAGAGTGTTGGTCCCTTTTGTTTCAGATTTTAATGACACAATTCACGTTTGGCACACCACTGTAATGGACAAATGCCAGAGGATAGAAGCAAAGGGCAGTGTGTTTCAGTAAATCTAAACAATAGATAAATGATATTTGAAGTCAATTTAAATGCCACTCTTGTTTTCAAGTCTAGTCGGAGTCCTTTAGAGAGCTTAATTGGTGTTTGTCAGCATAGACTGGGAAGAGGAAGTGTCCCTGTGTGCTTGGTACATGCTGCTGCAGTTAGGTCGGCTGAACTTCATATAGCTCTTGAGTCTCTTGCTGTTTGTTACAGTTTTAATTTCAAGCAGTTTATTAAATGAGGGCAAATTTCTCATAGCTCAATATATTCCTGTGAGCCTTTGATAATTGGAATAATCACTGTATTTCCATTTCCACTCATTTGAGCTATTTAAGAAAATACTGCAGTAGGCTGAGGCAGTGAATGTTTTCTTCTTTCCAGCCACGCGTCTGTCACGCAATATAACTGCAAATCAAAGATAGAAAGCGTGCCAATTACTAGTTCCAAAATGTGTCTCCCACAGAAGTTATTTATGCTAATTTGCCATAAAGACTTTTTCCCACTGGAGCAGAATGGATCCACATGCATGGCACCACAGGACGTCTTAAAGTATGGGCAAGGACATCTGCGTCCAAGGCCCTAGGTCTTCTGCTCCTCAGTGGGACTTTCTGGATTTTGGTAATAATTTACATATTAAGATAAGAATAGTGCCACGGATGTTTATGGCTTGTAATTTCAGGTCATTTCCTGAAGGAGGAAGTGAGTGAGTTTAGGCAGGATGAATATGAATAAAACTTTATTCCAGGAAAATGTACTGCCTTGTCCCATGGTCACCGCTCACAATATTCACAGAGTGCTGATGGGCCTTTGAAATTCTCTGTATTTAGGGCTTTCCACTATAGCAATTATGGTTTATTTTGGTTTCTTTTCTTTCATTCCTTAAACATTATTTTTATTTTTTTCCAGATATTTCATCTAGCAAAAAATGTGCTTCTACTAGCTTGTCTAATCAAGCCTTTGCATTTTCCTTAAGTATTTTAATGTATGTTTTATCATAGAATCATTTAGGTTGAAAAAGACCCTTAAGATCCAACCCTTGATTTCAAAAGACCCATGAGTCCAACCATAAAGCAGAAAAAAACCCCCACATATAGAAATAATATAAGGAAAGCATATGTCTGCTCAGAGGTATGGCGCTTGCTTCAAATAAATAACAAGCTAGTGAGAAATCAACAAGAGACGTAACAGTTAAATGTAGTCAAATGTATTTGTCAGTAATTGGGGAAAAAATACAGAAATTAACTGAAGAATGCGACAGAGAACAACTATGACGGAGAAGAAGTTGTTACTGGTAATCCAAATGACCTGCATAGGACATAAAGATTGTAAGCATGAGGAACAAAATGCAAGTTGTCATTTAATCACGGCTATAGGTATTTTAAGGAGGATTTTAGGTAGAATCAAGATCCCAACACCCATACTGTTATTAAAACTTTTACTCTCTTGCCACTTCCAGTTTTCTTCTTCTCTTCCCCTCTATTGTACCTAGCTCTAAGAGTGACTGGCCTAACTTTAAATGCAATTTCTTCGTGTAGTCAATTGCTGTTCTTTATAATGCCAGTTTAGGACTAATGTCTACTGAGTCCTCTCACCTCAAAGATCCTAAATTATGCTCTGTATCACTTGTGTTCTTTCTGAGACCATAAATCTCTCCTTTCGCAGCAGCACAGCATCACTGGGGTGAGCAGCGAGTGCTCTGCTCTTCCTGACTCTCTGCCAGTACCAGAGAGGGCTCTTAATAGGAGCTCAGAGATAAGCAACTTTGGTCACACAGCTGAGGCAGGCATGAAACCTTATAAACTTTTTGTTTAAAAAAATACCCCCTCAGTGTCTACCTTCCCCTTCTTCTCTTGTTTCGTACCAAGAGTGAGAGGCCTCTGCCTTGCTCTCCAAGAGCTGATGGAGGTTTCTTCCTTCCCAGGGAGGATGCAGTGACCTGGGGTACCCCCTGGGTGCAAAAGTTTCAGTGTTGAGTTGGACCTCCCCCTTCAACAGGCAGTTTATGAAAAACTAAATAAGGAATACAGGTATTTAATTAAGGATTATGGATTTTCTCCAGACCTGGGCATTTGAAAACGAGTTGCTACCTTGTCTGACATTGGCTCATCTAAATCTTACTTAGTCTAGCTCGCAGTCAGGTGCAAAAAGGATTACAGGAGGCAAAACAGGCAGAGAAGGAAAGGTTGGGAGTGAAAAGAATTCCGAGACAGAGGAATCTAAATGGATATTAATGAGTAAAATTTGATTCTGTAGTACTTAGGATGAAGAACATTTTTTTGCACCAAAAATTCTTGCATCATACTATGGTACAGAGCACAGCAGCAAATCAGTGCTGGGGAGTTATGATGACAGTATTTGGGAAAAGGGGTCATTGCAGAGGTTTTTACCACACTGTTTCTTTGAATTTCAAAAGCAAATATGCAGAGCATAAGGATAATATGTGTACTTATATACTAATTTATGAAGCTCCATCTTTATGGAAACATCATCAGTATGTTTAACGGGCATACTCTTCAAGGAACTTCCTCTAAGCAGAAAGGAAAAACTGCAAATATTGTGAAGAAGATGAGGCTATAGAGGAGAAAAAGAAAGAACTGGAGCTCACAAGTGCATATTCGCTTCCAAATGTCGGAAGCCCAGAAATCATAGTCAGGGTGAATTAAAATGTTCAAATAAAAGAATAACACTCAGACTGTAACCTGAACCTGTGATAACAGTATCATCTATGATAATGGTATGCTTTCACATTGTTTTTATATATTTCAGGTGGAGGATGAACAAAACCAGTGAGTTCACATTTCTAGTCTTAGGAGAAAAGGAGAACTATGGGATTTAAATAATTCTACAAATTAGCTTAAAAAGCCCTTTTGTTGAATATCTTATTATTGGCAGTAATTCTTCTCTGCATTGTCTGACCAAGGAGGAAATTTTAAATATGAAGTGCTATTTGTATGTAACCTTTCAAAAGAAGACGTAAGTAAGGATAAATGATAGAATTATGCATGTATCATTGGCCGTAGTAGAAAATGATAATCGGAAGTTTACTCATTTTGATATAAAAAAAGATGCTGTCACACTGTCAAACATGCCCATACAATGCTTTATGGGATCATTTTCCATACCTTTTTTTAATTTCACAAAAACAGTGCAGATTCAATGGGTTCATTTTTAAATAAATTTCAAGTTTATTTTTAATCAATAGCAAATCAAGGATTTGGTTTACAAAGCAGCTGTGCCATAAATTATAATGGCACAACTCAAGCAGAGAGAAATTTTGACATTTGTGAAGACAGGAGTGAGTAGGCAAGGGACAGACTTAGTGGGCTTAGTAGTCAAGTCCAGTTGTGTTTTCATATCAGAGTTGTAATGCAGTCTTTTGGGGGGAGCAGAAAAGAGAGGCAAACATAACAGTATAATTTTAAAGATTTACTGAACTGTGCAAATTTACAATCAAAGCTGTAGATTTACAGGACACTCAGCAGTACAGAATGCAATTGGAATGACTATTTGTTTCAAATATTCAGCATTTTTTTAAGCTGTTCAGTCAACCAAGTTCTTAAGAAAATGTACTGAGCTCTTAAAAGGGCAGTGAAAATGTTATTTTTATGTGAAACAAAATATGATGAGACACAAACAAAAATGTAATATACAATAAATACAATAGGCTATTTATTAGAAAAATGAGAGACAATCATTTTTGATATGAAGGAAATGCATTATGCACAGCAGTGGTACTGAAACCATACACTTCTCAAATTAGGTTTACACTTTCAGGTTAGAAAAATTAGTTGCAAGCATTTTGGGAAATGTGAAATTTTCCTTAGGAGCTTAATGGTTTATTTGCACAAAACACAAAATAATCAAACAAACCTGAGACTGGCTTTTAAAGTATACACCAATGAAAACATATACTTTATCCTTGTATTGTTTTAACAAAATCTTTAATTGGCCTCTCAGTGTGGTGGGTTTAAAGTCTGTTTGATATAACTAGGTTACGAGATAGGTTGTTTAATAAGGCATTAAGAAATAAATAATGATGTGTTAATAAACAGTGATTCAGTCTATATAGTATAAAACAGGTAAAGAAATGTTGTTAAAGACAGATGCACTACAGTGTGTCATTTTTCACTTGAATTCATATTCTGGTTTAAGCACAATGGTAAGATATTAAGAGTCATAGCAATATTAATAAAATACAATGTTATTAAAATAGGTGTGAGTAATAAGAGAATTTTTTTTTACTAAAATCTGCTTTTCATGTTCTTGGGAGCAATTTAGATTTGCAGAGGTTGGTGGCACACTGATGCTCTATTAATTTTGGTCCAAATGAACTTGTGCTTGTCTGTGTTGTCATTAGGTATTTCAGGAAATCAGATAATCTAAAGCCATAGGCAAAGATTTCATAAGACAGTTGCAAAATCAAGCCATTGGGAACAAACATCTACCTTTTTCCTCTCCTTCTTAAAAACCCAATTTGCTCATGCCTTTCTCTCACTCTTGGCTCATTCTACTTGGTTTTTTTTCTTCTTTTACATCGCCTTCTGCTGGAGGCAAGAGTCATGATTTTAAACAGTTCAAACTTTGGCTTGCCCATTTACTGTATTGTAGAAGAGATAGAGACTGTGTATGATTTCAAAAAGGCTCAGAAAGGTTTCGCACCCTTACAAGGATAAATACATTTGTAAATAATTATACACTATATGTTATTTCTTAGGATGCTTTGCTTAAGAGGTGACACACTGGGCACAAACACTAAACTTTCTACCCCTTCACAACTGAGTTGCAGCGTACTGATGATTTCTTTCTTGTCTTGAGCTAACATTTACATGTTCACAAAACCACCATCTCTCTGATACAATTTTCAGCTTCAATAGCAGGTAAGGACTAGAAATAGAAATAAATTTTTAGAGGCAATAGACAAAGCTTTTGCTGCAAAGATAGCTGGGAAAGCTTCATAGGGATTTTAACCATTGCTAATGCCAAAATTTCAACAAGAAAATTTTATGTCAAATACAGTGCACAAGTTAAGCACCTTTCTTGAAATTAGTATTGATGGCAACACTGTGAAGACCTAGGGGAGTAATTCTGTAGCCATATAAAGTTGTTTATGGGTCTGTAATTAGACAGCAATCAGTCAGTGCTTGACATTTTAGCACTTCAAGTGGCTGCAATGCAGAAATACCAACTTCAACCACAAATCCCTCATTAAACTTCCAGTAAAATAGGATTACTGACTGTTATGACTGTCAACATGCATTTTATTTTAAATAGTAATCAGAAAAGTGATTGTAGTTCATTCTATAAATATGAATATTTGCTCTATCCATTTTTGTTAAGTTTTCAGTTGTGGTATGATACAAATTAAGTAGGATGAGGTCGTGGAGCTTTCTTCTTAGAAACAGTACATAGTTCCGTGCCAGTTAAAATCTTTAGCTTCGGTTATAAGGAAAAATTAAGATGTGCTGTGGAATGAAACTACAATGGTGAAAGATTAATTAGCTAATATTTGTGAAGTTCCGAAGAAAAATCAGGCTATGTGGTGTGTGTTAAGTATTACTGCAACAGGGTTGCTAAATGCACAGTTGAGAGTCATTGGAGGGTTGAATTTTTTACCCGATTCACTCACTTCATCTGAAATCTTCCATATTGTGAAGACTTTGTGGCTAGGCAAGTAAACTTGCATGATAATCTCCCTGGCACTAGTGGATCAATACTACTCAATTAGTTTAGTCCACGTGTCTTTCACAGTCTATTACTGCCCCTACATGTCTCATCACACTAAATCCTTTGGGGGAAACTGAATGGTGAATCATTATTCATTTTCAGTTCCTTGTCTCTGGAAGACAGAAAATTGAGCGTTTTGGGGGTGGTACTGACTAGTGAAGGAAAATTCCTTATTTAAAGTGGCTGACACTTGGAACTAAATGTCCCTGCCCAAGCAGATTCTGAACTGTGGACTGCTAGATAGAAAAGCTGTAGCAGTGTGTATGGACCTTTTAGTATACAAATGAGAAATGTCTTAGTTATATCAGGTGAAGTGCTGATCCAGTAGAAACTCACTGTTTGACTCAAATAATCTTGACAGATTAATTTTATATGGGAAACCTGTTGTGGTTTCAGTCATGGCCTGACCTTAGCTGTCATATAAAGATGTTAAAACTACCTTTTCTTCTGTGTTGTGCATTGACTCTAAAATGCAGTCTTGGACTCATGTCAGATGTTTACCAAATTTGCATTACTAGGTGGTCTGGGAGTCATCATGGTTGTTAAGAACAGTCACAGGGCTACAGTCAATCTGTCCAGAGACCAAAAGGGGAGGATTAAGAATGGAACTTGCAGGTAGCACCAAGCTTACACCGTCCATTTTGCTAGATGTGGATAACCAAGGTAAAAGAACAAGCTTCTTCTGAAAAGGCTGAAGCATAATAAGTGACATCTCATTACACATTTTTAAAATCTTCACTTTTTAAAAAATAAATTATGCTCTTTCTGGACGGAACTTTGTCGGTAGTATTTTGTCATTTTCATTTAGTAGGATATGCAAAAAATTCAAACTTTAATTGATTTCTTTCCTTTTAAACCATCCCTGGTCTAACCAGATTCCATATAAAAGACACCTGGTTTCCCCATCTGATTCAGCAGAAATCCCATAGCATCATCTACTTTGCTTTACGAGACTTCTACTACCAACAACCTCCTACAGATGACTCTGTGATTTTAGTGCTTGCTAATCTTTCTTTCAGATCTACCTCACTGCTCATCAGCTACAAACCCATGTCTTTCTTTATTCAGATCTAAGAGTTTGCTTCTTTTGCTACCATTGGATAATTTGTACAGGCAAGGTTTTATGTAATAACAATAATATCAATAATAATACTAATAATAATAATAATAGTTGGAGGGAGGATCTGTCCTCCCACTTAGCAATTAGCAGTCTGAACCACTAGGCAAAGAAGCTGTAAAAGGAACATGCAGTTCTGAATATTACCTCAGTGATAGTTTATTTTCTCAAAACTCACAAACATATTTTCAGTATTTTAATGTAATTTTTTTCATATAATTTGGCACCTTGTTCACAACTTTTAATGAGTCTTTCCCATAAATCTGAACAATTTGTTCTCTGAATTTTTCACTTAATTACATCTAAGTAGTAGCAATCTATTTTGACAGTGATCATTTTTGCTCATTAATTTCTCTAGTGTATCTTGTGGCCATTTACTGGACCTTTTCGCTATTTTCCTTGAGGCCACATTTGTAGCCTTAATATAGAATTTCCCAAAGGCATACTTTTCAATTATCTTTGAGCTTCTATATTTACTTTATATTTCAGTATGAAAGTCTTTTTGCCATTTAGCATTCTGTCTTTCTCCTCTCTTACACAGTTGCAAAGAGGAGGGTTGTTAGTTTTTTGGTTTACAAAAAAGTAAGAAACAGTTGATACTGTGTCTCTTGTGCCTTCCTCTCAAACAAGTGATACAAATAATTCACTCAATGAGAAAACCCCATGGCAGTATCCTACTACACACAGAGGAATTGCAAAACAACTGGGCAGTAGTGCCTTCATGGTGAACAGCCTTCCTCTGATTTTGGCTTGCTCTTCTCTGAGGGAACCATCCTTTAGGTTTCCTGAAGCCAAGTCTTGCACCTTCTATGCAAGACCAGCAGAGCTCAGTTGCAGTTGTAGTTATACACTACAGTTGTAGGGAATATTGTAAACTGGGGCACTTGTGAATATTTCAGTTGATTTTCTCTTGACGTCAGAGAAGGAAATTCCAGGTTGCTGCATGATAAATAATGGAGACCTGTGATTTATTTACTATTTTTATACTCTGTGTTTGGCAGAAGTAAGAGCACAAGTGAAAAGACCTGTGTCACCATAAAATTTTCCTTACCTCATCACAGTTAAACCATAAGAGCGGTGTAGCTTTTTGCTTAAGGAGGGTTTGCAAAATTTTAGTCTCTAGTTCTTTTAACCTCTGTAGAGCTGTGCGGTGTGGCACACTCAGAAACTCTGGAGATATATTATCAAGCCCCTTTTGTGAAACAGATTGAAGAGTTACGTTTTAATTCTGCTGTAAGGTCTGGAAATGCCTTTAAATGTAATTGGACTTAGTATGCTCAATATGAGTTATATTTGATTTTTACTTTTTTAAGAACTCTGGTTCTGATGTACAGTAAAAAGGGAACCACTTATCTGCTCTTTAATTATTAGTCAGATGGATGGTGTAGTCTGATGTTATGGGAGGATATGTTCATCTTCTCTGCTGGTAAAAAGGCAACAGGATAGTTGAAGGATAAATGTATGATCAGGGAAATTCTGGTTTTGTCATTTCAGAAAGGGAGCAGACTTTTCTGCTGGAGAGAAAGCCTCTGTCTTCCTGGAGCTGTGTCATTTCATTTAAGCAACCGCCTGAAGCTCCCAATGTACCTATATGCTCTCTACCACAGATCTGTAACTGGCCATAACAGGCAAACTTGGGTGTGATCACAGATTTTCTAATTATAAACATTGTGTGTAAGACTTTCTGCACGTTTGACTCCTGTTGCGGGCACCCAGAAGGAAGTGTCTTTTTGAAGAACTCAGAAAATATTAAGAAAAAGTTATTCTACCTAATTTTGTTTTTAAATAAATGCAGTAAGTTAATTCCAAACAAACATTTCTCTAGTTTCCACTTGTCTGTTGGTAAAGAGAGCATTTGTCATTTCCCTCTGGAATTTAATTATCATTTTACTATGATAATAACATTAACGTTTCTCTTCCCCTTCTTGACGTTCCTATGCTTTTGCAACTACTTTGTTGTAATAATGCATAGTCACAAAGTAGACCAGAAGGCTCTCTTATCCACTGTTTTTAATATTTGGTTTATATTTTTCACTTTTTTTTTCGTCAAGAGATGTAATGTTGCAGGAATGGGGTTGGAGGGTTGGGGTTTTTTTCCTGCAATTGTTTGGATTTTCCAACCTAGATATTTTGTAACAAAGAATTTCCTTGTGAATGTCTTTATTCATCATTGGGAACTTGGATTCTATAAGAAAGAAAAACTTGATATTTTTTGCCTAAGTGTGTATTTTGTCACTTAATCTCATGTTAGGCAATTTTCTGATAGTAAATAATGGCCATCCTCATAGTAATGCTTCAACTGAATGTCTTGGGACTACATCTGAGCTCTTGAATGTTTTTGCTTATTTTTCCTCATTGAACTTCTTACTCAAAAGATATTTTGCTGCTGTTGACTAGCCTGCAGTCTCCGATAGTACAGGCAACTTAACAATTGCCTAGAAACAATCACTTCTTTTCAACACTTCTCAAGAACACATTTGTTATCTTTGTCACAATTACTGCATGCCGGTGTTTCTTCTGGATTAAATAAAGTTGGGTCTTATATTGATCTAAAGCTACAGTGCATGTACTGCCAGTCTGCAAAGTGATGACTTTGTGAAGTGGTTTTTAATACAGTTACATTGAAATACTCCTTTATTTCACAATAGATTTAAAAGTACATTTACATTTACCACACTGTCCATTGAAGCAGCCTAGAGCCCAAGCCATGATGGATGGATGCAGTTGAAACGGGCAGCCAGGGAGTCGTATTTGTCCCACGAGGCATGTGTGGCATGCAGGGAGGTGTTCTAGCGGCACCCACTGGGGAAAGAAGGTGGCTGATCAGGAGAGGCCACAAAAGGTTTATTCAGATGTAAACTCTCTGGGGAAGTTGGCTGGTCATGTCTCCATCTCTTACCATTAGGACAAGAGAAAATTGTTTTCTCCCCAGCAGATATTCTCCATTATTTCTAATGCAATTCAGCTGCTGCTGTATTCCCACCTAGTTCATGCTTTCTGTATTCCCTGTGTCCCAAAGTCTGCATGACATTATACCAGAAATGCTTCAGCCTCTGTTAAATCTTAATGAGAAGCAAAACTGGCTTGAATTAACCGGGTCTGACTCTATCAATATTTTAACAATGTAATTTATGACTATATGTAAAAAGAGACATGTAATTCAGAGGATTATCCACTGTTGTATAAGGAGGGGGAAAAAAATCTCATTATAACATTTTAATGCCTTTCAAGGCTTTCTGAAATTGAGTTGTCCGTTGGTTATACTTGCAATCAGAATGATTTTTATATTTTTTTATTTCTGTCTCATCTCCAACCTTTGTAGAAAAGCCCTCCAGACCAGCAGAATGAAACTAGGAGAAACCAGTAGGTTGTTCTTGAAATTAAAGACCAAATTGTCATGCAACTATGTGTCCCTACAAGGAACTAAGAGTCCTTTAAGGCTCCCTTGTTCCCTGAGATTTACATTTAATGGTGGAACATGCTTCTGTTTCCTCTCTTATTGAGAAGTTTTTGTAGCACAGTAAAGCTGATACTAATCACTTCATCTCTTGTGCCTGTGAGGGTCATGACTAAACTGTTTTGAGCCACGTTTTCCTGGCTCCCCTCAGCCCCTTGCTCAAGGATTATGACAAAAAAAACCAGCAACCATAAAACAGTTTGTGTTTACGTGACAGTTGCTGCTGTAAGTTATATTATGAAAGTATACTACAACTTATATAGAAGTTGTATACTTATGTCACAGCAAGTATGATACTTGACAGACAACAAGTGTGACATACTTATGACTACCTGTAACTTTTCTTTAGTGTGTGTTTTCCTAGAGCTTGTAATGTTTTGGAAAATACTTTCTCACCCTAATGTATATCTCTTCAGAATTTTCACTAGGGTTATTGAAAAATGTTTTTAGCAAAAATATCAAAGAGCACACCTGCACCCAGAGTTTTGTAATCTGAGGTCTACCCAGCCTAGGCTTGATTACAGCTATATTATCAAAATCTGATGAAATAGGAAAGAGGGGAAACAAAGTCTTTCCATTTTCTTCTCTGAAAATGTCAGGTCTATGCATTAATTAGGTTTACGGGGTACCAAGAAAAAAAGTAATCAGTTCAAATGTTGAAAAAATTAATTCCTTTCTCGGTCACTTTTCATCCAGTTATTCCCCAATATTAAGCATGTTTTAAGAAAAGAGCTGTCCCACAACTGTTAATTCAGAGTGGCTTCAGAAAGCAGACTTAAAATGCTATATCTCTTTAACACTGTGCCAGTCTTTCCAAACTATGAATAGTGAAACTGTCACTGCTTATGATAATTGTTGTGACATTTGGAACCATCTGTTGGCTTTCACCTTTGTGATTGATTTACTATGCCTTTGACCATTTGAGTCTTAGTGAAAGCACAGTAGTCCTGGAAAGGCAAAAATTTTACTCAAAAAATAAAAGTTTCTTTTTCATACTGGACCCACACAGAAGTTCTGAGGTGTCTACAGCACTGGTTTTTCCATAGTTTGTAAGATTGCAGTTTGGCTTGGAACAGGGCCAGTGCTTCTTGAAAAGCTAGCTCCCTGACTCACCTTCAGACTGTATAAGCAATACAATGGACAAAGTCTTGGAAAACTTGCAGACAAACTTTGCAGATTTTTGGATTCACATTTCTATTCCCATGGAATCCTAATTTAAAAAAAAAAAAAAGTTGTTTACAAGTGCAAGTAGCATCTGCAATCCTACTAAGAATGAAAGATAGGGATCATAATTTTTACATGCAGTTTGAAAAAAAAATATGAATGGCTATGGCTTTTAAAAACTTTTCTATATAACTATTGTGATTTGAATCAGCTGTTTACAAAGGAGGGTGTGATCTGAGCTCAGCACAGAAAGCTTCAATCTTCCGAGTCTTTCTCTCCAAAGTAAATAAAAAGAATTTATATGAATAGGTTTTTCAGGGAGTATGTGGAACTTTATGTCTCTTTCTGTCTCTTTGGAAGTGCTTTGTTTTGATGCAGTAGACATGGGACAGTAAACAGTCATACACAGTGGAGTAACAAAAGCACAGTGTAAGGTTTCTGGTCCCAGAGACTCACTGATCTATTTTCCAGCTGGAATAATAACTTTTCCAAACTACTTCTGAGGGCTACTCTTTTTGGGCCAGCTCCCTTCTCCCACTCCTACGTTAATTAATTAAAGGGCAACATGATGGTGTATTCTTTATCTTTCTCAACTGATAACGTCAGGTAAGAAAAACTATTGAAAATGGCATCTGTGAATGAGTTGGTTATATCTACCCATCTAGAATCTGTAGGATCAAAAATATTATAACACTGCAGTTTTAATGACTATTTTAGGAGCTAATGTTTTCCCATGGTCTACCAAATGCAGCTGCATTATGGACTTCAATTATTTTGAGTGTCTTGAGTTTTTGAACACCCGCTTGTCATTTATTGAGCTATTCATTTGGTTGGACCATTGTTACCTTATAAAATTACAAACAAATTCTCTGTTCAGTGAGTAAGTATTAATGGTATTACTAATGAATATCTTTCTATGAGCTGAAAATCTGCTGTGTTGCCAGTTAGTATATTAGAATAATTTATAAGACAATTGACCATCTGCCAGTGATATTCTGTGATATTGGCTGGTCATATCAATAACAGCAAATATTGCCTCCAATTGAAATGGCTGTCATTCATAGTGTAATTAAATTTTTATTGTTTGTACTCTCTGTACAGCCCCACAGTTTCTCTCAGAGCTTCTATTAAGAAAATAAGATCAATTACTCAGTCTAAGTGCTCTTATTTTTAATAAGAGAATGTTAATCTATGAATCTTACGTACTGACAACTGTACTGTAGTGTCTTGGCTCTCTAGTAGTTTAATTAATAAACATACATTTGCTCATTTTGCTAGAGCAAGTTTATTGGTATAATGAAATAATGTTTTACTGATGAATTAAACTCTCCAAGTCTTCAGCTTGATTAATTTTTTAGCATCGAAATGAAGTGGATTTTTTTTATCAAACAGGTTATTCTAAGGTGAATTTAATGTGGGGTTTTTTTTGCATTAACACATTTCCATATAATTATCTTCCTTGTTTTCAACTTTCAGTTAAGTCTTTGGAATATTGCAGTTGTAAGCTTTTTCAAGCTTTTAAAATTCGGTGGTCACATTTTCTATTTGATATCTTGTGTGAATTGATTCCACTCTGTTCACAGACATACTGAAATGTTGTCCAAAAATTGTAGACAGCTAGTTGAGCTATTTTTATCCCAAATTGTCTTTGCTGCAGATAGTTTTTAAATGTCAATAAAAGGTGAAGCTTAGAATATTATTTAGAAATACTACATTTCATCTTTAGCATTATACATGCTGTTTTTGCAGGTTAGAAGAACTCCTTTAACATAGAGGTAAAACAAAAGTGGACTTCCATGTCAAAGTCCTAAAATGTTTCATGAGTCTTGGTTTGTACAGGTAAACCATGAGCATATGTATTTTCTATGTTAAATTTAATTAAGTTATAATTCAGTTTATTGTTATCTCTCTCTGTATGTTGTTTTCTCTCTTCTGCTTCCTCAATCTGTTTGATGTTTGGAGAACTGAATTTAAAGAAGTCCAATTTTTTTCCGAACCCTAAAGGGAAGTTTTCTTTTGTTACTCATTTCTGGGAACACCTGTGCACTGTGGAGTTTAATTGGGCTACAGCTGGTGCCACTGATGTGTGGAGCAAGCAGGGCTTTGCAGTCTGACTGGAAATCTTGACATTGTATGTCATTGGCTGTTTCCTAAGCTATTACTGTACTTACATAAGGTAGAAGGTGTTCTAATTTTGGGGCGATTGCATTCTCTGTTGAGTGATATAGCTGTGTAGAAAGATCAACACTATGAGTCGTGAGCATATAGTGCATATGTTCTGTGCTAGTAGTGAGCACTAGCACAGAACAAGTCTGCTGAAAGCCCACTGAGTTTAATTGCTGTTTGTAGAAGTTAGGTGGTCAGCATCTTAAAAACATTGAGGAGAGTTTTATATAGAAGGGAGAGGAGCTACATGTTGTCTGGCTTTAAAAGTGTGATTGGAAGCAAGTTACCTGTCTCCTGACCTAAGGAGATTCTGGAGTACTGGGAGAGTGAAACAAAGGAAGAAATAAGCTGAATTTAGACACCAAATATGCTGATCAGAAAGAAGATAAATTCAAAAACAAAATCAATGTAGGGTTAGCTTGTTAGGTATGGAATGTATTTAGTTTAGAAATGGTAATAAATCGAGTAGTATTGAACTTAAATTATAAGATTTCTTCTGCTTGTGGGTTGAATGAAATTCAGTAAGGAATTCAGGGTATCGTCCACTGTGCTTAAAAGATAATGTATTATTCTTTTTGTTACCCGCCTTAGTACTATAGGTTTGCTAGCTATTTTACATATGCAGTAATATATGTCACTGCTTGAAGAAATTGCAGACAGTGGCCCAACTAATAAATCAAGTTTAAAAACTTTTGTGGTTATGTTAAAAGCAGTTCAAAGAACATGGTACACCCACGTTCCCCCTCACAGAGAAGAGAGCATCCCTGGTGTAGTGGGTGGTATATGATAAAACAGTGAGTCTGGCTACTGTCTCTGGTCTGCTGAAGAGTGAAGGCATAGTTTATACAGCTGAAATAATTTCAGCATAAAATTCCTGTGGTGGCCTTGAATTACCACAGACGGACTTAGCCATTGGCACTTTTTGAGGACATGCTGCCAAAGGACCAGCTGCTTCCTGTAGGAGACCTGCCATCTGGAGCTTAGAGAGTGATCCCTTTGATAGACATCTCTGGCAGTGAATGATTTGCCGCATGTAATTTTTCCTCTTTTCCTTCCCTCCCTCCCCCACCCCCGGCATTTTTTGAGGATTTTATACAGTAAACTTTGTGGAGAGACATTAAAAGATTTCTCTTCTCTCTGGGTTGACAGTGGGGGAAGTTATCTGATTAACTGTTTGGGATTCAGTCTTAAATAACTAAAGTTCAAAGTTAGAAATTGTGGCAGAGGACTGAGGGTCATGTCAGAGACTAGCAGCCAGAAAATACATGAGCAGGCACAGTTTGATGAAAGGGAGGTGAATTGATTGTGTTCTGGATAGGAAGCTATTAAGAAAGGTTTTGTTTGGTATGTGTTTAGACACTTAAGAGAAAGAACTTGAAACATGATGAAATCCTCTGTTGAGCTGGAACTGCCAAAGCAATGAACTTGGGGAGTGATTTAGACAGACTTGGCTTCAAGTTGGATAGATGGATTTCCAGTTCCATGTAGAGAAATATAGAATAACAATAACGTGGGATAAAGGACATAAAAGGGGAACATGCACTCACTAGGCAGAAGTTAATAAATATTGAGCAGGATGTCAATCTGGAGATAAGAGTAGATGCAACTGTAAAATCCCTGTGCTAGAGAGCAAAGTAACAAGGCTGCGTTCTTGTGAGTCTAACTGCTGGCTCAAAATAATATCTAATACAGTTTGTTCATGGATCAACTTCTTCCTAGCAGACCAGACCTATGTTTGAAGTGTTAGTTACACAGAGTGCAAAAATATTATAGAAAAGGAAGAGGGAAAGCCTGACACTTCATGAAGTAATTTCACATGACCTTTTCCTACAGTTTAGTTCCAGCTCAGTTTATTCTGAAAGGGCTCCTGGGGCATAGCAGGGTCCACATAGTGGCTACCTCACTGTGTGGCTAGGTGGTAGGTCATTCACACCTTTCCGCAAAAATAGAATTGGCTCCCTGGGAGTTTCTGCTCCAGATATCTTAGTTGTTGTAATAAACTTCCTTTAGGCAGTACAGTTCTGAAACATCCTCTTGAGCAGCAGGCTCAAGTCTAGGAAGCTCAGTCTAGGAAGAGCTGGTCCTTTTAAAAGCAATCCTGGGCTTATTAGTGAGGGCTGGAAGCAGGAGGGCAGAGGATTTCAGTGGATACAATGGTGTCTGTGACTATTTTGCCCCTGGTTTGCTTTGTGACTTTGCTTTACACTTTTGTATCTCTGTATCATCTTGGCTACCAAACTGGAAGTTATTCAGATAACGATGGCTCCTTGCCAAGACACAAGTCCTCCAGCAATAGGACTCTGGTCTTGCTCGAGATGCATATGTACTACTTTCATTTACAGAATCCTTCTGTAAAAGCCAGCTCTATGTTTTCACAATGATATCAAGGAATTTACAAAATCTGTGCTGAAGGAACAACACTGAATTAAAATTAAAGCTTTATTTTACCTGGCTTTCATTTTATATGTAACTCTTATCCTTTGTGATACAGCAAAATAATAAATAATTGCTGCAGTTAATTAAAAGTAGAAGTACAATTGGATTATTTCATTCTCTGGAAATGCTATTTATTTTCTACAAACTTCAAAACAAGAGAGATAATTTCTTTTATATAAAGGTGTACATAAGTTATTAGGAACTGAGAGGGGAATTCATCACAACCTTGTTTTCCTCTTTGAGAGCTTCAAACTATAAACTCTTGTTCTTTTTGGTGTTATGTGGGCCTGGCATAGGCAAAGAGCAAGCAGATATTTACAGATTATAACTCAGTAAGGAAATTACTTTTGTCACATGAGGGAAGCTGTGCCATACTGAAACACAGTGATGGTTTTGGAAATGGTTTTTATGAATTTTTTGTTGAAAACAGAGAACAGTACATGTCTTAAATATCTTTCCAACGCGTGGTCTAACATGAGATATGAGAAATGCCACTCTGTGAGTATTGCCCCTGAGTTTCAGTCTGGCTGGATCTATCTGCCTGTCTCTTTTAATAAGCGTGGAGGCTGGTTGAGCATATTTGGGAAGTAAGCCTGTATGATTGCCCAGGGTCTTTACACCCTTCCTTAGGGATTCAGTCTTGAGCATAGCCAAAGGCAAGATGCTGGGTTGCCACAGTTTTGCCTGTTTCCTTCCGTGTTCTCTTGTTCATAAGCAGTAGTCAGGAAACTTGGAAAGTCTGTATGATGGAAGCAAACTACAATAGAAATTAAAAGAGGAACAAAAGATTTGAATTCACTGAGGTACCAAACGAAAACAGAAGTGATCGTACCATTTTTATTTATTTTTTCTTTTGCCCAAATGATTCTGCAGGTGGTCCTTCCAAAGATATAGCAATAGGTTGGTGATAAAATGTTAGGAGTAGGCCTGTAGCAGGTGAAATCAAAGTACCGGAACTGTAGAAACTGAAAGCTAGTTGAAGAGAAGAAATATTACTGTTTCTGGATATGTCAAAAAATAGCAAGTAGTAAAAATGCATATTTCTAAACTGTAACATAAATACCTATTAACAAAGGTAAATTCAGTCTGAAAACAATAGTGCATCTTCCTGTGTAATACCAGCTTTCCATGTTTCCTTTTTTTCTTTGTTAGAGAGTTTTACAGCGACTTGACTTTACCAACAGGGTGTCTCAGATTTACCAGTTAATTGAGTGGCACTCACCATAAAATGGATCTGGTTATAGATGTGGGCATACAGAAAAAATGTATGCTTTTGAATTTTGAGTAGATGAGGAATAAGAAAATAATTTCTGATAATTTCTGACTGAAAGGATTTGTCTGGCAAAGTTATCACAGAAGTGGAATTAGGAATGGAAACTTAAAGTAACAACTTGCTTGTGTTATAATATCTGTTATATATATATTTTTATCTATACAGTTTGTTAGGTGTGGTTCACATATTTTCATTTCTATACTAAGTTTATGCTAATAACAGGTGTTTTATTCCAGCATTGTAATTGCTTGAAAAGAAAGGCTTTTCCTTTTATCAATTTTTCATCAGTTTTTCTTTTCCCTTTAAGCTGATACAGTAGGTGCAGTGTTCAAGATGTTATGCTAAGTAAAATAAAAAACCCATTTGTGTTATGCAGCTCCTGTAAATAACTTGCTAGTGTTCTTTTCCCTCAGAATTACTAATAAGAAAAAAATTCTATGATGGTCTTATAAGATGGTTTTGGAACATCTGTTTTCTTTTATGCGTACACCTCACACCTACTGTTGCAAAGCAGGCATTCTTCATGGTAAGTGTTATTTGTTGATGCTTAAAGGTTCAATGAATAATTCAGTCCCTTTACCCTTCTTGCTTTGCCGCACACCTATTGAGCTCTCAGAGCAGAGTCATATCAATAAATTCTGACTTGCTTTACAGCTCCAATTTCATGCTTGGCCTTTCCTAAGATACATACAAGCAAAAATAAATAACTGAAAGAAAGAAAAAATCTGTACAAATTGTTATAGCAAACCTCGTGTGCATGTAATAAGCCCTTCCCATCCCTCCTAAATTAAAATGGATTGTTAAAAGGAGTCTGCATTTTTTTGATCAGGCAAACCCTGTTATGTTACAAATATGTCCACCAATGTGTGGGTGAGAGTTCAAAAATATAATGAAGTTGCAGAGCACTGAGGGTGCTGTCTTTAAAGGTCATGAGCATGTCACTGTGTATGTACCTAAATAAAGCATATATTACGGTGAAAAATGGAACCACTGAGTTCCACATTTGGGAGGCTTAATTTCTGCATTGGTGTACTTATGATGATTTCAGGCAGGTAGATCATCTGCATGTGCCTCTCACTTTTCCATTTTAACAAACTATGAACAAACTTACCTTTAATTATCAACAGTTTTTGCAACTTGTTAATTCACATATTCTGTAGTCCACTAAAAGGTAATTATGGGCTGACTGGTCAGAAAGGGAAAAAATGGTTTTTTATGGTTTTTATCCATTTGTACAGAGAAGTTGTCCACATTGGAAAAGTAAGGACTTTTTTAGTAAACATAATGTAAAAAGTGGTTCATTCCTAAGTGTAGTCGAGACAGTCATATCTAGTCTTACACCATAAGAGAGAGATTTCGCCTTGGATGCCAGAAGCATTTGGGAACCTGAATACTCTTGCAGTCAGGGGGATTTAGGGATCTAGATTCCATTATGAGCCCAGGTTTAGTTCTTGTAGAATGGTGGATGATAGGATTAACCACAACCATTTGAAACAGTTGCAAATGGAAAGGTTTGTTGTCCTCACTGAATAATAAAAGGTGTTTATGATCATGCTAATTAACCTTGACTTATTTAACAAGTGTTTATTTGGAGTGATTGCCTGCAATGATTGAATAAAAGAGAAATGTACTTCTATAATAGAAGAGATTACTTTAAAATTTACTTCCTGCGGGCTTCCTTGCTATTAATTTTGTTTCAGTGGAGCAATCATTTGGACTCTTCTGAAGCTGAAAATCTGTTGGCATTTAAACTAAAACTTCTCCTTTTACTCAGTCGCCAACTTGTCAGACAAAAATTTTACAGTTGGAGTTGTTCAGGGGAGAAAAGGAATGTCCCTTTCAAAAGTATTGTATGTAAAAAAGAAATTGTAATATTCAATTAACATTAGAGAGAGAAGATATAATATACTCAAGTATAACTTAAAATCGTGGTTTTTTCCTCTGATGAAACCAAAGGGATTTGACTCTCCTAAGTAAACAAAACCTCTGGCTACAGAAGAGCTGCCCATAATGCCTGCAGATTCGTGAGACGATTTCTTTTTTTCTGAGTACTACTACAAGGCCTTGGCTGCTAAATTATCTTCTAGACCTCAAGGTATATTTAAATAAAAGTTTTTGTTCATCCTCTTCTGAATGAAAAAATATTGCTGACAAAAGTTGCTAGGAAAAATCTTTTCTAAAGCACAGTTACAATTTAAATACTAGCAGTGCAACTTCTCCCAATATGCCACAAGAGATATTTCCTAAATGGAAAGACTCAGGCAGGGAAAGTAAAGTATGAAGCTTATTTATTTAGTATATTAGTTCACAAAGTTTAGGTATGCTTATTTAGGAATAAAGTGTATTTAATATTCCTGAAAATGATTGAATAGTTCAGTTTGCCAGTTGTTATTTTCAGTGAGACTTTCATTTGACAACAGTATCTCTACTCTATATTACACTGGATAATTGAATTGATACTTAGATCAAAAAATCATGGTTTCATAAAAAATAGGTACATGGTGATATGAGTTGTCACACAAGCACTTCTAAAAATTTTGATTTTTGCTCAGATACTTTAGGCTAAAAGTGGGAAGAGCTGTACTCTCATTTTGTATTTTGTTTTATTGGGGTTTTTTTCTAGACTCAGTATCATTGTCTAAATATTATCTATTATTAAAGCTTGCTTGCTGCTTGTCTTAGTAACATACTCATGTGTGGATAGTAATGCAGAGATATTAGTCCTCTAGAGCTCTCCAAAGTGGAAAGGATATTTCAGTTAATGTTCAAAAATTTTTCAAATCTCTCTCTCTTCTGATTATCTGGGTATACCTAGCACGTATTGTTGGGCTGACATATTAGTATACTTTTTTTTAGTGAGTATGTTAGTGAAAATTGACTTTATACATCACTCACATTACCTAATTACATTCTGCTGTTCTTATCTCATCAAGCATGCAAGTTGTTGGGACAGCAGTTCCAAGTTCTAGCAGATGGAAATCACTATTTTTATAACTATAAATAGTTAATTTACTGTCATTCTTTATTCCTCTAGAGGTAGAGAAAATGAAAGGAAGTAAATTCATATAGTAAAAAAAATTGCAAGGTTTTTGTACTGGGTGCTACCATTCGTTTTGTGTGATTAATTTTTTTAGCCATTTTTTGTTTAATGATATCAGTGGAAGCGTAGTGAAATATCTGTTCAAAGAGTTGTTTAAAATTGTTATCTTCCAAATAAGACTAGCTTTTTGAAGAACATTATCATAATGATCTCCTTACTTCTCAGCGTCTGTGTTGTGTTGTTGACATTAATGCCAATCCTGTGTATGGATCAGTGGGAAACATGTGCCTGCAATAAAAAAGGCAAACATATGAATGTGGTGACAGTCAGAAGTGATTCTCTTCAATGAGTGCATGAATTCCATTTGTGTTCATGTTTTTAGCCTCATCTAATTTTTTTTCTCTCTAAAACTTTGTATACACTTACAACTTTCAGTATTGCAATTACTTTTACGTGCTTTAACTAGTCTGGCTTTTCTGATATGCATTAACTCTCTGCTCTGTTACCCATTGCTGTTGTTGTGGACAGCCACACTTGTGCTCACTGCAAAACACTGCTACTGAAGGAGACCCGTTTTTTAGTAACATAGCAATATGGCATCCCTGTAACAGTGAGCACACTTCCACAGAGTACCAAGAGCGATGTCACAGCTTCTACTCTGCTCACAGAAGCACACACCGGTGTCCTGTTTGCTAGTAGTGAGACCTGTGGCATGTTCACTGTTGACAGCAATGAGCAATTTTCCATATGCAAATGAATCCTAAACATATTATTTTCTTCCTAATTTAAGAATCTGAAAGAGTTTTTCAGATATATGATGAAGACAGTAGCCAGTACATAATAATTGTTTTAAGGCTTACCATTTCTGTATAGAAGTTGAACTATTTAAATAACATTACTTTTTCATAGATCTTCAGAATTTGTTGATTCTCTTAATTACAGGAGAGGAAGTCTCTGACACCAACAAGTAGCCATTCAGGTGGCTCTATCCTTATTTCATTTGGTAGCTTTCATGCAGTCAAAGATAGTTGCAAGGATTGTGTCCAGACTCAATAAAAGAGTCTAAGATTTGGTCCCCAGTTCCTACTCTGGAATGCCCAACTCTTATTTGGGTTTGATATCTGCTCCTGTTCAAGCAAGTCCTTATAGCTTTCATTAGCCGGTGTGAAGGAATTCACACCAGTCAGGTATACAGATTTGATCCTTGGTGCATCTATCGGTTTCCTGGTAGCATCTGCCCCTAACAAGCTGCCTACCACTAGTGTTTGCACACCAATACATACTTTTCAGAATCTTTTCTTCTAGAAGGAGCTATTTAATATAAAGCAACACACAAATAAATGTAGAGTCGAGTCCTACTTGGCTCTAGTACTCTGTGAGAAAAAGATTTCTCATTAATTTATCAGATTCATACCCTCCATCCCACTCACAAGCTGCTCACTTCTTACAGTAAGTCATTGAATAAGCCCAAAATTTATTGTATCTGTCTTCCTCTGGGGATCTGTACAAATTTAAAGGCAGTCTCCTGATTTAATAGAATTCTGATGAGTGCTTGAAAATTTGCTGCAGATTCAGTAAGAGGTGTTTTACTGACTCAGTTGATGCCTTTACTTACTTAAGAACAATAAAATCCCATGGAAGACTGGTATGAGCGCCAAAAAGCATTGCAATAGGCACAGAAGTACTGGTTTGTTAGCTAATACACACTTTCAAATATTTGAGGCTATTTGGACCTGCCGCTGTAGTGAGTTTAGTTTGGAATGAAGCTGTTTCGTGACTTGGTAATCCATGCTGTCCATAGGAACAGTGTTAGTTCTAATGATACTAATTTTGAAACTTGCTGTTTTGTATCATTCACTTCAGAAATGCTGTTTTCCTACTGCACCTGGTGTAGCATAGGACGTTATTTAGTAAGCACTTTTTCCTAACTACCTCTCTCAGATCTATTATTTACTGTGGCCAACTTCTGCAGCAATAGAAGACATAGTGAAGAAAAGACTTTCTTGTGATATGTTGATTTGTCCATAAACAATACACATAAGACAACCAAAAATCAGAAAAGACTTTATTGTCTTCTGATAGTTGCCAATTTTAATTTAAGTGATTTAAGTGCTTGTGATATTTAGCACCTTGGATTAACAGTGAACAAGGTAATTTAAGCTGCACTGAAGAGCAGACTTTAAAGGTTAACAACTTCTGCATGCGGTTTTGATGACAGCTTTGACCAAGATGTAGTATTCAGAGTAGTGAATACTTATTAATTAGGAAGATTCATTGGCAGGTGCAATGAGATTTTTTTCAAAAAAACAGGGAGAATTTATTTTTGTTATTTTTTCTTCTCTGTTACAATTTGTACTAAATCTGATGATGAATAATTGAGGTCAGATGTCCAGATTACTTCAGCATTGACCTAAATCAGCTCCTACTAAAATCACTGAATTCTAACCATGTTTTAAGACAAAAGAGGCTCTACTCGGTCCTATATATATAGTTTGGAGTGGAGGTGAGGTGTGTGTCCATGAATGGATTGAGTGATCTTTATTATTTTTTAGTTCCTCATGTTAATTTAAACTATTGGGAAATACATAGGATGTCTGTTTAAAGAGGCAAAAGACAATTACAGTTCCAGTTAAAAATGAAGGTGTATTCTTAACAGCATCTTAGCATAAATCCTTCTGTCGTAGCACATGTTAACAGCTTCAAAGCAAGAAGAGGTGTTTACTTGCAGCTGCATCAGTTTTCAGTGGTCATCATTTATGATGGAAACATTTAGTTTACAGTCAAAACTAATGGTAATACTGTTAAAGAGAAATTAAAGGCCACTGACCTGAGAGGCAAATATTGATGTATTTCTAAATTAAGTTACCAGTTACCATCTAAGTTACACAGTATGTCCTTATTTCCTTCTAGAAAAGTTATATGCATTTGGAATAATGAATATTCCCTGCTGGGGCCCCACTAAGTTAGTGTATGAGAAGAAACAGAAATTTATTTATTTATCCCCCCCCCCCACGATTAACCTGGTCTCTTACTGCAAATAGCAATTGACTCAACTTCTGTTTTTCCAAGTGACAGTGAACTCTACTACTACTCCACTCCTGAGGAGAATTTATTATTGCAGGTCAATGCAATGCATTAGAAAAGATGAAGTTTTATAAGTTGTGTCACCTGACACTTACTGTTTCCATTTCCTGTTTCACTCATGGAATTTTTTATGGAAGCCATGGAAGTTTGTTGCAGTTTGTATTTATTTCAGTGAGATTTGGATGCATTGATCGCCAGGCTTCTTTGAAAATCTAGCCTTTAGAAAAGGTTACAAAATAAATTAAGTGACCTGGAAGCAGTCTTTCTGTTATAATTTATGAACAACAGAATACATATGACGGGGGAAATGAAAGAAAAATATAATCTTTGAGGCACATAAGTGACTTTGAAGATTCACCTTTATTTAGGATCAAAGATTAGACTTAATATGATAGCTCTACTTCTGGGTTTCTTCTGTTTTTTGAGATGCTTTATACTGTTCATGCAAATCCTGTGGATCTCTGCTGGTTCTTATTGTTTATGAACATACACTACTTAAGAGAGAATGGAATGAGTAATTCTTCATGAAGTTTATAATATTTTAGATTATGATATCTTTATGGTGCATAATGTCTTGCTTCAAAATAATCCTAATACTTTCAGTGGAAATAAACATGAGAAATAATCTCTGCCGTAACTGTACGAAGGATGTCTGATTTGAGTCTGATACAGGACTGTAACAGTTTTATACATTGTAGAAGCATTGAAAAGCTGTTCAACCCAAGGAGTCAAAAGAAGAAATGGCGTTTGATTGCCCAGTTCTCCATAGTTCTCCAGATTGGGCTGTTAGGATCCAAACTTACACACACAACATTTATTTTTCTTTCTGTTTTATATTAAGAGAAGATGTCTGCCTTTCTTTGATTTCAGATAGGTTCAATTTCTGTGCTGTGATTTCCAAGAGTGTACAGGAGATTGCCATAGTGTGCACATCAAGCCTGGCAGTCTCCTGTTGGGTTCAGCAGGCTTTTTCATTCACCTGTCACATTTTATGAGCTCTCAAGCTCATGGGTTGTTTTTGAAACAGAGTGTTTCCATTCATGCATGGAAATAGGTGAAAATCCAGCACCAGTCAGTATTTGAAAGAGAAGATATTTGGGTATTAGGTGTGTTTGTGCATTTTACTGGAGCATCTCTAATTCAAACCTTGTGAGTGTGAAGCTGAAGTATTGAACTGCAAATCTAAACACAGCTGAACAGAAAATATCTCCATATTCATTACACGGCAGAAAATTGTACGACTTCATTAAAAAAAGAAATACTTCATCTGAAAACCAAAGATACGTAATGTTTTCAGAAGAAACCTCGTTTTCAGTCTTCTAAGAAAAATGCAATGGAGGCAAATACTTTCATTTAAAAAAAAAAGTTTTCCTTTAAAACAAGCCTCCAAGGTATTCATTAGTTTTCATTCTTATCTTTTCTTTTTCATTGACAGCTCCTTGAGAGACTCATTTAATCTCTTTGTCTTTCCTACTTCTTTAAAAGCAGAGTAGTAAGATTAATTGTATCAAAGTATTGTGAGCAATCAGAAAACAGTTGAAAGGAAGGAACTTTAAAAGCAGTAAATAGTATAGCTTGTTTTTAAATGTCTTCATAAAGTAAGACATCTCAAGTTTCAAACTGACAAATTAAATTGTTTAGTTCATTTTTTTCTGAAGGCATAGGCTCTGTTAAAGCATGTACCAAAGAAAGCAGTGTGGGAATGGTATTGAAATTAAAAAAAAAAAAAAATCATTATATTATCCAGGAGCATGAGCGGAGTGAATTAATGAACACCTTCAGTGGCACAGGCTGTAACTGTGTCATGGCATTGGGCTGTATTAATGTAAATGGTAAAACAGCATGGTTCCAGCAGTTGTAGTTCTGCTAATTGTTTGCATTTGTGGCTTAATGATGCTAGAAAGAAATGGTACATTTCTCAGTAAAATACATCTAAGTGACACTTTGTGTTCAGCTCTGAACCAAGTGACTGTGAGCTGTATGTAGCTTGCTTTGCAAGTGTTTGAAGCAATGCTAACCTTTGAGATTCCCCGAGGGAAAGGAAATGTTATTCTCTTGATTTAAAATGTATTACAACTGTTCACATGCTAAGCAACATATGCATTAGAGAGATTGCTGTAGGCTCACAGGAAAGTTGCATCTCTTACACATTAATACTTCCAAGTACTTTTCTGAGCAAAGCTGTGCATTTTGTCCTTTTATCAGGACTTGCTCTTCTTGGGAACAAGGAAGCTTTAAAGATGAAATTTGCTAATGAGGATAAGGAGTTCTATTTCAAATGTCCTTTTTTAAAAAAATTCTATAAATATTAATTTCATCAGTGACACAAACATAAGTGCATTATATAGGAACACAGGAAGGAAAATTATTATATCTGTTACTGAACACAGTGTCCAGGAAAAGGCTATTGATGCCTACAGAGTCCCAACGCTGGATAGAGTCTCAACACAGCATAAATGCAACTGTCTCTGGCAGTCTCAAACCTGTAATAAAAGTCTCAAAGCGGAACCTTTAACATGTCCCTAGGTAAGAGGACAACCAGGCCTCTGCAGTGTTGGTGTCTGCAATAACTAAACCTGCTGTATATGAACACATGGAGTGTACCAAAAACCTCAGTGGTGTTGCCAGCCTGATGGGAGCAAAGGAGTCCCTGCTGTCCCCAGAGGTAGCAATTGGTTTGACTCTTAAGCATGAGAGCAAATGCTCCTCAAATACCTCAGAAACGTCAGTAGCACTAAGTTATACCCATTTAATTCCTTTACATCCTATTTGCAATTGTAGCAGTTGTAGCAATGGAAGGTAAACTATGCATCAAAAAGGGAAAAGGTATTCGTTTGTAGTGCCGACAAGTTTCCCTGTGCAAAACCAGCAGAAATAAAGAAGCTTGCAAATCACACAATAAAAATGTGGTACAGACTTCCACTGTCCTTCCCATAAGTTTCTCAAGTTCCAGCTTAAAACCTGCTGGAGCAAGTCCAGAGGAGGGCCACAAAGAGGAGGAGGGCTGGAGCATCTCTCCTATGAAGACAAGCTGTTCAGCCTGGGGATAGGAGGCTCTGGGGACACCTTATTGCAGACTTTCAACACTTAAAGGCGGCCTGTAGGAGAGGTGGGCAGGGACTCTATCAGGGAATGTGGTGATAGGAAGAGGGGGAACAATTTTAAACTGAAAGAGGGTAGATTTAGATTAGATATTAGGAAAAAATTCTTTACTGTGAGGGTGGTGAAACACTGGAACAGGTTGCCCAGAGATGTAGTGGATGCCCCATCCGTGGAAGTGCTCAAGGTCAGGTTGGATGTGGCTTTGAGCAACCTGGTCTGGTGGAAGGTGTCCCTGCCCATGGCAGGGGGATTGGAACTAGATGATCTTTAAGGTCCCTTCCAACGCAAATCATTCTATGATAAAACACACCAGAAATTATCTCCCTGATTTTCTAACACCAAGATCTTGCATGCAGCGTGCAGACCAAGAGCACCTTTTTCCCTTTTTTTTTTTCTCGTTTTTTCACTTGAAGGCGGTGCTTATTGTTTGTGTGCACTGATAGGCTTCTGAAATATTTTCCCACTGAATATCCATGAGAAGAGAACCAAAGACCAATGTAAATTCTCACTGGGTCCCGTGGAGGGATTTCAGGATGGGGATTGTTCCCGATACCATCTCATGTTGACTTGTGCAGAGTTTTTCACTATGTGTGTGGTTTTGACAGTCATTTTGAAGGGTGAGAAATGGCTCCATATTTGCATTTTTAACATTCATTATGGAGAAGCTAGAAGCCTGTGGATTTCAATTGCCTTTCTAACAGTGGTCAGATGATGAAGACAATCTGTTTAACAAACTGGCATATAAGATAGCTTTCTCCGTATGTCACACATTTGCCATTCCATCTGCTGGGTAATAAAGCCAGCAAAAACCCAGCCTGACCAGCCCCTTAGGTGATCTTCTTGTTGTCTTCCAAAAAACACCAGAAAAAGTGACACACTCATTTAAAGTTTAACATATTTTATTTCATTTAATGTTTTCTCTTGTTCTTGATACTACATAACATAAAGCCAATAAGCGTAAATCAAGTACTTGAGGTAAGCATTATTATTTATGCTTTTTTCCTTAAAGAAAGAAATATATGAGGTTATGAGAATATGATACACCTTACCAATGATTTGCAACAGGTACAATAAGCTAGTGATTTTCTTTTTTATTTAGGTCAATTAGTGTTAGTGAAGAAGTGTCAGACTCACAATATTAGAAGAGGATGCCTGTGTTAGCAACGTAAATAATAGAAGGGCCAGACAAATGGAATTTTGTCTGTGAGGTTGAACAAAATATAGAAAAATACACAGAGAAACTAAGCAAAACACCCTTTCACCAAATCACATTTCTAATAGGTGCTTTGGTTCTAATAGAAGGTCGAAAACTTTGACAAGAATTGATCTGACAGTATTTTTCTAACTAAACAAGGAGGTCTGCTTACTAAGTTGCTGTCAAGTTAGCATTTTATGTTGGGGTGTTTCAGAACTTCCTTGATATATGGTTCCGCTATTCTTTTAACAGTCTTCCACTAAATGTAGTGGTGTCAATTCCAAATGCTAATAAGATTATGCTGAAAACAGTCAAAATTGGTTTCAACATACTGTTTCACAGTGAATTTAAGCATTTTTGTATGCGGTGTTCATCTCATATTTATCAAAGAAAAAAACTAGTACAAACTTTGTCATAGCTAGAGTTTCTAGTAAGGATGCCTTCTGGCCCTGGAGACAGGTAAGAAGATCTTAACCAGGTGTTCTTCTCAATTTTTTAGCTATAGCCTACTACAAAGCTGTACAAGCATGGCAATAAAATGAAGGATTAGTTTATAGCATTATTTGGGATAAAATACTTTCAGAGTGCATCATGGAAAGCTGCGTTTTAATGAAAAGTCTTTTAGTTAGGCATAAGTCTGCTAGAAAATCCCTTCCGTTTTTGACAGTTATTTGAGGAATTAGAGATCATAGTAGCAAAATATTATGATTTATTAGATGTTTGACTGTAAGATTTTCTCTACTCTAAGATGGGGTCACAAGCTGCAAAATTGTTATTTGCATCTGTAGTGGAAATGGTCTTCTCTAACATTTTAGTTTTATGGTGTGAATAGAAGGGTGTATAGAAGCACAACACAGATTTGTTTTGAACTTTTTTAATTAGCTCTTGTACAAGCCTTCCAAGTAGTTTGTATGAAATTGTGCATCATACATTCCATCTGACATGGCCGAAGGTCTTTCATTATCAAATCATAAACAAGCAGGTACGGAGAAGGCCTTGGTGGATGCATTGTTCTTTGGATGGGCATCTCTGCATGGTGTTGCTAATGTGCCCTGACCTAATACAGAAATACAGGTACACATTAGAGAAGTTCACTCTTCTGCTTGGTAAAGCGCCTTTCCTCTTTCTGTAGACATGGAGTGGGACAGCCATTCATTCTCAGTTCACAGTTCTTTAAAGAGGATGCTGTTTCTCCAGCTCAAGCTTTTGTTGTTGTTGTTGTTGTTTGTTTTTAATATGCGAATAAATACATTAATTCTTGAGTCAAAATTTATCCTTTGACAGGCACAATTGTGCAACATATGTTAGCCACTCAAGTTTCAGTGCTGTGGAGACCACGTAAGAGCTTCAAGAAAGAAAGGTGCTGTCAGATGTTGAAGTATTGCGATTATCTTCTGTTGAAGCAAAGGAACTTCACATGGCTGCATCCCTACACTGATACGCTGGCATTGAACTGCAGATTTTGTTTTCTGTGCTGTTTCCAGTTTGTATTATTTCTTGCAGAAATCTTCAAGTAGTGAGAGCTTCTCTTCTATCCCTGACTAAAGTACTTGAAACCTAACTCTTATGAAGCACTGCAGAGAATAAAGGGATGACTTTAACTTTTTCCAGGAGAGCAGGTGTTTCTTAACCAGATGTAAATATGGGTGGATACTGCTGTGATGAGAACATTATAAAAGTACATATAACACAATGAAGGGCTACTCCTGCAGGGAAAACTGAAATACATTGTGTACAGCCTGGTAGAAAGTAGAGAGTTAAGCTTTTGATTACTTTTTTTTTACTTATAAACCTCTATAATTTGTACTCAATGTTAAAATGTAAATTAAGAAATAACAGCAATTGAGGACACTTTTTAATTTTCATGTTTCATTATTTACGACTGGTTCCTGACTCAGAGGTCCCTTTTTAAATGAAGATGCCAGTTATAATTGCTCTGGTACTCTTTGTTATACCTGTTGTCCTCAGTTACAGATACATCCCTTTTCTTTTGTTTATTTCTGACATTTGTTAGTAGAAAGAAATCTTGGTCCCAAGCTATTGATAGACTGAAAAAAAAAAAAAGAGAAAGGAGATTCTCTGGAGGCAAGTCAAGGAAGAGAAGGGAGAGTGAGAAATGTCTCTGGTGCTTGTTCAAATCATCTTCAGGGATTTTAAATTACCTACATTAGGAAGTTGTCCCAAATGAACTCCGGTCTCTCTCAGAGTGGTTACGTAGTATATCTAGCCCTAGTTACTGCAGCTTATCTCACTGGCACACTCTGCTAACCTTGTGTTTAATACAAAGGAAGGGCAAAGCTTTTGGCCACCATGTGTTTTGATATAACAAGTTGTGTTTGCTGGGAAAATGATTTATTGTATGAGCATCATTCCTGCAGTAATATGAAGGTCAGTGAGTGTGTGGTACCATTGCAGAAACTCAAAAAAAGACACAGTGACCAGAGTGGAAGTGACTGCCTCACTCCAACACTCATGGTTACAGGCAACTTGAATTTTGTAAAGTCAATGTGCTCTAAAAATTATGGGAGTTTTGTGTGCAAGGCATAATTGAAGAGCTAAAATAACTTTCTTAATTATCTGGATCGCTTTTTTCCATGCTGGAATTAAAATGTTAACTCCAAACTTTCATAATTTTGGTGCATTAAGTTGTATAATCATTTGAAGATTTCGTGCATAGTGCAATCTCAGATCAGAGGAGATACAGATGCCACTATGGACAGATTAAAGTATTTTATATAGAGTTTACTTAAATTTAGACAAATTCAGAAATGTGACCTCATAGAGCAATACTCAGTATGCGCTGCATTTGGAAATGCATAATGTTGTATTTTTCCACGTTGGTGTCTTCCTCAATTCTTAACACTGGGTTTCAGAGGTAAGCAGAAGGCTGAAGGTATGTAGGATGGGTGCGATGTGTTGCCCCGTGTTTCCTTGGGGAAGATTATGATGTGTAGGGTACCAATGTGCTGCAGGTGGCCCCGTGTGGGGGAGCATAAAAGTACATGGCAGGCTGTTATAACAGTGATTATTATCTAGTGATTATATTACCTAGAGTATTATATTATGTTATCAGTCATTATATTAAAACTTGGGTATTACCCCAGAGCAAAGAATTTTAATTTACTCCCTGCAGATCCCTAAGTTATTGAACTCTTTTAAAGGAGCATATGTTAGCACTATCATATTCCTCATTAAATATAAATAAATAACAGATTTTCTGAAAATCATTTTGATTTTTGGGGAGTAGGAAATTGGAAACAGAAGAGTCCACTGTGTATCACAATTCAAGTTCTGTTTAAGCAGTTTGTAGAAACAAGTTTGATAAATAGTATTTTGATTTGAGATAAAAGTTTGTATGGGAGAGATTACTGTTTTAGGACATGAATAATCACACGAAAGCAGAATGCTAAATTGTTCACTCCTTTACATAGTAAGGATTGGACTTTGAAACTTTGCTGTATTTTTCCTTACTCTGAAAGTTGATTTAAAATCTCATATTTCTGTATATGTTTTGTGTGTGCACACTTGTTTTGTCCAGTACACTTCTGCAGTGACATGCCTGTAAAAACATGTCCTTACAGTTACTCCAGAAATTGTTTCATTGCCTTCTCAGTTGCCTTTTTAGCCTGGAGTGTACTCTTTTAGCCTCCCCTGAGGGGAAGCCTAACATTTTTTCAATCCAATAAAAATTAATATTTTCCCAATTTTTTCTTGAAATAAAAAACTTGAAATTATGTTCTTTTTAATTCAAGACCCATGTTAATTCTATTTAGAACAGAATTGTGGGTTTGGTGGTTTCATTTCAGGATTTAGTTATTTCTTAAATAAAAATAAAGGCAAAAAAAAAAAAGTAATGCTAAACTATAAAGCCAGTAACAGTGCCAGAAAGCAAGAGGGCATTATGCTCTCAGTTTAGGTAATGTGTAGGCTAGGAAATGGGCACCTGGACTGAATTTTTTCTTTGACTGAAGAATTTGAAATGACAGTTTTATCTCCCATCATAGCCATAGAGTCATAATGTATTATGAGGTGACTTACTTTCAGACTTTCCTGTTGATTTTTTTCTGTGATTTTTTTCAAGTAAGTTGGGGGGTTTTTTGTCATTGAGGAACGAAAAAAAAGTATATAGGTGGCTGTGAACACTTGGGAAATTAAATGCCGGTGTTTCAGTCCCTGTTTTAGCACATTTTCAAGTTTTTTAATGAAGAAATACCAACAGGAAAAGGTGATGGGTCTTATCTCAGAATATTGTGTAGCTCTGCAGCTATGACCCTTGCTCAAATATGGGACTTCACATTCATTCTTTTTAATATAAAGATTCAAATCTGTTTTATCTTGGGCTGGAGCTATTTGATACTTTCCACTGTTCTTAGAACAAATACTTTGTGCTGAACAAAGGAAGTGTCTGAAAGTTATCTTCCCCTGAAGTGATATGTAGGGTTGTTTTCTTTGGATTTAAATGTAAACCATTTTTTCCCTTTCTCCAAGGTTGAAGGATGAGTCTTGTCTCTGATAGGGACCCTCATGGATGCAGTTTCTCAGATAAATAAGGCTACTACAAAGATAAATACTTTATACAGTGTTCAAAATTTTCTGTGGTATTTACGTCTCACTTCACCAGAGTGTATGGCTAAATTCTTGATGTGTTTTGAAATTATAATGGAGCACTGGAGAAGTTAAGACTTTCTCACGTAAGTTCAACGAGGTAGAAAAAGTGAAATCAAAGTGAAGGGTGACAAGGTTGTGACAGATTTTGTGTTACAGAATTTAAAAGAAATATTTGAAGCATTTCCTCTCAGAATTATTTTAACTTATTTTAAAATGTTTCATTTTCTTGAACCTTAGTGTTCCTTTTGTATATTATAGTTATTTGTAAAGCTGTGCAGCATTTTTTGCTACCTACCTCAAAAGAAATTATTCCATTATGTTCGATCTCTTCCTTCCTGGAAGAAAGGAAGATTGGCTATATGCATTCATCTGTACATAACATAGTTGTGTACAGTTTTAGTGCTCTACTGCGAGTTCAAATGAATAAAGATTCCAGCTGCATACAGGAATAGCTTGTATGTAATATAATACATACTATAATGTAATATAACATATATGATGGTCTGTATAAACTCCTTTTATGCCAGAAAAGAGATTTTTACCTGTTCCAGGGATTCTTCTATAACTTTTTCTCCATTCTTTAAGTCTGCTCAAAGGTGGCTCAAAATTGATCCTAGCAGTTATGCAAATACCACATTCAGTACTTGCTTTGCAATCATAACTTGTGACCTTAGGCTTTAATCTTCATATGCAGTCCTAGGATACTTAGTGGTCACATTATTCATGACTGCAGTCATTGCAAAGTCATCCAAATTGTATTTATGGAATTTATATGTGCCATGGTGTACTGACAGTTTTATGGGTGAAATTAATCGGAGCATCTAAAGATAAGTTTGTTACTTGCCACTTTCTTCTTATCTCTCCGCCCCGTTATAATTAATAGCCTTTTTTTTTACAGCAGGCTGACATAATTTTAATGATGTTTCTTCTGTGCCAGCTTTAATTATATTTTATAATCTATGATACATTATACTTTCTCCTTCCTTGTGCTAACAGGGTGATAATCTGGAAAATGATACTTCTCTCCAGGCTTGTGCAGATGAGGAGTGATGAACAATATAGACATAAGCTGTTTTTCTCTTAAAAGGACTGTCAGGCATTAATGTAGCTTAACTTGCTCTCAAGCTGATGATATTCTTGAAAAAATGGAATTCTTCTTTTCAAGTAGCATGTTCAGAAGCAAATGGGAAATTATACACAAAGGCTTATTGTACTTAATTAACTGTACCGCATAAAGTAGAAAACACTTGTATGTTCCTGATTTGTTTGTCATACTGTGTATTTTCAGTAGTAGTATTTTAGCATTCACGTTGCTCTGAACGTTAAATGTTTTCCAGTATGATGACATGAAAAGGCACCTTGGCTGATTCAGTGTTATCGGGTTTCATGAAAGCTGGTGATGTAGGGAGAGGTTTGCTACTGAGCATGGTGGGCCTAGATTTATAGTTTAATTCTGGACAGCTTGAGTGTATTAAGTCAGTCAGTATTCACAGATATGAATGACCTTTTTATACAAGAATATAATATCAGACTTTGCTAAATTAGTGATCTTTAAGAGTATTCCCAGAATTTGTGGTTTATATTGTTTCCCAATCTCACCTGGTTTTGGAAAGCAAGATTTTGAGGCCAGTGTATAGCAGCAGCAGCAGCAATACTAAACAATCTGTGCTGGCTCAGATAGTTTGGATACTGTGATTTAGAAGCCAAAGTTAAATCTCTGTTATCTAATGCCCAGTTGAACAGCAGGTGCAGAATGCTCATTATTTGCTAAATGTGAAGCATTCCGCATTTAAGCGAGGGTCACCTCTTTTGACCTTATAAAGAGCGTACATCTCACACAGAAATCTAGCTCATAGCAAAATTATCTACTTAATGTAAAAGTGCTACTAGGATTTAAATTCTCTTTGCAGAAACTAGGCACTTTGCAAGTGTGGCATCCAAGTTCTGTAGTGTCTTTTGCCTTAAGGGATATGCAGGAAAATGTCAAATCAGGCCACTTTCACCCATTTATCTCTTTAAAATCAGCATGCTTATGTTCATGGGTTGTGAGACCAAAAATGTGTCAAACTTCACATACAGGATTTAAAATAAAGGTGGAGAGATAATCTAGAGAAATAACATGCAACTTCCTATTAATAAACATTATATTTTTATGCATTATATTTTTACAATTCTGCACTGAGATTTCAGTAACGTAATCTAATTCCATAGCCTGGCATTTAAAATGCTTCTCTTACTTATGCTAACATAAATGAAGAGAAACAAAATGGTTACTCCCCCTCGTTAATCACAAAAAGCAGATGCTCACGCAGTTTCTGATAAATGAATGAAGTTTTTTTGTCATTACTGGACATATGCATTTTTTCACTTGTTTTTCTCTCTTCACGTTTTACCTTTCTTTCTCCCTTTCTCCTTTGTTTCTTTCCCACTGATACCGGGTTTCAGTTCATCTTTTTGCTGTGCTCCATTTTTATTTATTTTCCCTCACTCCTGTTGCCTATACTTTTTACTTTTCCTTGCACCTATTTATGTGAGGATTGGCATTCTTTGTAAGGAAGAAGTGGTGCTTTTTATATACCTGGAATACCAAATGCAGAAAACTTTACTTTCCATTCCAAACTGGAAGAATAAGATTAAATTTTCTACAGAATAAAATTTCTGAATATTTTTAGTCATAAAGGAAAACTTTTTGATTTTTAATATTTTTTCACATTTATGTTATGCTAAAATCATCAATGTTACACTTAAATATATTTTACAGCAATAAAGGATATCTAAATAATGCTTTAAATTATCATAATTACAATATCAAAAAATTACATTATCAGAAAAGGAAATCAATTTATTTTTACTTTTTCTGATGAAAATTTCTTTTATTCAATATATTTTCCTAAAACCATTTTGTTTGGGTGGAGCTGGATTTAATTTTGTTACCACTAACTTCTCTGTTACAAAAATTATAACTGGCTGTAAAGGATGGAGAAGAAAAACTGTGCCTACTATACTTGCAAGTTTGCCTGAGACATCCACCCTTCTCAAAGGTGCTTTGGCTAAATTTAGCACAGTAATACAGAAATAAAAGATGTAGCTTATCTGGTCTTATGGGCCTTCTGGCTGTCAGGGCAGGATCACTTCGTTAACTATATTATCTGAGGCTTTACTCTGTTTGTAAAAATGGATCTTACTTTCTTACAGCAATCAGCAAGAGTTAGTTGCAAACAGTTTAGTCAGTCTTTCCTTAAACTCTTCACAGAAGATTGAAGGATGAGAAGTAGAAGTCAAGAACCTTCTGCAGCTGACGTTTTCTCTTGGTTTTATCTTTTGTTACTTTTTACTTTTTTTTCCTCTCCTGTCCATCAAGCACTGAAAAATTATCTGTAGTTGAAATGAAGCTAAATTACAATGTGATTTAAAACTTGCAGACCAGATTAAAAAATAGACTCAAGAGTCCTGATAGCCCTTGGTTGTGCATGTCTCTAAGATACGAACACAGCTTTAATTGCCATGTTCGTAACTGTAACGCGTATCAGTGTGGTGGGAGCAGCTCAAATAGTGATTAAGGAAAAGAGTGGCTATGTGACTACTGATATTTATTCTAATTAATTTAAAGATATCTCAGATATGTTAAAACAAGCAATGCAACTTTTCCCTAAGAACTATTCCATAAGAAATCCATAGGAAGCATCATTTTGTTTCAGTAATGCTTGCATGGGATGGAAATAATTATCAGAGTTTGAGGGCTGGAGGGGTATTTATGTTTGTTTGCTGTTTTATAGCTGGCAGAAATAAGATGATCTCATTTGCACTACCACCTCTGCCTTCTTTTGAAGAGGGCTTTCATTGTTCCTACATAATTCACTTTCTCTTCTCTTATAGTAGTTATAATTTTCAATTTACTGCACATTTTCTTATGACACCTATCATCTGCATATTATGACAATTAAGGAGACACTTTCAGTTCACCTCTTAACCCTGCCTAGTCAATGAAGATATTTCGTCTGCTTCCTGAAAGGATTTCCTTGGTTCCATCATACTTGGAAATTATGTCATCACCCTGGATGCTCTTATGTAAGGAATAAAATCCCAAACCCAAGACTAAGCTCTGTAGCACAGGTAGGCTCACTTTTTATCTTCCTCCATTTCTAGTAATTACTTCTTGCTAAGATTTTTTTTTTTTGTCTGCTTGTAGGCTTTAATTCATTTTAATAATTCTTTTTTGTTGTGGCACTCTGACATAAGCAATCAAACCTCACTGCAGATGTGAATTTTACACTGTGAGACAGTTTTTCACTTCAGACAAATCATATCCATTACTTCACATTTTTTCCTTCCAGTTCAATAATGTGGTTAGAGGAACTCAAGCATGTCTGACAGGTGCGATCCTCTCTTCGTGAATCTGGGCTGGCTGGCCCTTTACTTCACTGCATCTTGTATATAATGCTTTTCTCTATTAGTGTGTCCTCGCAGCTGAAGACAGAAAAATACCTTGATCTTGTTGGGTTTTTTCCTTACCTGTGGGGACATCTGCACATATTGGCTCTCTCCTAGAACTCATTCAGTGGTGTGTGAATGACAAAACCATTTGTTAAAGGTTTACCTGTTTCCCTCATTAATTTCTGGGCCTGTGCCCTTCTGATTGTTTCAGTGCATCTTTCAGGTCCTGGTTACCAGCACACTGAACTATTTAATTGATTACAGGGTATTAAATATTTACTCTATGCCTGAAGTCATGCCCCATTATCAAGTATTCTTTTACCTTGCGGTAATGAAAATACTAAGTAACGCACTTTTCTATCAGAAATCTCTCTCTTAGGGATCACCTTCAGCTTTTGGTGTTAAAAAATAGTCAGAGAATTCATGCAACCTCTCAGCAACTTGATTTTATCTGTCACCACGATGTCATGCTTGTCCCATAATGGTCCCACTGTCTCTTCATCGAGCTGCTCATATCCTGTGTATTTTAAAGACCTGCCTGCAATTCATCTCTATTTTCTGTGCTATTTTTATTTGACTGGCTGCTTTTATTCCTCCTCATCCATGCTGGGATTCTAATTTAATTTCTGTTTGTATGTCTTTCACTCAGCCTCCTTCACTGATATTTATAAGTTCCAGTAAGACTTATTCTCACTCCTTTTGTCAGTCTACCTTTCCAACCAAATGTCCCAGAGCTGTGGCATTGCAGCAATGTATTATTTACTTTCCAAGTCCTATAATAAGTGTCAATACTATCTGTATGTTCAGTTAATCATTCTCAATTCCTCCCATTTCACTTATTCTTCCTTTTCCACCTCATTCTGTTTACTTCCACATGATTTTAACTCTACCCAGCCTTAACATTATATGTCTTCTTCCTAACTTAACTTCTTTTTTTAATCAAATTTGTGGTGCTGAGATTCTTCTCTGCAACCTATTCTGTTGCTTTATTTCTATTCCCTTGCAAGTTGATGTATATGTTGAATTTAGTCACATTTCAGATAGTCTAGCATATTGTGCCCCCTGGTCTTATTACTTCAAATAGATGCAATCTAGGCTCTATTTCTCTAGATAATTTAAATTTTACACTGCTATCATTTCAACCTTTTAAAATGCTGTTTTATTAGTGCAGTCATTTCATAGTCCAGTTGTTCTTTCTGCCGAGAATAAGGCCAACAATCTATCCCTTTAACTAACTTGCTGCCTGAAGTGTATTCAGCCACCATACGTACTAGTTCTTTTCTGCCCTCATTTCTCTCATGTTCCTTTCTCAAGGACTTCTAATTCCTCCTCGATAAATCAGACTCTCTTTTTCTTTGTTGTTAGCTGTGTAGCATATATGCATATTCTGATTTTCTGGTATATAATCCTGAATATCTTCCAGACAGCTTTTGGCATCATATGATAAAGAGAGCTCCTTGCAGTTTTTAATTGGGAAGTCAACATACCTGTATAAAATGGGAATTCAAATAGCAGCTGTTCTTCAGAAGACCTAGGCTATGGGTGATTACATGATACCAGAATAACTCTCAAGTCAATTTCCAGCAACCCCTTTTCATGTAAAAAATGTAATCCTAAGCATAGCCACCCATTCAAATGTTTCCCTCCGTGATACCTATTTAGGATATCTTCCAGGCACCTCAGTGCTTGGACCTCAGCGAATCAAGGCCCACACACTGAAAGCACCCACAGCTCAGCAATATGGGCAGTTATAGATAAACTTCAAAAAAATTTTGAAAGTTATATCGGCTACTTGTGTTGCTGCAGCAATGCTGCAAAACCAAACAGGACTTGACTTCTCCCTTTGTTTAGCTTCACAAGAAGCACTTTCTCCTGTCTTTCCCTCTACATCAGAAATCACAAAGTTACATGTTTATTCTCCAAAGAGTAATCCTTCTTATCATACTTCAGTTCTGTTCCTGTTCTATTGACGGATTGCCATCTGACACAGAGTTGCTTGGGTGCCAGTACTTAACGCGGCTGTCCTCCAATTTACAGGTGTCTCCTGTTGCACTTTTTTAACATTCAAATTTATGAGGTCTTTAAGGTATAAACCATTTTCAGGATTGTTTTTTGTACAGTGCTGAGTAGAATCTGGTCATGCTTTCCTCTGTTCTCATAGAAATTTTAAATATTAAGGGTAATTTTTGCAATTTTATTAAGGGGTTGAAGCAGAAGGGCTTAAATAAAGGGTTCTACTTCTAACATTGTTAATGAAATCACATTGTAGCTTCCATTTTCATTTTTTGGCATTCTGCTGTCACAATAACAGTTAAATTGTCTGAGGATACTAATTTGAACTATCTGGGTCAATTATGACAAACTCAAGCTCTATAACAAAACTCTCATCTACCTGCAGCCAATATCATACATACTAAAAATTGGTATAACGGCTGCTGTCATGCTGATTGACTGCAGCCTATTATCGGTAGCACCAGTGTTGTGGTGTAACCCCTCTCAGCTGCTCTCTCACTGTCCCCACAGTGCGTTAGGGAAGAGAATCGGAAGGGTAGAAGTAAGAAAACTCGTACGTTGAAATAAAGACAGTTTAATAGGTAAAGCAGAAGCTGCACACTCAAGCAAAGCTAAATAAGGCATTTATTCACTACTTCCCATCAGCAGGCAGGTGTTCAGCCATCTCCAGGAAAGCAGGGCTTCATCATGCATTACAGGTACTTGGGAAGACCAACACCATAACTGCAAACATCCCCCCTTCCTCCTTCTTCCCCAGAGCTTTTATTGCTGAGCATGATGCCATATGGTCTTGGACATCCCTTTGGTCAGTTGAGGTAAGCTGTCCTGGCTGTGTCCCCTCCCACCTTCTTGCCCACCCCCAGCCTGCTCACTGATGAGGTAGTGAGAGAAGCAGAAAACACCTCGATGCTGTGGAAACACTGCTCAGCAATAGCTAAAACGTTTCTGTGTTATCAACACTATTTTGGTCACAAATCCAAACCATAGCATCATAGAAGCTACAATGAAGAAATTTAACTCTATCTCTGCCAAAACCAATGCAACCCAGGAGAATATTTGTGGTGGTTTAGTAGTGTCCTTGCTCCAGAGCTGTGACCCATTTAGAATAAGTTGCATGCTGTACTCTGTAAAAGGTTTTGCACTGAGTGACAATGGAAATAAAAGAGACTAGTTGAATTCTGGAGCTCAAAGATGAACATCATTTGTAGCAAAGATGTATCATCAGATGCTTCCATTATAAAATAAATGTAATAATGTACTTTCAATTTGAACCCACTTTTGATTGGTTTACTTATAAAGCACATTTTTAAGTGGAATTGACACGTGATATTTACTGAGTATTAGCACTTTTTTCCAAGTATGGGTACACCAACAGGCATAATGTTAAGTGCTATGGGGAGAATATATACTTGAGAAGACTCAGAATGGGCTTATTGGTTAGTATGGCTGTATTTCACAAATGTTTCATGCTGACCCAAGGATATGCTTGTGTGCAAACAGCATGGGAACTAAATCTAAATAGATTTCCTTGTGACTTTAGAATAGCCCTTTTCTTTTGTATAACTCAGATGGGAGATTTAAAGAACAGAAAGTACATGGGTTTTTTTCATGTTTTATTTTATTAATTATATTTCCAGATCTGCTACCCCTGCAACCACTGGCAATCCTCAATGCTTGACTTGCACCACATTTACGTGCGTTCCTTTCCCTGGCATCATTGCTTAATATGACCTGTGTGTTTAGCACTAACAGAGCAGCTAAAATGGGGTCTACACTTAGTTTGGTGGCAGCAAGGGCGTAAGGGATATAACCTTTAGAAAAACAGTGATTGAAGTTTTTTCTAGCGTCAAAAGCTATTTCTATTGTTTCCAGTTTGGTGTATCTGTGATGCAGCGTCACCCCCAGTCTCCTTTTTTCACCTCTCTCTTCAGCTTGCAATTTCTATACTTTCCTGGGAAGCTAAGTACAATACTTGACTATCGTTTTCATTTTCAAAGATCAGCAAATATGGATTTTTTTTGTTCAGTTCTTAATGAAAATTGAAAACAGCTCCAGTTTCCATCCAAACCTTATTAGTGAAACTTATACAGTCTTGTGAATAGGAAAAAAACAGGGAATGTTTTTATCAAAATGGTGCTTGAATTTTTGTTCATGGTATTAAGAAGCTAAGAAACATTTCTATGTTTAGAGGGGAAAAAAGAAAAGCCTATTTCAAAATTTTTGAAAATTTTCTCCATATTTTCTATCAAAATTACTCTCTGACTTTTAAAAATGTAGCCTTCTAATTTTTTGCCTACAGTATCCTTCAGTGCTATGTAAGTGGCATGTAGGCTCCTAGGAGTTTTTTCATATTGGTGAAGGGAACATGGACTGAAATAAACTCAGCACTGACTCATACAGCTACTGTTTTTGCATGAACAGCATTAAATCTATCCATTGGATAGATTAATTTGAGACTGAGTCAATTTGCCCAACCTCAATATATCCTTTTTTTTTTTTTTTTAGATGATATTGAGCTATATAGGTAAAGCCAGAAAACCAGAATACTTATGCTTGAATGGATCACATTTTGGAACTTTTTTTGGGGAGAGAGAAGGGCAAGTCTAAGCTTTGTGTTGTGATAGCATGAGAAGCAGGTGGTGGTGTCTTTTCTCCAGAAGTACAAGGAAGGTAGTGCTGCATATGTAAATAAAGTTTTCAGCTTAGTTTGTACCAAAGAAATGAAACACATTGAAATTCAACATACGTTTAAGATGAAGCGTTGCTGCATGTAGGCCATTGCACAGCACGTCTTTGAGAGATTGCTGGGAATAAAGAAAGATATTGCCTAAATGACAGGCCAGAAGTATTATCAGGTTGCAGTGAGTCATCATTTAGAATAAATGAATTTGGCATGTATGTTTTATATAACATTAAAGCAGTAGCGGAAGGAAATTGTTTCACATACAGTATTTCCCAGTCAACTTAAATAGACCTACCTTTGTTATAGGCATAATAAATTTGCTGAATTGCAATTAATTTAACTTTCCACAGAATGAATTTACTCATCTGCGCTATTCTTTGTACTTAACACCTACCTGCCTTATTTATATAACAAAAAACTGACTCAGTAGGAATTTACTTGCAGCTGGAAGGCAAAATTGAAGATTTGTTTCTGTCTCACATCTAGTTTGGTAAAACAACACCCTAAGGAAGCTCTTACCAAGAAAGTGAATCATTTTTTTAATGTTTCAACTAATAATCGTAGGAATAAACAGAAGCGTATGTATGTCAGATAACACCTGGACTAAAAACGGTTAAGAATCACATTCGGACACCTTTTATTAAGGGTGGTATCTGAAACATTGGTTTCAGAAAGTGTACAAGATCAGGTAAAGCATCAGAAATTAGAAGATACTGGAATTATTTTAGAATTTTAGATGTATATTATGTTTTGCTTTGTCAAGTAAATTACTTAGTATTTTATAGATTATTCATTTGGAGAAAGCTGCCCACAATAAAGTTCATTTTTAGGAAAACCTGGCACTTCAGTGTTAATTCTGCACGCACGTCACATCAGCATTATTAAAATAGACTAGCTTTCTGCATTTGAGTGTACTTACTGTTTAGGCTGGATTTAATATGCATTTGTTTTATTTTTGCAAGTCTTTTCTTTAGAAATGGAAGGATGATAATCAAGCATCAATTCTTGTTTCTCAACAGCTTCATTTTCAAATTGTCCAGGTGGCAATATTGTATTGCAGATAATGAATAGGATTTTTTTTTCATTTGAAGAAGCCCAACATTAAAAAAAAGGTACTATGCATAATTGTTTAAAAAAAATGCTGTTTATTCCTGTATACAACTTAAACAATTTTGTCCATAATGTATGGACAAAACTTACTTGTGACCAATAAGAATGCAGAAAAATAATTATAAAATAGAATTTATGCTTACCATGTTTGGGAACAATCTTCACACATCAAAATGTACAAAGCATTCAATTATTTTCAAAATAAAGAAAAATATGATTGTTAATTAGATAAATTACTTAGTGTTTTGTTGAAAAATCTTTTCCTTTTGAAACGTATTGAAAAGGTAGTAAAATATTTCTTAGACTTAGATTAAGAAAACTCCTCTTTTCCATAATATCTGTATTTTGTGTCAAATTTTAATTCAAATTTACCTTTGAAAACATGTCAGATATACATCTTCAAATCAGCATAAAGGGAATTATTACTAATAGTTGCAAGTAATTGCATAAATTACATTTTTAGCAGAAAGACTTTCATAAAGTTTAAAAGTTAGTCTTTGGCATGTTATCAGCATTGAAAGAAATTGCAGTAAATACTTGACTGTAATGAAACAATGAAGCTGGACTCAATAGCCAATGTGACTATCATGCGGTATTCTTTATTGCAGCGCTGGGGTCGCACCGGGTTTTTTCCTCAAGGCGCTCCTGCTCAGCCACGATTTCAACAGGCTTATATTTACAAAAGTTTTACATTATCATAGTTTTTCTGTGATATGATTAACATAAGTCTGCCTTTCTTAGAACTAATTACATATTCGGGAGGTGAGTTTCTTCACGGTCTTTGCTGCCATTTATTGACTGTTTTCGGGAACCACAGTCACTCTGGTGGTCGTTTACTTCATCTGGTGGTTGTATTTTCCTCTTCATCAGTTGTCCCCTATATGAACTTGGGTTGTTTTCCTCCCTTTTCTTGCTGACTTGGTAGCCAGCCTTGCTTCAAGCCAGTTTTCTCCAGTCTTGTTGTCTGAGCTCCTTCTTTCTTGTTTTCTAGTTCTTCTTATGATAAGCGAGACTAGTTACTCCATTGTCTAACAATCATGCGGTAACCTTAGAATGTTGACGGTCACACAACAGCTTACAACAGATAAGCAAATTATTAACTACTTTAGCAAGATTCACTAATAATCACAAGGTTCTTTATTTCAGTAATTTGCATGAATACAGAAACAATGATAGAAATAACTGTATATGGCTAAAGACAGACTGTGGCCTCAGACAGATGTTGATACAAACATAGTTTTCTCAGCTGTGAAGGTATTTCTCTGTGTTGTAGGACTTTCCTTTCTATACACTGCAACACTTCTATCTCGCAGCAACTTTTTTTCCTTCTTTTAGCTGTAGAAGCCAAAAGGTGTTGTTAAAGTTGACTGAGGTCTTTTTCTGTCAGCCTAGACAGTATTTGGACAGGATGCAAATTCCTCTTTTTTCTTAATCAGTATTGTATAAATTGTTTCTTCTCTCCCTGCGCCCCCATCCCTCTTTGCTCAACTCAGCAGAGCATTTTGGGGTACAGAAGTGTTACTGTATCTTCTGTGCTCTGGAAAAAAAAGATAGTTTGCATACATAGTGCACCTGAACCATAACATTATGGCAGTTCATCCAACCAAATTCTCCCTTGCCTTCCCAGAGAACAAAAAACTGTAGTCAGCTACAGTAACCATCATTATTCCCATAACGACTTTCCCAAGAAACGATCAATATGCTGCCCTTCTATTGGCAAGTAGATAATTTTTTTTCTAAGTGTTTGGGGAAATAAAAGAACAGGCAGAGTTAAATGGATTTACTTTGTGGTAATCTCCCATAGGGCTGTGGTGTGTGGTCACTTCCCAGAGAATGTTACATTGCTTCCAAGGGAGAAAAAAGCTCCCCAATTCCAAGCTGACTGAATGAATAGGACAAAGTCTGGGACTGACAGTAGGGAATTTGTTATTTACATTCTATCCTTCATAAAATAATGCAGATGTCTTTATTTTCAAGTGCTGTTACTTTTTCTGATGTATCTCTTGCAGTACCTCTTTTTCACTGGCACTAGAAATACTGTTAGTTGTGGGTTTAAATACATGCAGGATGATTACTTTGAGCTTTTGTATCAGATTTTTATCCCTGAAATATAGAAGGCATGCTCTGTCTTGGTAAGAAGAAATAATATTCTTATAAGATTGGAGAAGTGTGGAGGGAAGCTGGGTGAAATCTAATCCACTAACCACTGACAAAAATGATTGAAGGAGTGTCCTGAATCCATCTGAAATAAGGAAACGTTATCTCCCTGAAGAAATGTGGAGGTACCAGTGAGAAAAGTGCAGGCTAACATCTTGGCTGATGCAGGCTAACATGATAATTAGGATCACAGATCTTCTGGCAAGTTACCTGTCTTGCCCAGGTCACAGCATCAAGCCTAAGAGAGAATCTCCATGTTAGAAAATAGCAGTTTTTGCAAAAATAGGTGAAGCATTCAGTGTGGTTCAGGGAATGAAAGTTTTCTGTTACCTGTGCTCTCTTATCTCTAGTTTCATAATGTGGCTTCCATTCATGCCCTGTATCAAACTCATCAGAAGGCAATAATGAATACACAGAAAAAATTAAACACACGCCAATCATTCCCCTAAATCCAGTGTGCAGTCCCTGGGCTCAGTCCTGCAAATCCTTGCTCCGGACTGATTTAGTAGGTGAGATACTGCAGTTGTCAAACACAGCACCAAAGCACTCAGTCCCTGTTTATGGCAGAAGTCTTCCCGAAGGGATGTTGTTTTGTTAGAGGTAGGAGCCTTCCTGGTGCCTGCAAAACAAACTTGCAAAGAGCAGCAACTTGGGGTGCTGAGGGAAATAGGAAGCTGTAATGGATTTGCTGCTGCCCCTTGGATTATGGACACTGTGAGGGAAGCCTCAGAAAAAGAAAGTTAAGGAAGTGCAAAAAATACCAGGAAGCTCCAGGCTTAAAAGTTAATATGGATGAAAAGTATTTTAAAAGGAAGGGTAAAAGAGAGGGAGCTTGCCTGAGGGAGAGAGTCATCATTGTGTTGGAGATGGCGGGAGTACAGAAGCTCCAGGAAAGTTGCTCAGGACCTTGATGTAAGGCAGTAAGCTCATGAAAACATTTGAGTGGATAAGTAACTGTACACAGAAGTAACATTTATTTTCACTTCTGAGGGAAGAGATTCTTGGAGGCAGGATTATTTTAAATACAGTCAGCATAGAGTAAAAGCAGTTCAAACAGTCAGCAGTAATGGTAATTATTATGCCATGTCTGGTTTAATATTGAGTAAAAGAGTGAGTGGCATATTTTCTAATCATCTTCACACAAATACTTTTTCAGGATTTACAGTAATGACTATCTGTATTTAGATATTCTGCTTTTTTGGAAGATGTATTTATTCACTTAGCTAATTTTCTTTTTCATAATATTTGGACAATTTTCTGACTTCACCAACTTGTGTATTTTTAACTTCAGAGTTTCTCACAGTCTATCGTGAGGCAAATTATAATTGGACTTTTTGTAGGGCTATGATGCTACAAATTTTCAAAGAGGTTGTAAAATGTCTGCTAAAGAATTGACAGTGAAGTTAACAGAAGATCCCCCTGGTGGAAGTGAAATGCTTAGTCCAGACCTGCTGTTGATATTTCCAGGAGAGGACATTGATAGTCAGTATAAGCTTCAAATATTGGCCCTGAGTGTCAGGAGTAAATGTATACCAAATTTTAGATGAATAGTTTCTCAGTTCTGTAGCGGTCATGGACATGGCTTGTGAGGGTTACCCAACCTACAGGTGTGTAAAGATCATGACAGTGGGGGGTCTTAAGATTCTGTGATAGACAAAGGCATGGGCATCTGGGTTTCAGAGAACTTCCTTAATACAAATTACTACAAAACTGCTATTAGCAAATATATTTATACACTCGCACTAAAACTCACGACAAAATTACTGCTAGGAAGCAAATATGTGTATATTAAAAGTTATTACAGAATTCCAAGTAGTAAAGCAAGTATATATTTATGAACTTTTACCTCTGTGTGTGCCTGTAAATATATTAGGTGAGGTGTTACCAGTATGGTATTCACCAAACCGCTCCTAGCAATGGGTCTCATCAATGACACAAAAGTTTTACTTTAAAGATGACCTGTGTCATGAAGTCCAGAGTCAGCTAGGTGTCCCCAGCCAGGGTCCAGGCTGTCTGGGAGAACTTGTGCAGAGAAGCTCGTTTTGGGGAGGTAGCAATTTACTTTTTTCCCTTTTTGGTGTAACTGGGTGTAAGGCATCAGTTCCCAGAATAATTGTTGCTGCTTCCTGTTTTCCTGGAAGGTCAGTTCCTTATCACTGTTTCTTTGTCCTGCATCCATCAAGGATTCTTTGTCCCGCATCCATCAAGGTTTCCTTGTCCTGCTAACTACTCCCCATTAAGAAGGTTTCAGCAGAGCTTATCAGAGATGTCTCAAGGCTCTCAGCTACGGAGATATCCTTCTTTGTCAGTATGTTTACCAGGTTGTCTTTGTGGCACCTCTGTCAAGCTTTTGTATTGTACTTTGAGATAGGAGTAAAATTTGTTATTCAGAAATAAAATGTGTCACTGCATTCACGGAAATATTTTACTTCCTTAAAACATTTGTTTTTAATGTTTGTTGCTGTTTTTTCTGATGTGCAAATTTACCTGTATGTTGAAAACATACTCCAGTCCTTGTGAAGCACCCACTCCCCCAGTGTGCTGTTTGCTTGAGAAAACTGCCGGTTGAATATTCAAAAAAGATGCTCACGACATGGCCCTTTCTATATTAATCTTTTAGTTGCAATTCTTTGTATTTTAGGGGCTTTTAGGGGTTTGTTTGGTTGGTTTGTTTCCAGTCGTTTAGATTAATGCATTCGCCTTTTCTATGGAAGCATAATCGTTCAACACTTAGGTTACCAATATAAAGCATTTTCTGCAAGAGTTAGTAGAAGAGCTTCAAAACGAGTGGTACTGAGTAATAGCAGATTGAGGTGGGCATGGAGAAGGCTACTTGCTTCCTTTAGCTGTGAACTGAAGTCATCTCAGACTACTAGAATAGTGATCCATATACTGTGATTCATTGAAGAGCAGGTACATGGTGTGTGTGCACATGTAGGAAAAAGATTCATCTACCTTTTCTTCCCTAGCCATTCCCATCTCAATTTCTGGTACTTCAGCTTCAGAAAGTCTGGATATTCAGTCACTTTGCACTTTGTACAGCATACAGCTGGTGAGGTCACATAGCAAATGGCAGCTGGATGGAGAATCTGATTTTCTTTTATGTTCAGCTTCTCTATCTTTTCTCTAAAGAGGAATGATAGATCTACCCTTTTCAGGATGCATTCACATCTTAAAACTTTTTTGAGGAGCTGGGTATTGTGGTAAAAAAATGTTACTGGATTACAATTTAATTCAATCCTTAGACCCCCTTAGTCTGTGTGTGTGTGTGTCAGTTTTTAGTTTTATTTTATTGAAGTGCTGTTAAAAATTGATTGGATTGTCTAGAGATAAGTTTTGAAGTCTTAATCTAGTGTCTGATGCTCTGAATGAATGCTCTAAAGAATTAAATGAAAAAGTGGTACAAATACCACCAAAACAGCTTTGTTTTGGTTTTAGTCACTTTTCACAAAATAGTTGCATAATTGCAGTTTGTTTGTGGGTTTTTGGTTGGTTGGGGTTTTTTTGTTGGTTTTTTTTGTTTGTTTTTTGTGGTTTTTTTTACAATCAAGTAATATGTCTGGCAGTACATCTGAGAATGTTATTTTGCATACTTATAGGCATCAGACCAGTTCTCACTTATATATCTCAATCTATTAGAGAGAGGGAAGGAAACACAGGACAGCTCTCATTCAGAGACAATTTGCTTTGGTTGGAGGATATAAAGTGGGTAGAAAACATCATGTCTACAAGAATTAATAGAGGATCATTAGAAAAGTTGTGTGATTCACTCAAGGAACAGCACAATTCTCAGAAAGCAAAATTCTCAGTGTATTGATTATGAAATGTGGAATAGTAAAAACTGCTGAAAAATTGTGCATATGCAGGGGAAGGGAAGAGAGGACTTGAGAAGTGAGGTATAATGAACAAAAAAGGAGCAATATTTTTGCATTTTCAAGGGTGTGTAATAGCAGTGGTAAAAAGTCATTTAGGTTTTCACTCATGTTTATATGTTTGCATTGTCTTTCATGACAGGATCAGTTATGATTTGTACAAACAGGGAAATAGACCTTAAAGATGTGGGGGTTTTCTGACACAGAGATCCAAGTACTGAGAAACAGAATATGTTCCTTTTATATTATTTGTCAAGAGAAAAGAGTCTTAGGGAAAAAAAGTTATAAGCATTGATATTTTTATTAGAAAAAGGGAAACTTGCAAGTTGGAAATGTAAAGTGAAACAAATTCCAGAAAGCTAAAGTGAGATGGTGGGACACAAGGAACTCAAGAGAGAACATTAAAGGAATGGAATATTGTCTCCATTTTTTGCAAAGCCTGGAGTATATATTAAAAGCTATTTGCAGTTTTGACTGTTTGATGCTCACTCAGATAGACACATCCTGATGATTCACCTTTGCCATGGGAAGTACATGTTACTTTTTTGGTTTTGTTCTACTAAGAAAGAAGCAGAACATCTACTATCATTTCCTAAGTGCAAAATTGATCAAAATCACATCATAAAATTTTATAGCATTTTTGAAATAGAGGAACTGCTAAAGTGTAAAGAACATCTCTGAGATGTATTAAATAAGAATCAGATTTAATATCCTGACTTATACTTAGCTGTATCTTGTTCCACTGAAGTCGATAGTGCTACAGAAACAAGAGCTAAAGGTGTCAAAGCATAAAATAGGATCTTCTTTTCTAATGAAGGTCTTGATCTGCTTCCACAGAAAACAACAAGTGTACTCTTAACTTTCACGAGTCCCTAATTGACATCGCATTACACAGAGATCTCATAGTAATTATTTCTAATTTTTTAGAAATAAATAATAATTTATTTATTATTAAACTAATAATTTTTTATAACTCATGGACTGGACCAGTAGCTGATAGAAATTGATGTGCTTTCATTACAAAGCGTAGATAAGCACCGACCAAGAAGACCGTGGAGTCAGGCTTCTAGGACTTCTCATGAGAACTACTATCTTGTGATGCTCAAGAAGACAATGCCAAATAGTGCTGCAGTTTTTTTCTCACATTCCTCCATGCTCCATGGAGGAAGAAAGTTCACTTAGCCAAAGCATAAGTGGTTTCACCCAGATGGAGCAAAGGCAAGATTTGATTAAGTCTTCCTGCCTATGCAATTTTTTAATCAAGCACTTCAAAAGTACAACTTAGCTTAACCAATGCATTATATAATAGATTGGAAAAAACAGGGAGTTAGGATTAATTTGTTCTGTTCCTAGATGATCTAGTGACTTGCAGACTACTCTGGGTGAGTCAGATTCTCCTTACGCCTGCATTTCCCTAATGAAGAGTAAGTAATATTGGAAACGTGGTAAGATATGCCTTCTCAAACTTAAGTTGCAACCTACTATACTTAATTCACTATGAACAAAATGAAACTTAAGCTTAGTAGAAGAAAAAAGGGAAATTTGCAAATATGAATTGGCAAATATGAAATTAACAGTCTTCAGGCAGAAGTCAAGACTAGTTGCCTTGCATATTGCTTTATCTGTTCTAAGAATACTTGTCAAAGATATTAAGATAAGCAGTTGCAAGAAAGGTGCAAGAGATTTCAGTCTTCACTGGTACACAGAAGGATTTTGGAGGAAAGACAAGCTAATGAGAGCAGACTCAATATGAGTCAGCAGTGTGCCCTGGCAGCCAAGAGGGCAAACTGCATTCTGAGGTGCATCAAACACAGCATAACCATCTGGTCAAAGGAAATGATTATCCAGCTGTATTTAGCTTTGTTGTGGCCTCAACTTGAGTATTGTGTGCAGTTCTGGGCCCCACAACTTAAGAAGGATGCTAAGGTTGCTGAGTGCATCCAGAAGAGGGCAACACAGCTGGTGAAAAGGCTGGAAGGGATGTCCTATGATGGGCAGCTGAGGACTTTAGGCTTGTCTAGTTTGGAGAAAGGAGGCTGAGGGGTGACCTCCTTGCTTTCTACAGCTTCCTGAGGAGGGGACATGGAGCGGGAGGTGCTGATCTCTTCTCCCTGGTATCCAGTGACAGGATGTGTGGGAATGGTTCAAACCTGCTCCATGGGAGGTTTAGACTGGACACTAGGAAGCATTTCTTTACCGAGAGGGTGGTCAAACACTGGAAAAGGCTTCCTAGAGAGGCGGTCAATGCTCCAAGCCTGTTGGTGTTTAAGAGGCATTTGGACAATGTCCTTAATAAAATGCTTTAACTTTTGTTAAGCCATGAATTGGTCAGGCAGTTGGGCTGGATGATCATTTTAAGTTCCTTCCAACTGAACTATTCCATTGCATTGCATTGCATTCCATTCCATTCCAAGTGAAGTTCCAATATTAAAAGTGTCTTTTCCTAGACAACAGTGATAACCAACATATATATTATAAACAGCAGAATCAGCTTTGAATCTGCTGCTCATGAATTACAATATTAGCAGCACAATGTTTTCCTTGATATAATGTAGACATGAGTATACTTTTATATGGACAAGAAACAAGAGTTCATGGTAGCATAATTTTTCTTCAGTCTGCAGATGGTTCAGTTTTACTGAGACTAATATTATAGGGAAAGCTAAAAGGACTACTTAATGCAGTGCAGGTACTAGACTTTCTTTATTCCAGCTTTATAGAAGTGGGGGAGGAGAATAGGAAATGATAGCAACTCAATAATCAGTTTATCAGCTTTACTGTCATCACTAAATGTCACTGTCATCAGAAGATATTGTTCCAGAATACTTTAGAGGACAAAAGGATATTTGACAAGCTCAGAAAAGCTATGAATTGTGGAGAAAATGGGAGAATATGGGAAGGAGTGAATCTACATATCTGAATCATGACAGATTTATTGTTTAAATATTTCCATATATTAACTAATAAATTTCTCCCCTTTTTGCTTGCATCTTTGTTACAAAATGATAGGGAAACGTGAAACTATATTTTCATGAAGTCATAGGCAACTCTGACAAATATATTTTTAATGTATGAGGAAGGAGAAAATATGATGCACTAAGCATGATTATGTGCTACACTTTAACTGTGACTCTACAGTTTCATATGCTCCAGTGGCTCTTCAGCAGCGCAGTAACACTGCAATGTTTGCCTTTTCTTTGGTGCTTTGGATGCAGTTTTATTTGCCATAATGATTCCAATCAATGGAATCATTCCACTCAAACATATATCCCAATTAATACATTAAATAATTTTCTTTCACTGCAAATACATGGTCTGACTTTCCCCAAATATCATTCCCTGAGAAGTTAATTTTTATGTTCTTTTATTGCTCTAACTTTTATTTATTTGGTGCCTCTTTAAGTAACGTTGGCAGTTGTGTTTAGCAAGGAAACAAGGGAGACTGATAAGAGCTCTTGAACATATAAATCTGCAAGCTGTAGTCCAAACAGATGGTAGTGGGGATACTGAACAAAACGTTAGGTAAGGCATTTCTGTGTGCAATAACGAGCATTTCAACTGTGGAGAACCATTTTTGGTTCCCCTACCTGTTTTAGAGAGGGAGCTTAGCTTAGCTATCTGCTTGAGCTACTGTTTCTAGATTCTGAAAGGGTAACAAGTTCACCATGGGAGGAGCTTTGATCTGAAATTTCTGTGTTTTGCTGCAAGAGCACTAGAATAATGGATTTTGCCATGTCATTTGGAGATAATCTGCTCTAAAGAGTTATGCCATAAATGAATGTTGTGCCAATGAAGTTGAAACAAGTCAAAGAGGTGTTCAAAGCACAGTGCACCAGGCAGCTTTTAATTAAACTCCCTTAAAAATAGCTCTTTGAGCAAGGGACCCCATTGTTTTTGCAAACTTTCACTATCTTTATGAGAAAAATTACATGGCTATTAATAGGCCTTGGATTCTTATCTTTCACTGTTTTCCTTTGAGCTGTCTTTCACTTTGTAGTAGCATTAAAAAAATCTACCTTGACTTCTTATAGTTCCTTTCTGCTAATGTATAAGAGAGTTTTGGTTACTAGCAGCAGCAGCTTCTAAAAATGCCGGAGGGAGGCTTGGGAACCAAGGGCATAATAATGGTACCTCTACTGCAATCATTAGATACAGAAATTGCTACAGTATATTCTTCTCTTGTGAATAGGACATGAAAATGTTCTACATAATCTACATGCAGACCAATAAATATACAGGGAATGGGAAAAGCCATAGGTGAGCTGTTCTGGCATGATAAGGAACGTACTTATATATTTATTATACAAGTAAATGTTAACAAAGAGAGTTTGAGTGCTTTTGGTTGGGCCCTGTTTTTCAGCTAACTTATCTAATGTGGAATTCAGTCAAATGTCAATTTATACAAACAGCTTAAAAATTATCAGTATGAAGGACAGGGAATTGCAGGTTTCTCTTCCTGTATTACAGAGGAATCAAAGTATTTTGCCACCTTTATGAGCTGTCACTGATAGAAGTTTAATTTAGGAAGAGCTGAGCTCTATCATATAGTATAATAGTGGTTCAGCACAGTGCTAACTCTTAGGCAAGCTGTAGGTTTCTATATCTTTTTTTCTGATTTTTTTCCTCTGTTAATTATAAGCAATAATAGGAGTTCCAAATTTTAAAACAAGTTCTTAGAGTTTTAGAAAGAACATGCATTTTTGGTTTGGTTTTCTGTGAAGAAAAAAATCAGCAAAAGTTCAACCATTCTTAATAAAGCTGTAATCTTAAACACAGAAGTAGTCTCACTGAAGTCTATGACAGTTGCTAAAATACTTCACATTAAGGCTGTTATTTAAGTGTTTTTCTGGATAAGAACAAGTCATAACTAAACTGTGTCACATCATATCTGTCAAACAAACCGTAAATCTTCATTATTTTTATGTCAAGGGACACCTGAAATAAAAGACCATTAAAAACAAATAAGCAACTGATAATTAAAATACTTCTTTCAAATAATTCAGCTATCTGCAGATAGAGATGTGGCGATAACAAATACTCAGTCTTTATTTTGACTGCTTTACCTTGAAAAGGCCCTTATTTGCAGTAGTAAATACTTACAGAAAAATATGTGTCTACATATTTAATTGTCCGGATTAATCATGTATCAGAAAAGAACTAATGCTGGTTAAACAAATATGCTTACAGAAGAATGAAAGAAATAGACATGTGCAACCTCTAATGCACAGCAGCTAAGTAAAAATGGGCTGATTTTATAAAAGTCATTATGAAAAATACTTTCAAAAAGTTTACGTAATAGCAGCTAACGTGGTGCAGCTCAGCATCTTGACAAGTGGGGATGAAGTTGGGGGAGGAAGGATCAGAAAATGCTACAGGAAGTGTGTTACTTTCTCAGCAAATGATCTAACAATATAAAAGCTCTGTAAGTAGTAGAACTTGACAAAACATCAGTGAACAAGTTCAGAAAATGTTCAGTTCATGAAGTTAGATCAAATTCAGTGAAAGCATTCAGATTAAAGAGAGAAGTCAACATTGTGTGCAAATAAAAATAGTGCCTTTGACATTTTTTGTTTCTTTATTTTTTTAAATTAAAAATGAGCAAATCTAATTTAGCAATTGGACCAAGAAGTTCTCTCAGATTATTGCAGTGGGTAATGTCCTAACCTGTGTTTTAAATCCCTGTGTTCAATTTAGCTTCTAGAAAGTAAACTTTTCTACTCTTAGAGATATTGCATGATTCTGTTCAGGATGTGCATGGAAATTCTCTGATTGTGCCAAGCAGTGGATTATTGCTGATAGTGTGTGTACTAGATCCAGTCTTTCTCTCTGAATTCTGTATTTCTATCCATCAGCCTGTTTTTAATATCCATAGCATCGCACTTCAGTATAGTATATCTGGTGATGGTGCCTAAGTAGTGAGGCTGTTTATTCTTTGAGTTATTTTCTCTGTCTTTGACTGCCCTTTGCACATGAGAAATAAATGGCCTAGGACAGATCTAACAAATGTGTTTTAAGAGACAGTAATAATTCATAAATTAAAAGGAAACATGGAGCTTTTTTTCTCATAGATGCTGAAGTATTCGCTGAGGCAGAATGTCTTACAGATGTTAAATCTCAGATATTGAAATTTAGACCAAAATTGTATCACACTTTGAACTTAAATGCAATCCTGGTCTGCCAGTCCCCCTCTCTGTGTAAAGAGGTGTAACGTAACAGCAGGTTAAACTCCAAAAGTTTTATGTACTTCACCTGCGTACGTGGTGTGCATGCTCACAGTCCTCTTGTGAAACCCTGGTCTTGCTTTGCCCAGTGTAATGAATACATCATACTTCTACATTGTCCTGGTTTGGGGTGGAGCAGAGCCAACCTGCTGTTCAGTGGCAGAGGCTCTTGCTTATCCTTGTTGCTGTGGCAACCAGGGTCAGCTGACTTGGTTGTTTACCCCGTGGAAGGTTTGCACCTGTGGGAAGGTGTGGACAGGTCAGGTGACCCAAACTGACCAATAGGGTCTTCCGTCCCATCTGCCATGCTCAGTATAAGTGCTAAGGGATCAAAGGGGTCAGGTTGGCTCTTCAGTGGCTCTCTTTCTTTGATGACTGATGCCTTGTGCCTGAGGAAGACCCTGTCAGTTCATCGACCCTTGATCCCTATCAGAGTGTTCTGGAATCCAGTTCCCATCTGTCACTGTGTCCGGTCTGGACCTTTCCCAGTGCCTGCTGATGACACCTCTCTGGGAGCTTGGTACAGTATTGTATATATCTCTCTATATGGTATCTATTTCATTATTTCTTTTTTTTTTTAATTTTATTATTAATATTTCATTAGTTTAGTTTTTTAAACTCATAAATCCCTTTCTCCCTCTCCTTGGAGTGGGGGAGAGCATCTGTTGTCTTGTCATTGGCCAACTGGGCCCAAACCACAACATACATCCTCAGTATTTTGGCTTTTTTTTTTTTTGTTAACTAAGGAGATGGATTTTTTCATAAGTATTGTGGCCTTCTCTATTTAGTCTGCAGATGTGTTTTCTTCTCTGCTTCTTGAAATGCTGCTTTTAGTACCAGAATTGGATAGTTTGTAAAACCAGTGTCTATATTTAATTACTTAATGGCCTGTTTATTTCTTATAAGAAAACAACTCCCTCTTTTTCATGTTTTCAGTGTTTATTACCTTTGAAAAGATAATTTTTTAGCAAATGCCTGAGATTATTGTAAATATGAACATTACGGTTATGTATATGGATATGTCCATGAAATCTGTGGAATTCATTGGCTTTTTCTATCTAGTTATAAATTGTGTTTAATAAATTGCGTATTTGCATATCTTACAGATTTAGATTTGCTGCCAGCAGCTTGCCTGCACTTTCACCTTGCTTATAATGCTTTTGTTTAAATGGCAAAAGAGTGCATTTAGTCTTCCCATTAAGCAGATGGTTTATTATGTCATGTTAATTTTTTTTCTCAGAAGTAGTCTGCTTGTTCTTTAGCTTATGAGGTTAGCAGATGTTAGCACACCTACTTTTTCTATGACTCAGTTGTCTGCTCTTTTTCACTTCCTCACCTCTTTGCAGTAATCTTTGTCCAGCAACGTGTCCCTAGCACAGATGTGAAGGGCTGAACAAAGATTATTGCAAACAGGTGAGGAAGTGAATATGCCCTTCACCTTTTCAAGATGACACTGAGAAGTAGCACTGATCTGGTGTTTTGAAGTCATAAATGTGTGTTTTCCTTTTTCTGTATAGGTTCTATTTTTAGTAACTTCTAATAGGGAAGGTACATTAGCAATCATGGTAAGCCGTCAATGGCTTGACCTCGCATTTAAAATTTTTTATACCCTTAGGAGTTAAAGGAGAACTGAGGTTGGGAAATTGGGAAATAAAAAGCAATTGTTGCTTTCTTTAGTGTGGAGATACTAAACATCTGGAACATCCCTAAATACACTTGAACCCCTAAGTTCAAAAGGTGAACGCTTTTCTGGAGAAGGAGAGAGCAGAAAAAGATGAAGAATTTAGGATAACAGCAGTATGGTCTGCCAAACTTTTGGGCAAAGAAACAGGAAGAAATACTTTCTGGAATTTTTTCCTCTGTCTTAAAGGCTATCATCTTTCTAGGGAAGAGCCACTTTTTGGCTGTTTCTAATGCCCCAGAAATGTCTTCCTCCTCAATTGCAGACTAAATCAAATTTGCAGATCAAGCTCTTTTACCACCAGCTCAGGTGGCTCCAATTGCCAAACTCTGATCTTGTTTTTCTAATCATTTACTGCCTTTTTTGGAGCAAGACCAGCTGGGTTAGATGAACTTAGCTCTCAATTCAGTTAGAAGATATCAATTCTTTAACTATGCGAACACTATTAATGAGATAAATCTTCTTTCTCTGTCCTGGCTCTTTTTTCCCCTAAATTATTAAATTAGATGTTCAAGGATTTGCTTAATTCACAGATTGATACAATTCTGTTCATGCATAAAGCTACACAGAATTGAAAATAGTGTATGACTTTAATCTTCTACTGTAATTAAACAAGGGAAAGGGAAACAGTGTTTTGCACAATTATAGTTACATATACAAAGTAATGGGTAAATTTGCATCCTATTAGTTTTGAGTGAGGCTGGAACCTGAATAAGGTACTAATAAGAATCATTACAAAGCAGCACTTGATTACTGCTCAAGATCTCATGGCTAATCAAGCTGCCAGGGCAGTGTGTTACACTTTCATTCCAGTCCATTGTTTTTCTTCTGAAAGTCCATTCCCCAACAGCCATGCTGCTGCATCAAAACACTGCCTTTGAACTGCTGAATCCATTTGCTATCTTTTAGCAGAAACTGGGGAGCAAGACTAGGGTTGAGTTGAACTTTTGAGCTCTGTTTTTGAGTTGAGATGAGGATTTAGATATGAAATCCCTAGCCTGGAATGAGATTTTGACTAAAAATCTGTTATTAAAGCAGTGTCACCTTTAATCCCAGATGCAATGCAAGTCTAGAATTACCCCTTTTAAAATGTTTTTTTCCCTGCATTTTCCCCTTCATTATTTTTATTGTCCATTTTCTTAATAACTCATTTTCGTAACATTCTGTTTGTGTCTTCTCTGAATCAATTTGAAATAAGCAACATCTGGTAATCCTGCAGATTAGCTTTACAGGAGGCATAGCATCTGTTAACGTTTGTCCCGAATTTACACATTTTAAAGGACAATCCAAGAAAAAAAGTATTTTTGAATTTCTGAGCAGCACTTTGCAACAGCAGTGGGCATTTTTCAGGATATTCTAAGAACAAAGTGCAGCTATAGCCACATGAAGAACACAGTATATGTACTCTATGATTTGACGTTCCGTGCAGTATATCTGGTGATAACTTGCTGTCATGTTGATCTTCACAGAGAAATTCTATACTCCAAACTCTATAAGAAGAGCTCTAAGGATAATGGATTGAATTATGCTGTCTGCATAATTGCAGCTTCTGGTGCACAATGCAGATGAAATCCTTTTCTTACAGTACAAAAGATTTTTAATCTAAAATCACATATGGTCTCTGAACACCTTCTCTGCACCAATGCATTATTTGTAATACTTGATTCTAGATAGGAGATGCCTGTGGACTGACACAGTTTGAGAACTTGCCCCAAAATGAACATTTGTGATAGTAAAAGCTCATCTCTTTATCTTGACGGTGTGATTACTGTCTTGTCATGCTTTTGTTCCTGTTTTCCATTCATTCACTTTTCCCTGATTGACAATGTGAGATCACCTCCTCTTAAGTCCATTATGGTGTCCCTAAGTGTTTCTTCATGAGTTCTCCTTGTCTTATCCTCTGTGACTGCTGCCTTAGCAGGGCTTACACACTTTCCTACATTATATATCCACTAGAAAAATGCCAATCTAAACCACCTACTTGCTTTCTACTCTCCTGGACAATTCCTTACTTTCTGTGTGTCTCATCTTCTTAAATATGTTCCTGTTGCTTTTAATTTCCACTCCTCACACTCAATATATGAAATCACATCCTCAGTTGAGACTTCCTATTTACGCCACCCTTCTGAAAATTAATTCAAAATTAAACTGTCTGCCTACCACTTTGGGTTTTTTTTTATGATTTGTATAATGTGTGAACGTACTATTTCAACTTTTTACAAAGTGGTTAGCCAAATTTGTGTTATCCAGTTTCAAGAGAGGTGAAAGTGAAAAACCTTTTTTTTTTTTTTATTTCAAAGAAAAGAAAAAAAAAAAATCACTTCTGCAGACAGCTTTAGCATCAAACTGCCTGGAAGTAGAATGCTGGAGCTTGCTGTGAAACAGAGCCCTGATCAGGGCAGTGTGTCACTGAAACCGCTTGGTAGTCAGAGGTCACAGATCTCACTTGCCAGAAAACACTCACCACTGAGTGTTCTTATGGAAAGTGGTTCTTCTTGACAGATTGTATGGGGATTCAAAAATCACAGCATGCCTATAGAAAAAAGCATTTTTACCAGAGGTTTCTAGCATGGGAAGCTGCAGTGTACATGTAAATATGAGTGACTAATGTGCAGTCTGCCTGGTAAGACCCTAGTATTTTTAAATAGAAATTTTCTTCATAATACACAGGACAAAATCTAGTGCTTCTTTCAGCAAGCATTATAGCTTCATAAAATAATTATTTCCAGATCTGTGATAATTACTGTGAATATGATCTCCCTCATGTGTGTATATATATATCCATGTACACATGCATACGTATACAAAAATAACAATTTGATAAGTATATTTGTGTTCTCATATGTACGACTCCTGCAATTTGTCAGCTTGTTCTTCTGGTTGTGTCTGAAATGTGCTGTTTCAACACCACCCTATTGGGATAATTCCCTATTTGCAGTACTTTATATCAAATGGTATATCCTTTTTTCAGTTGGCGCTTTTTTTTTGTTTGTTTAGCAATAAGATTAAATAAACAACTGAATATACAACACTGAAAAGAGGGAAAGAACCAGTTGTTACTGGAATGAAAAAAAATAGAATTATCTGACAATTGTTAGCCATTTTGCCAGCAGGAATACAAAAATGTTCAGCACATTTAAAGGACTGATGTAACATTAGCAGCTTGACAATATAATTGTCAGTCTTCATCCCATAAAGTGTATCAGATCTTAGGTGACATCCCTATCTATGGAGCCTCTGTGTATGATGAATCTTCTTCTTTGGGTCTTTATCAGGTGCTGGCAGTAATGTCTCCCTGCATATTACAGAAGTACACACATGTTCCTCTGTATAAACGCATATCTCACACAGAACATTAAAACAAAACACCAGCACAAAAAAAAAACAACAAAAAAAACAAACCAACTAAAAAAATGATGGAGAAGGAGAAAAAACTTCATTTATATAGTGCAGTACAAATCACCGTGTCAGGGACTGACTTCTTTATCAGTAGTATGAGGTAGGATATTAAAGGAAAAAGTGGCAACAATTTTATACAAATCAGTAGACCTAAAGCAATATTTAGACTAACAGAACCAGTGACTTGAACTAATGCATATGTAGCATGGTGGTCTGTATGGATACTATTAATCGCTTTTATCATCACATTTCCTGTTTGATTTGTTAAGGTGGCATACTAAGTTGCAGCTCTGGGCAGTCACAGATGTCTGGGTGTGAAGTGTGTGGTGGAAATTCAAGGGGTTTTCCGGAGATGTGAAACAAATGAATATGTTTAGGGAATCATCTTTCAATTGTCAAACAATTGTTGCTGTCATTTTGGTTTTTATCCGATTTTGCTGGTAATATGAATTTTTCTTGAGGTCAATGTGCTTTCCTGCATTTGTCCCGTGTACCTGAAATTAAATCTTTTTTGCTCTAGGTGCTTCATGTTTAAGGTCTGCATTACAGGATTAATTTGTTAATTAAGACAAATTTCCACCACTTGTATGGAATTGTTTTTCTTCAGAATTTGCCTTCAACAACCTTATCTTTCTTCTTGGAGGCCAATTCCTTCTTCCATCAAAGCAAATGACAGAAGTTCTGTGGATGTGTGTCCTGTTATTGGAGCAGATGGTGGTCAGCAATCAAGTTAAGATAGGTTAATATAAGACAAGACTGACTATAGTTTTTTCTGCAAATTATAAACATGTATGTAGCCAAATAAGCACTGTTGATTACTGGCTACTGAGATTCAAGACCCTCAGACATGACAGCTGGTTCACTGTCAAAAACCAGCCACTCTCCTAACTCAATATGCTTTGAGAAGGCTGATAAAATTGTGGAATGCATAGAAATTTCCATAAGCTTTGGTCTTAAACTCTAGGCAATGTTCCCACAAAATTGTGGCCCAGATACATTCTCTTCTCTGTAAGTTTAATGGAGCATAATGAATTCACTGGAGCTATATGAGATTATTCCTTGTGAGGCTTCTAAATAGAGAAATGAAAATAAATATTTCAACAGAAAATATAACTAGTCTAGTGATTTCTCATGAAGGTAGCATCAAATAGTTGAATGTTATTTGTTTTGAAATGTGAAATGGTTAAATTACTTTGGTCTATTTTATATCTGAGGCCTAAATGTTTGCTATCTAATTTGCTTTCTGGTGCCTTCATAATTGCCATCAGTCACGAAAGAAATGAGCTGTTCAGGTTTTCTACTGAAAGAGAGAAGTAGATAGTCCCTGTATGCTATGCCTGAGCAAACTGTATAAAGGCTTCAGGTATTGGGGGAAGAAGCGCACATTGGGTAGAATGGTGGTAACCGCTTCTTCTTCCATTAATTCCAAAGACTGTAAAATTTAGTTTTTATGATTACCTATGGGCTACAAGAAGAACTGCTGGTGGTGGGGAGCTGTAGTAGCAGCATCTTCTTTTTGAGATAAAATGTTTTAAGTGAAAGCTTTGTTGGTACTCTGAGAAGTAAGGGAGAAAATCTTTACCCAGGGAAGTTTTCAGTACAAAATGATAGTTCCTATAGTGGGATAGAGTGCACCCTCAGCAAGTTTGCTGACAACACCAAGCTGTGTGGCATGGTCGACATGCTGGAGGGAAGGGATGCCATCCAGAGGGACCTGGACAGGCTTCAGAGGTGGGCCCGTGCAAACCTCATGAAGTTCAACCAAGCCAAGTGCAGGATCCTGCACCTGGGACATGGCAATCCCAGGCACAAATACAGGCTTGGTGGAGAATAGCTGGAGAGCAGCCCTGAGTAGAAGGACTTGGGATGAGAAGCTTGACATGAGCTGGCAATGCATGCTAGCAGCCCAGAAAGCCAACTGCATCCTGGGCTGCATCAAAAGAAACATGGCCAGCAGGTCAAGGGGGGTGTTTCTGCCCCTCTGCTCTGGTGAGATCCCAGCTGGAGTGCTGGGTTCAGCTCTGGAGTCCTCAATGCAGGAAGAACACGGACCTGCTGGAAAGGGCCCTGTGGGGAGCCATGAAAATGATCAGAGGGCTGGAGCACCTCTCCTACAAAGACGGGATGAGAGAGTTGGGGTTGTTCAGCCTGGAGAAGAGAAGGCTCTGGGGAGACCTTGTAATGGCCTTCCAGTACCTGAAAGGGGCCTACAGGAGAGATGGGGAGGGACTCTTTATCAGGGAATGTAGAGACAGGATGAGGGGTAATGGTTTTAAATTGAAAGAGGGGATATTTAGGTTAGATACTAGAAAGAAATTCTTTTCTGTGAGGATGGTGAGGCACTGGAACAGGTTGCCCAGAGATGTAGTGGCTGCCCCATCCCTGGAAGTGTTCAAGGCCAGGCTGGATATGGCTTTGAGCAACCTGGTCTAGTGGGAGGGGGGTTGGAACTAGATGATCTTTAAGGTCCCTTCCAACTCTAACTATTCTATGATTCTATGAATACTGAAGAATCCCAGCAAACAAGAAAACACATTCACATCACTGCAAATTCCTACCAAGGTGTGGGAGGAGACACTCAAAGAGTGTGGAGCTCTGCTGAGAGTTTTCATGTAAAAAATTAGCAATATTGAGTATGATTTAAGCAACAATGATTCTTCCTAGGCACATGGATCAAGTGACTTCTCAAAGTCTTGCCATTCCTCTTTCCTTTTATCTCTTCTTATTATTATCATTGTATAGTATGCTTAATGCAGTGGGATTGATATGATTTACATTGCATTTGTTCCTGTCTCTAATCACAGAACATTGAATGCAGGTGGAAATTATACTGAAAGAGAAGGAAGTGATCATTTCGGTGTAAGCATCATAGCTACACAGAGTACAGTTGGAAAGCGTGAAGTACTCGATATTCATGTGCACTAATGCAAATTGAAGGATCATTTTTTATAAAACTCCTTCATGATAAATGATTATTTGCCATAGGCAGAAACCCAGTCTACTGGCTTTGTCTCATTTTCCACATAAAGGGTTACATGTTTGTCCTGCCCAGCCTAACCCCGTATATTTCAGCCTAGCCCCATATAAACTCAAGGTGTAATCTCCCAAAATAAGCATTACATTGTACACAATATTATTGCTGGAGAGGGTGCACTTAAATGCACAATTTTAATAATCTCTCCAATAAAAAACATGTATACCTACCAGCAGTCACCACAGTAAATGCTGGATTTAGGGTATTAAAAAGCACACACTAAAATACATGATATGGTTATTTCTAAATCCACTGAACTTAAAGTGTCTTGCTGTTCTCTCACATTGACCTTACAGCTTATTATTTTTAGTGCATAAGTTTACTAAGTGCTTCTTGTCCAGCAGGTTTGTGTTACATAGAAAACAGTTGTTTCTTTCAGGTTTTCTTAACTGTAGCAATATTATTGCATTGTTATGAATATGATGTGTTATCACTTGAGAAGCCCTTTCAGCAGATTCTGAGCTTGTACCTTTGTCACACTGCAGAAAACCTTGCTAGTTTTTTATATCTGCATTCACAACCAGTGTTTCAGGTTTCACAGCTCTGTGCCATTGGAACTTTTTCCCATGGCTGCAAGTCCGAGCAGCACTGAGTAGAAACACCAGTGACATTTGTGTGACTTATTGCTATCAGCATTTGCAGAGTACTTTTTTCATTTTTCTTTTGTGGGGGGATAATGTGCTGTTTCAGATGAAAAGCTGAAGAATTTGATGTACGATAGATGCTATTGTCTTTCACCCTTCCCAAACATCAATCAGCAGATTCATCCAGAGATTGAAAATAATTTGCCAATCTGTTGAGTCACTGTGTTCTCCTTTTGTAGTATGAATTCCTGTAATGCACATTCTGTAATGCAAATGTCATCAGATGAATTTCCAACAAACATATTTCATGGTTTCTTATTAATGAGCATTTTTGTACCTAAATAGTGGTATACTATTTTCTCTTCTAGAGTTCTTGTTTATAAATGACATTGCCATGTCTCTTGACAAGCTATGTATTTTCCAGGGTAATTTCTGACATAAGCCTGTGATGATTAGTTTCTTTAAAAAAGGAAAAGAAAGAACGGAAAAAGAAAAAAAAAGTTACTTCCCAACTTTCCTGTGATTTTTTTATTGAACATGAGACTTATTTTTATTCCTCTAGAGATAGATAGTGAAACAAAGGCTACATGCTGTTTAATTTTTGTTAAGGAAATTTTGTTGCTGAGACACTTTGACAACTGAATTGGATGAATCAATTCAGCATTAGAAACTGTCGAAGAAAATTCTGAGAAACACTGGAAAAACTGTTCAAGTTGTCCCATCTCCATTTGTGTAATTTAAAAAGCAGAATTCTATCAGTTTTTTAAGCAAGACTATGTTACACCTCTAGTGTAGGAAGTTAAAGTAACCCCAAAGCAACCTTATGTTCCCAAGAGTTTCATCCTGCAGTGGCAGTTTTGCTTTGTGTGACCGAGTCGTACCTCTGAGCCTTGAGGTGCTTGTTTGAGGGTGTGTTTGAGCTGACTTTCTTTCTGGTGTAACCGTGACTGATTTTGCACCCAAGAGCTGTTTGCAATGAGGAGAATGGGGTCTTGGGGCAACTTGTTCCCCCTGTGTGGGTACTACCAACCAGAACCAGCACCTGATGTGAAGTTAATGTGAAGTTGCCTGTTCAAGGTGTGAGGTGGACACAGGTGTCCCTAGCAGGCATCCACAGCAAATGAAATCAAAAAGAAAAAAAAGAGGAATGCATACAAATTGTTGCAAATGACATTTCATCTGAAAAAAAAATATTAAAAAAATCGGTATTCCTGGTGGTACCCCACTGGTTTACAAATTGTTTGTTCCAGTGACGTTGCTCATTGTTATAAAAATGCACTGTAATTCTTTTGGTTTTGAAACTGCACTTGTCCAAGGAGGACAAGTATGTGTGGGAACAGGGGAGAAGAAAAAAAAAAAAAAGATAGACATCTGATCTTGAGGAACACAGTATGTAGGAAAGCAAGGAAAATCTGGAGCTGGAGCCTAATATTCTATTTATACCAAATAACATCTTAGTCAATGCGTGGTCTCATTGAATTTAATGACACTCATTGAGACAGTAAAGAAGTTCAAAATTACTATAAAAGGATTTTACATAAGGGAGGATAGGTATAATAAAATTGTTATTGGTCTATGAATGATCTGAAACAATAAATGGCAATTCATATAATGGTGGTTAAAAACAACAGTAAGTGGAGACAGCTTTGAATATAATAATTTAGAATTTATTTTGGACCATGAACAATAAGTCACAGTCGTAATTCATGTCTTTGCTGTTATGGACCACTAAAACAGTCTATCTTTCTATGTATTTATCTCCAGCAAGAAATAGACATTAATATGCCACATATGTAGGTGATAAAAATATAAAATTTGAAAGGAGAAGGTTTGGCTTTTTCTGTAATAGACCTTTATGATAGAACAGATGGATTGGATTCATTATTCCATGAATCTTTAAAAAGTCCTTAGTCTTCAGACCAATCATAAGGCATAGCTGGCAACTAATATAAGTCATAGTTCTATTAGGGGAACAAAATGTGAGTTTTTTCCTCACTTTGTCATGTTTTTTGGTCTTCTGTCTATCAGGTGCACCATTATTGGCTGTGTTGGTGTTCTTGGTTTACAGGAGAAGGGGAAGTATATGAAGTTATGCATTTATGGCATAGATTGTGGAAAAATCACTTTTTTTCCAAAAGCAGCCTAGAGTCTTTACACAAATCAGCTTAGAGGAGATTTTCAGCTACAGAAAATTCTCATATCGGAGAGGTAACCCAACCAGGGCAATATAGATAAGGGCTTGTTGCAATGCCCAACTGTTTCTAATTAATCATGCTGTGCTAGTTCCAAACTGCAGGGGTTGCAAGCGCTACAGGTTTGCTTATTAATACTTGCTAAGTCTTTTGTGGCTTTCCTCCACCAAGCTCCAGTGGAATGGATGCCAGAAAAGATGATGGGAAAAGTCTATAGTCAAGGAATTACATGCTAAAATAGAAATAAATAAGTAAACAAAAGCAGAAAATGATGGCAAAGATTCCATTGATTTGCCATTCAAGCATAAAAGTAGTAGTATTGGCTTTCATCTCTTTCAAGGGGCTGGTTGCAAGTTATGCAATTAGAATGAGCTGAACTTTAATTATGCACATCAGGATTCTGCGCATGAGGAAAAGTAACATTTTTCCAAACTGGTGAGAAGACAAAAGTTTGCCACTAAAATTAAAACCCAGAGAAACAAACATCTCTCTTCCATTCCACTCTTCCCCACTTTTTATACCTTCCCCCCTTCCTGCTTTGAATTTTTTTTGTTGTTTTACTCTCAATGTTCAGTATCAACAATATTTCTCTTCTGGCTTCCAAAATGTTATTCTCCACATCATGCAGATCAAGCAAAAGCAAGTGCAGAGCTCTGGATGCACGTTTGATAGTTCTTTCTAAAAATAGGTGGTCTCTATGGCAATATTTCACAGTGCCCTTGAAGGTGAAAATTCAGTTTTGCTAAGCAGAAGTCTTTCAGCAAAAATGACAGATCTTACTTCTGTAAGGAGATTGCTATTGTCAAAGCTGTATATTCAAAAAGTCAAAAGAATTCAGAGAAATATATCTTTAAAAAGTCAAGAACTAAGTAAGCTTTCCCCCTAGAAACTGTTGCATGTTACTGTTTCATTACCTTGATACTATTTTTTGTCTCCTTTATTCAGCTCTACAAAATTGCATAGTTTGATTTTTCTTAATTTATGACAAAGATCTTTATGAACTGTCTAGTCTGTTATAGAAATGAAACACTGAAACAACTCTCCATATCACTTCTAGACCTGCTTGTGTTTTTAGAAGGTGTCTCAATATTGACAACCCGCATATGGAACTTCTTGTAATGAGCACCTTTTTTTTGTCTCTCTAATCAGAAGCAAATTTACTTCTCCCTGATCCAGTTCTGTTCTCATGACTCACTCTAAGAAACGCAAGTTTGGCTTTAGTCAGCACTGAAAGATTGGAACCTTTGTTGCACTCCAAATAAACTGTAGCTTTTCAGTGTGATGTGCTATACTCTTGTATGTGGCTTCTGGCAGAGCTACTGTGGGAAAGAAAATCTTAGTGTGACATGTCTTTAGTGGACATCAAAGAATTTCCTGCATGTTAAATCAGGTTTTCAAAATCACAGTCACTTATCTACCTGTATTACCTTGCCCACCTTACCTACAACTATATATCTAAGAGGCACAGGCAAATCAGATGCTGCAATGTGACCTTTCAGGGACCAGATTTGTTTACTTTAATGCAGTGGTTAGTTATCTACTTGTTGTGGTGTGGCAATATAAAACAGAACCTGAGTCCGAGGATACACAGAGGTCTTACGATGTATAAAGCTGCAGACTTGATAACTAAAGGATTGCTTTTTCTTTCCTGATTTTTATTTAGGTAATATCCAACAGGAAGAATATAGAAATGTGAGCATAAGATACAGGATTTTAAAGAAGGATAAGTATAGGTATCATTCAAATGAATATCAGAGTAAAGGGAGGACTGAGGAGAAGTACAAAATAGGTTTGTAGGTATCAAATTTAAAATAACTTTTCTGTTTAATGATTGACTTGGAACAAATATATATATATAAGAAGCCCTGTGATGTTAGCAACACTAATATGAAAATGTGGTTCCTACAGTCCATTTAATCAACTGACTGAAATGTCATGTTTTAGTTTGCTGGTGCAGCAAAGGGGTAACATCAGTCTTACTACAGGAATATGAGAAATTTCAAAATTGTACTGAAATGGAAAAAGGCTCTAAAAGTAGAGTACATTAATTTTATCAGTGTTTTTCGCTCTAATGAAATAGTCTAGTGGCTGTGATGCTGCCAGCAAGTTAATACCGTAAGAATAAGAGAAAATCTCTACTTATGACAACAGTTCAGCATACTCAATTCATATATCCTTTGGATTCCTTATACCTCTATTTGTCACTGTGGTATAGCCTTCATTAAAATTTGGCAGGCTAACTTCATTCTTAGGTATAAGGCCTTTTAAAATAGTGGACGTATACCATGAAAAATAGGACACCTACTTTCAGCAAATGACATTACAATGATAAAGTAAAGCATTTGTTATGCTCAATTCTTATATTGTGTCAATTGCTAAGATTAGTACCAGTGGAATTTTAAATTATGTTTCTATACTCCCAGAGTTTTGTAGCCTGACATGTATGTGCAAGACAAGGAACACCCAAGTGACAGATCCACAATACCTGGACATATAATCTATTGTGGGTCTCATGTAGGCAATAAACAAATAAGGAATTTTATGTCACCTTATCAACTATATGTCCTTTAATGTTTTTTGTTAGAAGACACTAAGAGCACTGTAGAATAAGGAGGAACTGGAGGGTGGGGATAAAGAAACAAAGAAATTTGGTTATATACTGATGTGCAGTACATATATGTATAGAACACACATAATGTTATAATGTTAGTCTATATGGATTCTGGATGCTTTCCCAATAGTAATCATGGAGTTAGAAGCTTTGAGAAAGCCCTAACATTCATGCATAAGATTTTCAGTGTCAAGTCATGTCACATCACTACGTGGTGTATCACACCCTCATAACATCAGAAGTAATCTGTGTTTGCATACGATTGTTATACTCAATTAATTTAGCGAAAGCTTGCCTTAAGAATCTGTCTATTCTTGTCATTATTCAACAAAACTTCTCAAATATTTGCTATTTAAGTGATTGAGAAACCCCATAGAATCATAAAAGCTGTTTGTTTAAATCAAATGTGGCGAACTAATGTGAATTAATTGTCCTATATTTGCATCAATTTTAGCTTTATTTTGCATTATATGATTAGATGTTGTGTTGGGAAATATATTGGATGTTCTGTTGGGACATATGAGAATGTTAGAACCTGCAAAGATAAGTTGCAATGCTGCTTCTGATATTTCTTTGTCTTAGAAATAGAATTAAAAAGAATCTACAACGAGAGACTGTTTAGCAAGGTTATTTTTTTTTTTGTAGACAATCAGCAAACAACTCTGGTGGAATGAGAAGCTACCAGAGCAACATGAGAATTACTTTCTCTGTTAATGTGAAAGTCATTGCTTGATTTTCCTTCATCTAGGCTAAAAAAGAGATTTTTAAATGAATTTTACTTGGGTTCATTGTTTTCTGTCACATGCTTGATACGTGTTCTGAACATTAGTATTGACAGAACAGGTTGTAGATATTTACAAGAATTCACATCAGAGGGTAGTGAGAGGGAATTTATTTACTTTTTGTATGCATATTACATCTCTTCCCTGAAGCATTTCATATCCCGGGTGTGTTTTCCTCTCCATTATGAATCATTTTCATATTCACTGAACACCAAAACTGCTTTTCAGATTAAGAATAAAAAATACATTTTTAAAGGCAACAAATCTGGAAAACAAAAGCTTATGCACAGTACTAGCATAGCTGCAAGATTTTTGTCTTCTGTAATTATGAGGAAAAGCCCACCAAGTCAGGAATGGAAGACTTATGAGAAGCTTATTTGTTCTTTTGTTATTCACACCGATAAAGCAAGGAAACTGAGGTTTGAAATGCTGCTATCAAACCTAAAGACGTTAGTTTGTTGGTTGGGGTGCTGAAAATACACTTCAGGTTGTACTGAATGGCTCTGGTAGTAATTTCACTTCGGTGAAATATAGTGTGAAAATACCTCTAAAGGAATTATTTCGTGCTAATAGTGTGCTGACTTTTCTAATTTCAAAGAGTGTACTACGAGACAGTTCCTTTCCTGAATGTTATTACTGTGTTCAAGTAAAAGAAATAGAATTTATAGACACACCAAAAAATATATCTTGTTATTCATTGCAAATGATCAACATGCCCAGTGAAGATCAGCTTTCAGCATATTTTTGTGCATCATGTAAATAGCAAAGCTGTGCAAAATTCATTGATAGCTTTATGAACAGAGATAGAGATTGAAAAAAGTTCTGTTGAATTATTAATACTTAATACATTTTCCCTTTATTTTCCTTCCTTCCAATGAGGATATTGAAGTTTGTATCGTATACTGTAGGGTTCTTTTCTGTCATTCTCTCCCTGTATGGCATTTTCTGCCCTTTCTTAAATACACTTTTTCTGAAGTGCCACCATCTTGGCTGAGGGCCTCAGATGTGCCCTGCAGTGGGTCAGTTGGAGCTGGCCGGAACCAGCTGTGTCTGGCCCGGGGCAGCCTGGCCTCCCTGCAGCACACCCCCACCAAAACCTGGACACCTGCACCCAATACAGGCACACAGAAAGATTATGCAAAGCAGGAGCTATTTAAGCTTCATTGCCTTCTCCTTTGCTCCTTCCTGTGAAGGAGGGGGGTAGGTAAAGCCCTCTATGCAGGGGTTCAAGCCCCTTTGGACTTCACAGTGGTGCAACCTCTTTAGCTAGAATAACATTTGTTGGCTGGTGAAAAGCATAAAACCTGGGGAATGCTGATTCAAAGATGGATGTTTCCTAATTAAATTGCAGAAAGCAATGTAATGTAATCTTTACTAATGCTTTGTTAGTAATGCATAAGACTGAAAATGGAAAATAGCGTGCATTGCTTAAATTGACCATTTTATTACGCAACGTAAGTTAACTGGGACTTCTGTTTCTTCTTGTGAGATTTTCTGAATGAGATCATTACAGAATATTGATTAGCCATAAGTATTACAATATGTTCCTTATTGCTGCTTGACTGAACAAAATTAAGAAAATAGCAAAATAAGTTGCTCTAAGTTATAATCTGTCTTGGTGTTCCCTTGAAAATACCAAGGTTGCATTTCAGTCTTTCTCCCGGGAAATTTGAACCGTAATGTAAAACTGGAAATTTGAACGTTGCTTTTCATAATGAATATTAGGAGTGATATATCGGCTCAAAGCTCTCAGTTTTGAGCAAGTTTGGATCCAGATTTAATTTTGACTCCCACAAGATGATCGGTTTGCAGCTTTACTGTTTAAAATACAGTAAAATTTTATACAAACTCTGCTATTAAAATCCAAGTTGTTTTCTTTTGAGGACTGTTGACTAAGCTGCAGTACAACAGTCTTATCGACAGAATAAGACACATTGTGCACTTGTTGAGAAAGAAATGGGCTGAAAATATTCTATAACTGTTTCAGAAATGAAGCTTAAAGTATTATCTATAATGTGATGTACAGTGTAACGCTACCTAAATTAGTATTTCATAAAACAGTTCGATGGCATTTTTAATATACTTCAAAAATTATCATATGCTTCTGCAGTTTGTCATGGACCTGATACCACATCTGAGTTTTTAGTCTACGTTTTTCCTTTTTCCAACGTTTTGTAACTATTTTCATCATTTTGTAGTCTGAAGAGTTTCAAAGAGCCAAAATTCTTGCTTTAGTTCGGTTGTGAACTTTAATGATAATGAATTTTACGTCTTCAAGGGGAAATGGGTGGCTTCTGATTCTTGGCTGTAAGAATGTAAACCACAGGTATCCTGGTCATAAACCACCGCAATCTAAACAACTCCCCACCCCCTGTAATCTTGGTGACAAAGAATCCCAGTGGCTGGATTTGTCATTATGCAGACATCAAGTATTTGCAGCTCTAGGATGGGCAGCTCTTTCTAGCTTTAACAGAACCTCCAGGGTTGGGTAGGTATTCCTTCCTTGGTAGCACAAACAAGAGTTTTAAGATCTGAAATATCTAGAGATGTCTAATTTTAAAGACATAATGATATCCCAAACCCCCTGCATTGCATCCTAAAGATTTCATATCTTCTTTTATGAAACTATTTTTTTTCATATAAAACATGGCAAACTGACTGCCATGTGCTGTAAAATTAGAGAACTGCAACAATTTTTAGTAAAATGGCAATCCCAAATTTATATTGAGAGTATAATAGGTGATTGTACTCTAAGTTATACACAATCTTTTCCTGTTCCGTTGCAGTCTGTGAGGAAGGAGAAGGAAGAAACAAAGACCCCACAGAGTTACAGTAACACACCGGGGTCCTGACCCGAAGTCAAGTGAAACCAAATTAAGTTTTTCATGTTTGTTTCAATGAGGCCTGAATTAGCTTGAATGTGAACAAGCAGCTTTATGAATAATTTTAAGAAAAATAAAATGGATTTCTATTACAAATTAATTTGCTTCCTTTTTTTTTTATTTTTATTCAAACAACAACAGGAAATAATAACATGAAAAACACGATTCACTTAGAGACTAAGTCCTAGGGAGTCTTTAAGCTGAATTTAAATACTACACCATTACATTTTATTGGGACTTTTCAAAAGACTAAATATCATTATCTCCCTTTCAAAAAGGGTCAATTGGAGTTACACAGATTTACTGAAATTGCAAAAGGTCCCTTATAATTTCTCCAGATATTTTTTAAGGATTAGTACAAAACTTTAACAAAGCTCAAACCTCAATCGTTTGAGAAATCTTCTGAGGTTTTTCTACTTTTATGTAATTAATTTTAGTGGGAATATTATTTGCATTGAAATTCAGCCTGCTGTCCTGCTGCATGATAGTGGTACATCTTGGCAAAAATACTGGAGCTTAATTTGAAGCGAGGAATGGTATTTTGGTTATTTCCAGGTAAGCACTGAGTCTTACTTGGGATATATCACTGCAGGATCAGAGTAGCAATATGAGCTTCTTTTTTAAAATGCCTAATATATTAATATAGTATTAAGGAGACTTCTTTCCAGCAGGGACCTAATGTGCTATGGAAGTCCCTACACACTAAAAAGTTCAGAAATAAATCCCAATTACTAAGGGCCTAATTTAGAGCTGTCTAAAGTTACTGGGTCAACTTGTAAATTCCTTAGTAGGAAACTGAGTTATATCACTTAAGGGCTGAACTGAAGCCTAAGAAGCAGCTTAAGGATTTTAAATAGCTTCACCTGGAAATATAAATTAGATTATTTCTACGTATTTTTTAAAGTTAATACATGATAGTTAGCAGTGCTGGGGAGGAAGGGCTGAAGTTACCATTTCAGACAGGAAAGCAATCCTGAATGAATGAGACAGTAAAAGTACCTATGAATTTATGTGAATCATTAAAAGAAGTGGGGGAGGGGAAAGAAGCGGGGATGGACGGACAAAAAGACCAGAAATTTGAAGTAGGATTAAAGATGCTTTTAACAAATCTGATCAGGTCACTGATGGAGGTATATGCTGACTTCAGAGAGCTTTAATTTACATCTCAAACAAGGTTATCGCTTAGACATGTGGCATTAAAATAAACCCATAGGATTGTTTTGAAGACAATATTTGCAATGGATGTAAGGATGTAAGCTTTTTAACAGCTTCAGAAAACCATTCTCCTGCCTTTTGTGCAGAGTTCAGGGACTTGAAATAAAAATGGAGAGCAAAGGATTCTTGTATTGTGGCAACTTCTCCATTGCAGTGTCTGACCTTACATCACAATGGAGAATGTGGGAGGTGAATGAGGATTTACGCTTTGTATCCTTGCTTAAAAGCTCAAAAACTATGATTGTGTACTCAGTGATCTGCCTTAAAATATCCTGTGACAAAAATATCTGCTTCTACAATCTGAACATATGTATTCCACTAAATATAATGAAAAAGAAAAATAATTTCTTCTTTCTAAATTATCTGACATGCTATCTATAAAGCCAGGGACACCAAATTCTGACTTGACACTTCTGGGATTTGACAAAAATGCTTTTTTATAAAAACACCCCAACGAAAAAAGCCTTTTAAGTGTATTCCTTAAAGCCCCAAACCTTCTCCAAGAGTCATGTAGATATGTGTTTGACTTCAGAAATAGATCTACTGAGCACCTGCTCTTTGTAAGCAGCAAGCACAAGTGCATACAAAAGACTTAAATTCTAGCTGAATAAAATGTTCTGGCCACCTTACAAGGGCTCTGTATAAAACAGCTTCACCTGAAAGCCACAGCTACAATTCATCTTCTGTACAGCTTTATATCACCATCTGCAATCATTTGTCTAAATTCAAGATCTCCTCCCAGAAATCTGTAAAGAAAAAAAAGGTTTAATTATGAAAAAGGCTTTGTCTGGGTCATTACATAACTTGATTGTGAGCAATGTGGAGAAGCAAAAAACCTAATATCTTCAGTCTCAAGATAGAAATATTGAAGCAATTTAAAGTTGTAATATTTTTGGAAAAGCGTTTTTCAATATATGTGACAGGACATGGAAGTTATGCTGATTTATTTGTCCTATATTAAATAGTGCATCTGATAATAACATTATAAGTGATAAATAACAATCTGATAGAGATTCTGTCATATTTTAAAAATAAATAACTGGCTGCCCAACCAGAACAGATGGAATTCAGGTGCTAAAGTACGAGAGTGCATTAATAATTTCATTATCTTTTTTGTAATAACTAATGGTGAACCTTTTATTGGGTCTGTGTAAAACCAGGTATCATTTACAGGGAGCAAAGTGTTTGGAACCATGTTATTCTGGACTGGAATTCAGAAAGATCCTTATGTAAAATTAGGAAATCATCAGTCCTTTATCTGTCATATGCCTATAAGTTGATAATTCTTCCTTTTTTCACTTGATTGTAATAAAAATAATGGTATTAATATTTGTGAAATGGTCATATAGAGGGGGATAGTGGTTGTATAAGTGGAGAAGTTAAAATGAGGGAAAATTCAAATAGAAGAAACGATCAAAGCTGAACTGCTGAAAGATGAGACACTCCAGTACTTTATTCCTGATGTCATCCTAGCAACTGACACTTCCATAATATAGATAAGAATGTTTTACATCCTCCTATGACCAGTAGGTTTTCATAGCAGCATTTACTGAATCATTTTATCTCTCAAATTTAGTTACAAATTTTATATTTTCTTCTTAAAACCTGAAAAATATAAGAACATTACACTTTTGCAGGTAATTTAAAAAAAAATAAATCACCCCATGGAACAGTATCCTATGTCTGTTTTTGAACAAATCTGATCTCAGAGTGGAAGTCAATTCAGCAGTTAGTGTGTTGAGATGATGTAGAACCCATGCAAACCCCATGCAAGTGTGTTTATTCCAAGGCAATATGTTTATTATTTTACATGCCAGAAAGAATAATGAAGAACTGTTTATATATTTTAGGTTTTGATTGTTATTTGTCATTATTTACTTGAAGAGAAGATTTACCACGGTGATGACTTTCATAGGCCTAATAGGACCTAAGATACCTGGATATTTTTGGCTTTTTCATACTGAAGTAGTGAATAAGAAGTTCTTTAACAGCAAAATTAACAGTTAGATGGTGACCTTGTGAAATTCCAAAGCTAATAACTCCCACTGATGTCACATATAAGAGAAAGTTTAACCAATACTTGCAGCTGCTTCCGCGCCTTGACAAATGCGAACCAGGAACAAAAGTCTCAGAGATGAACGTGGCAAATTGAGTAGCCAGGCAGGCTGGGTGGAGGTGGTAGTGACATAGCGCTAGGAGGATGAAGTTTATAGTTATGCACAGTGACATCTCTGGCACTGGAGATGGGTGGGATCTATTCCCACCAGAGCTTTATAATCCCCTGTGTCTACAGGAGTCTTCCCTTCAGGGCCAAGAGCCAATGGTACATTTGGTAGCATCACAGCACAATAGAAGCAGAAGTACTGTGCATCTGGCAGCAGAGCTCAGGCAGAGGAGGAGATAGATCCCTATCAAGCTTTCTTGCATAACCCACTTCAGCTTGCCTCATCAAAAAATTAAGAGGTCTTGGTCTCCCTCTTTGGGTGATGGTTCTGGCTGTGTTCTTTGTGTGCATATAGAATATTCGTACAACCACTTGATCGGTAACTGTTCTGGTTGAAAAATAACTTTCCACGTAGAGAGATTTGAAAGATGTAGTTTTCAGCTATGTCCTTATCGAACTCACTATGTAGCTACTCAAACACTGACATGAGTACAAGGGAATTAGCAGGCAGGGATGGCTGGGAGTAAGGCCACCCCATCCCAAAGCCACAGGAACCATTTACTCAAAATTGATCAGTAAAGATGACAAAGGTGCAAAACTTAACGTAGTGGGGTAAGTTTTACACACATGGTGGTTGTGCCCCATATTGGCTACCATAGTAGTGACCATTTTATTTGCTAACACTTTCAAAAATGTGTTCCCAAGAGAAATACTCTGTAGAGAACCCCAAGCCTTCAGGCTAGAAGTTTAAATAATGGTTTATGGAAGTTATACCCTGCTTTTCAGTATACACCTCACCAGAGCTTGAGGTGATTCCCTACAATGTAGACATCCAGTTGCCTCGTGTTTGAGAAGGAAACAATAACAACCACAGTTAAACATAGCAATATACAGTCTGAGTAGAGACATAGTTGTTAAATATCAGGCATTTCTGAAATAGGCTTTGGAACTCTGTGTATTTGCTATAATTCATGTGCAAAACATTGGCAAGATAGGGACATTAGTTTTTTTAATGTCACACACCTATAAATAATCTTATTCTCATACCTCATTTCCTTGTCTTCCCCTGGCAATTTGTAAGAACTGGAAATCACCTATAATTAGCAAACTCTATGAAGAATACCTATTTAAAGGCTTTGCTGACACAGTACAAATGGAGAGTACCACTATTTTTCTTTTATATGTCTTTTCCTGATCTAGCATTTTGCGTGCTAAAAAGTCAAGCTGTTGTTACTTTCTACTAGTAATAGCCATAAATGTTAAGAATGAAGTGAAAATAGCTTAGTAAATTACCATGTTCCCCTCCCCCCGCCCTGCCCCAAGAGAATGAAATAAAGTATAATAGGTATTGTGGACTAGTTACATGAAGTAAAAAAGCACACTGAACCTATGTGCTGGGTATATGAATCAAAAATTCAAAAATGGTCAACTTCAGCCAGTACATCATGTCAACATTTCTAGCAATGTTATGGGAATATTACCTGTGCAATCTATAGGTTTCTTATTGGGATGTCTATATTTTGATGAGGCCGTAGACACAAGCCCAAATATGTGCACACGTACATGTGGATTTAAACTGACCTGATCTGTTCTTACACTTTTTGTGTGTGAGAAATGTGGGGTTTTTTTCAGTGGTGTTTTTTTTTTTTTCCTTGCTACTTTTTGATATCTATGCAAGTTCTTCTTTCCTCTGCTTTTGTGAGATTTATTATAGGCAACATTACTTAAAAATGATTTAATATTAAAAGCTCTATAGAAGGAAGTAGAAAAAATTTTCATTAAATGAGATCTTAAATAACAATCATTGATATTTTCTTCTGTGCAAATATATACTAAACATAGAAAAAATCCTCTGTTTGTAGGAATAATTAGGAAATTTGTAGGAAATTATACTGTAGATATAATTTTAAATTTTCTTTTCCTTCATGTGAACATATAAGTTTGCTTGATCTTATTTTAAGGTGATATTGTGAGATTTAAGTCCTATTAAAATAAGGCTTAGTGACTGTTGTAAGGCAAAAAATAATAATAATTAAAAAATAATAATAAAGAAATAGCTGCCCATATGCGAGCTTTCAGGAGGTTATGGTTTAGTACTCATGAGAACTTACAATAAGATGTTTTGGTTATAGATTCCAGTAACCATGTGTGTTGAACTTATACCATAAATTTTGTTAGATCCACTATTAAGATTTCAAAACAATGCTGCTCCATCTTGAAATGAAAGGTGTTAAATGTGGCCTATTTTGCAATTAAATAATTTCTGTAGGGAAAGGAGAACCTACATTTCTGCTACTTAAAAGCAGTTTGATTTTTGCATGGGCATGTGACATATTTTTGTTCCCATCTAAATCTTGGTACTTATGTACACTTTCAGCATTCATCTTCAGGTACTAAAAGGAGAGTGCTTTTTTTTCCACATAGCAGCTGCTTCCTATTTATTTTCTAACACATGCTTTTCTTCATTTAAAGGGAAGCAGTCTGAAAAGTTAAGATCCCCATTTCAATTCAAAACTGGTTTGCAAAGGAGTCAGTCAGAGCTTTTTCGCAACAGGATTTACTCCGTTTATCACTGCATCTCCTGAAAGGATTTCAAGCAGCCATGTGTTCCCGCTTTCCAAGGCAGGATAGTTCATGGAAAGGGAATCACAGAGTGCCACATCTCAGGTCAAGGCTGCAGGAAGGGTATGATTCATGCTTTGATAATCTCCTCTTTTTCTGTCACCAGCGTTCGAATTCTTTAGAGCTCAGGGCAGGAGCAGCTCTCTGCACTGCAACCTGGCAGTCAGGCATATTCAACACTTTCTGTTTGCATTATTTGACATATTGTTGCTGTGACTGTTCGACAAACCGATTTTTGGCATAGGCACTTCTGTTAAGTTCCTCTTCCTTGTATCTGCACCTCCAGGAAAATGAGCAAATGGAAAAAGAGAAGGACAAGGAAGAGAAAGATGAAACAGAGAGGCTGCTTGAACCTGAATTTTCTCAAAGCAGCAACATGCTGTGCACTAAAAAACAACTGCTTGTGGTAAAAAAAAAAAAAAAAAAGGCTATGTGGCAGATTTGGGGTAATCAGGTTTGGTGTAGAGCTTCCGCATTTGTTTTCGTTCCCTACCGCTACGCAGGCAGCATATCAGCATGAGAGTTTGTCTGCTGAGAAGTGTGTAATTATTCCTACGTGAAAAGCCACAAGTCAGCTGTTAACCTGTTTGGCCTGAGGAGGTGAACTGTTGAGACTGTTCTGACAGGGTGGCTTTGTGCCTCTTATTACATGTGGCAGGTAGCAGTTGTTGTGTGTCCTGCTGTTTGCCAGTCTTCCTGAGGTCACTAGTGGCTCTGCATGCAATTGCTCAGCCGGTTGTAGGGAAACATAATCTTGGGACTATGCTGGCAGCAGTAAATCAGATACATATGATAGGACAAATATGCTCAGTTGCACTCCAGTGCCGAAGAAACACTTGGTTCATAATTTTTACTCCTGGTTGATATGGAAATGTTTGGGAATCAGGGTTTTTAAAATTTCTGCTAATATTTCTAGTGAGACAAGGGTGCTTTTTCAGCATGCCTAGCTGTATGGGCATTAATGGCATCAGTATACTTGTTTTGACTCGGGGACACCATGCTTAATCTCTGTTTCTACAGCAGAGGAACGCTTTTACTTTGAGACTAGAGCAAAGAACTGCCAAACTAGTGTCTACGCATCTTCCAGATCGCAACAGAGATTGTTTTGAGAGAGTGAAAGGTAGATGACATGCACTAGCTGGACGCCTGGAGGCAGCAGAGTGGATATGTGCCCTGAATTATAATAGTATTTCTTGTTTCCTGTAAAGTTTATGAAAGTGAAAGGAGAGGAGAGGTTTGCCAGTGATGGAGAGGCAGAAATCCAGAGGTAAGATGAGCAGCTTGTAAGATATCCCCTCCTAAATAATGATCACCTAGGATGCATTGTAAGCATAGCCTGTGTAGCCTACTACTTCGGATGTGCTGTTAGGATATTCTGGGGAGTTGTTTGTGTGTGCTTTTATAGTCTTTTATGAGTTGGTGGATGTCAGTCAAATGTGAGGCTATCTTTTATCAATCCCCAGGATATGTGTGTGTGTGTGTGCATGAGCATTGTCCTCCTTCATGAATTTCAAACTTCGCCTGTCTTTCTTCTATCTTTCAGTGTACAGTGAATTAGAGTGTCTGGTATGTTGCCTTAGACAGCTTTGTTATCTATATGCAAATTTTCATTATCCTGCTTCTATGGCTTTCGTGAGTTCTAAGCACGGTACCTTTATAGCTCCATTGGCTAAACTTTTAGCCAATTTAAATATTGGAGCCTCTCAACCAATAGACAGGTTCCTTGTCTGTGGATTACATTTAATGGATACTTTTAGATAAATAATGGTTTTAAAACAGTGCTGTTTGGGCTGACGGGGGAAACACTAAGAACATTTGCAACACTAATAATGCTACGAAATGGAGAAGTTCAGCTTTATGAGGATTCGAGCTCACAGAAGAAAGTCTGATAGTCAGGTCGGAGATCTCTCCTCCTGAGAGTGGTTTGAGAGCTACTTGTTGCGGGAGCTGCATGGCTGCAAGCCAGCACTTAAGCTGGTCAAAGGACTCACCTCCTGGAAAATTTGTGTTCATTGCCAAATTTAGCTGTAAGGTCTTCTGGTCTTAGGACCAATGCACCGAGTCAACAGTCTTCATAACTTCAGCCCTGGTGACAGGGTGTAAATGAAAAGAGAAAGTGAGCTGCAGGCAGTATGTAACTTCCTAAACCCCATCCTGTCCAGACGTTTGCTTTGGTCTTAATCTGATCTCAGACTAGCAAATACCTTCAGAGAATCACAGACTGGCTGAGGCTGGCAGGTCATCTTGTTCAAACCCCATGCTCAAGCAGGGCCACCTAGAGCCAGTTGCCCAGGACCATGTCCAAATGGCTTTTGATGGCTTTTTCCAAGGATGGAGACTCCAAAACCTCCCTGGACAGCCTGTGCCAGTGCTCAGTCACCCTCACAGTAAAAAGTGTTTCCTAGCGTTCAGAGGGAACCTCCCGTGTTTCAGTTTGTGCCTATTGCCTCCTGTCCTGGGCACCACTGAAAATAGCCTGGCTCCGTCCTCTTTGTACCCTCCCTTCTGGTATTTGTACACGTCGGTGAGATCCTCTTGAGCCTTCTCTTTTCCAAGCTGAACAGTCCCAGCTCTCCCAGCCTTTCCTTACAGGAGAGATGATCCAGTCCCTGAATCATCCTTGTTGCTCTTAGTTTCTCCAGTATGTCCACATCTCAGTTGTATGGAGGAGCCCAGACCCAGTACACCAGGTGTGGCCTCACCAGTGCTGAATAAAGGGGAAGGGTCACCTCCCTCATTCTGCTGGCAATATTTTGTCTAATGCAGCCAAGGATACCATTTGCCTTCTTTGCAGCAAGGGCACATTGCTGGCTCATGTTCAACCTGGTGTCCATCGGGACCACCAGGTCCTTTTCTTCCAAGCTGCTTTCCAACCACTCGGCCCTCAGCATGTACTGGTGCATAAGAATGTTCTTCCTCAGGTGCCAAGCTTTGCTTGTTGAACTTCATGAGATTCCTGTTGACACATTTCTCCAACCTATCAAGGTCCCTCTGGATGGCAGCACAACTGTCTGGCATGTCAGTCACTCCAAATTTTGTGGTCATCTGCAGACTTGCTGAGGATGCATTCTGCCCCATCATCCAGATTATTAATGAGGATGCTAAACAGGACTTCGTCTTTCAAGACTGCTAATTAGAAGGAATATTCCTTTTTTTCTTAAAACGTATTAAAAACCTGTCTTTTTGCAGTACAGTGTATTTGAGCAAATTACTTTGGTTTTGAGTTATTTACAGTAACTTATACCCTTAATTTGGCAGGAGGGAGGGATAAAAGGCTGCCATCACAACAGCATGTGGTGCTCAGACAAGAAAAAAACCACACTGGTCTCTAATTTATATAGTAGTAAATAGCCTTCAGGACATGCTTAAGTTCATTCCCGCTTAAGACAGCACAATAAAGCTAGTGGGACCATGATTTCACTTAAACATTTCTGAATTTAGGAGTTCCATTAAAATGGTGCTTAATGAAATAAGATAGCAAACAGCAGAAGTTAACAGTTGATCTGATGTTTATGTCACAAGAAGCCTAAAAGTCTCGACCACTTTAGCAGCTATTACACAGCAAGTGGTAAGTCAGCAATACTACGTTAATGTATAGCTTGAAAAGCCTATAAACCCAAGTAAGCAAATCACTTTCTATTACCTTTTTCAAGTGAGAGACCCACCGTGTGGGCTGTAAAGAAACAGAAAATGTAAACTTTCACGTTTACAGAGAAAGGGTATACTGCAACAGATGTAGGTAAATGCATCTCTATGTGCATTATTACAGAAAGTTGTCAATATAATACGAAATATAATCTTGCTAACTTCCCTTATGCTAGGGAAATGAATACAGAAGCAGAAACCAGTAAAGGTGTTTCAGCTTTTTTGTCAAAATTTTTTATGTTGATTCTCCTAGAAGGAAAGGCAAAATAAGAAATTTCAGTGGGTGCTTATTTCTGGTTTTGTTTCCTTTTTTTTTGCTTTTCCTTGATAAATTTGTGTAATATAGTTTTCCTGAAGGAAATAAGGAGCTGACATGCTGAATATTTCGAAATACCTGCATTCATTGTTTGTCTGTTTCCAGGGAAGTAAGATAGAAAGGAAGGTAATTTTTCCAAGTAACATGATCTTGGAACTACAATGTTTTTGTGAAGCGTTGAGTTTTCAGTCATTTTGCAGATTGTAGTGGGCTCCTCATGGTCATGCATCCTGTATAATAATTTACAAAAGAGAATAGGACCTTCAAATCACACAAATCACTACTTACATGACCAAAACGTTTTGCAGGCTGAAGTCAAAACCCAATCAATGGCTGCTCCAAGAATTGCCTATTCCTAAATGTCTTAGACACTAGTCCCTTCTGCTTTTTGGAGACAGTTCATCTCCTAGCGTATTTTAGCAGCAGTTTTGTCAGCAGATATTGCTTATTTTCTTTTGTTCAAATACTAATTTATGATTTTCCAGTAAGGAGCTGGATTGCATTGCTTAAAAATATTTTAGTGGATTATGAAGAAATGAGATACATTCTCCATTACTTTAAGCCTTTTAAGTTATGCTTTAATTCTACCCCCTTTTTTGGATTATATGATTTCACCAAGAGAAGTCTATGGCTTCTACTGCAGAGAAGATCAGACAAGATGATTATAATGGTTTTTGCTAGTCTTAAAATACATGAAATATATGAAATAGTTACCTTGTTAGAGTTGACTTTCCTGGACACTAAGTAGACTATCTTGTATTGAACATCATGCTACACTAGCTGTTTTAAAGAGAGCTTAAATGAATGGACCCTGATAGAGGTACAGTGAAGATGCTATGAAATATTTTTCCTATTTTGTGTAACCCACCAGCATAGGTGGGAAGAGGTTATTTGTTTTATGTATTTTTCTGATGGGGTATCTTACCTATGTGAAAATTGGTTTGTTTGAAATTACACAATAAGGGAATTTTTCTATCATTGCCGATCATACACAGTTTTGAAATTATAGGAGATAGGTTTCTGGATTTTTGTAGAACATGAGGGAAATTATGTCATTCAACTACAAACACTAGCTGTTTTGTTAGAGCAATACCTTTTTCATGCAAATCAATTGTATGGATTCCTTATGGGGGTCACATTTGCTCTACAACTACTTATACCTCTTGGCTATGAGATCCTTCCTCTCCCTGACAAGATTTTCTTCCTGTAAATAAATTTGGTATTGACAAATGGAGATCAGAGAACAGAATTTATATGTACCAATTCCATATAGATGAAACCAACACGTTCTCAGATCAGTTGATTTAAAAGATTTTTTTTTTAAAAAAGATAGTTATTTTTAGCTGTGGGCACTGTTTAATTCCGTGTGCTGAATTATTCCCTGATCCAAGAGAATCCTATTTGTTCTTTGCCTATTTCTAAAATTGTCAATACCTAAAATAACCTAGATGTGGAATGACTCACTCTGCATAGATTTATAGCCATCATAGATAGTAAGATCTTTGAAGAAAATATTATGAAACTTTTTTTTTATGATGAATGAAATCTGATGCGCTGTCCTATGGTGCAAAGTTCATACAGGTTGTTTTCTGAGTGAATCCTGCAGGCAGAGAGTTGGTATCTTTCTGAAATAGTAATGCTTCATCCTGTCGTAGGAGTCTAAACTATTTCTGCATGTTGTTGAACACACTCAACCTGACCAGTTAAGGCTAGGGATTGATTGTAGGTATATTATAATTTTTTCTCTAACCACAAAAAAGGCTTAATTATGGAAATTTACTTTAGGGTTGAAAAAAATCTGGCTACTCTGTGACATTTCATTCCTAAAAGAAGTGTCCTCATATATATGTATATATAAAAATAAAAATAATATTTTCTTTTTCTCTTCAGAGATATCTTGGTCTCAGTAATCATGTCATAAAAATTAAAAAGTCAAGTCAATTAAAGGGCAATTAGGATTTCTTTTCTTGTCATCAGGATAAAATTTGCCCTTTTTGTTAGTACTTTGATTTCTGCTTTGCAGTCAGTATATTGAGCTGAGGGATAGTATCACTGATTAACATGACAGTAGCTGAAAATCATTTGTCAGTGTATGCAGTTTCCCCTGATGTTCTTATAAGTTCAGCCCCTATTGCTTTCAAAAGTAAGGATGATAATTTATGAAACTCAGTTTAATGGAAGGATTTTTTACTTGTTGTTAAAGAATGTAATGTAAAAAGGTGAGTGCTGGGTAAGTACAATTCATTTGGGGTTTTGTGTGGTTTTTTATGAAAGAGCATGCAGTGCCTTTTTCAGAAGGCACGTGTTCTTTAGAAATCTAATTTGTGACATTCACTAATTGGAAGCTGGACAAGAAAGCCCTGAACTTAAAGATAAATATATATGATTATTTTCTTCACAGAAGGCAGTAGGATAATAAAAATACACAGAGACATAATAGAGATTTGAGTTCCTATTTGTTGGGCTGATAAAGCAAAAGCCTCATATGCCAAAGTATTTAAGATTTCTATCCTAAACATAACAAGAATACATTTGTAAGCATAATGTCTAATGTATTCCTCCACTTTTAAAATGAGAATTTGTAAGCAATTGATGTGGACACTATATTTTTTCTTTCTTTTCCTAAAGCTATGTCTCAGATACAGAGCTATGTAGTATACAGACAAATGAACATTGCATATTTAAATCTTTTTGAGACTACTACTTCTAAGACAACTGTATCCTGGTATCATACCTCAATGAATACATAGTCATATGAACATTATTTTACATATGGAATTTCTGATACTAGAGGAAATCATATTAGGTGATATGAAAATAGGAAAATAAATAACTGTATAAATAGAAATTTGACAAAACCTAAACACTATTCTAAATAATGGAAGTTAATTTTCATAGGTAATTGCCACCTCCAAGTCAGTTTTAATTAAGATGATCTACAGATATGATAATCAGGTTTTTGTGGCCACATATCAGACCTGAGGCTAGAAACAGATTTAGCAGCTTTCAGGGAGCTGGTCGTCAAAAAAATAGATAAGGCACAAGGCAGAGATCTTTGAACAACTTATGTCTACATGGCACATCAAATGCTGTACAGAAATACTAGTTTGGCTTGCAAAGCCAGAACACCTGTGTTAGCATAGCAATAAATGTCAGCTGAGCAGCACACTCTTTCAGAAGAGCTAATTAGCACTTGTGCAGTTTTCCTCCTTGTAATTCCAGAGCAAGCTCCCTTAGTGTTTCCTCAGGACCTTTGTGTCATACTTCAGTGCTCATGCTGCACGAACTGTGGTCTTTTGAAGTGACCTTGGTGTTCCCATGGATCCACTTCTCCATTTTCTATCAATCCATTTTGCATGAGTTATGCAAAAGAGGATCTCAAGTGTAGACACCTATGACTTTATCTATATGACTGTAGCTAAAATCATGGCACAAGTGGCCCTTAATTCTTGGGTTGCACAGAAACAGAGAGACCCAAAGTGCTGGGTCAACAATATGGTCTATCCAGTCTGAATGGAGCCTAGAAGGTCCCATGAGCAGGTCTGACTTGGGCACCTTATTCTAGGCTCTGCTGCCTGTAACCAAAGGTGGAGCCTGTGTACAGCAAAAACTTAATGAAGATATTTTCCTCATCATTGGCTGAAATAGCTGTGGACTGCCCAAAGAAGCTGAGGGAATAGGAGGTCAGTAAAAAAAGATGCCAAAGCCTTCAAGAGAGACAGAGGTTTTATAAGAATTGCTGGAGGTGGGAGAGCTAGACTTTGCTAAACACAAGATGTTTCCAAGATTAGGGATTTAACAATTTTTTTAAATGGGGAGTAAAAGTCCACTGCATCTTTCTTAGCATTTTGTCCCCAGGTCTAAAATAAGAAAAGTCCATCTGGTAGAAATTACCTTTTCTGGATTGACTTCCTGATCTTGGGAAAGCCTTAGACATGAACTGTATAAAAAAAAGTTATCTCACATGGTATGTCCTACTCTTTTGTAGTCATATTATTGAAAGATCGACACTATTCATTTTCTTTAGTAATTTTATAGTTGTTTTGAATTTTAAGCCATAGAGTATGACAAGGGTTATTCGGTATCATCTAAATGAATTTTGTAGCATTTTGGAAGAATATGACTGACACTGCTGAACAGCTCTGAAGTTCCACATGTTTAATTTGGAAGGCATGATAAACGGCTGTAAAATGTAAAATTTTCAATTAGCTTTACTAATGAAAAAAATCTTTCAGTTAATCCTAGAAATGCAGTATTGAGAATGACAGTAGTGATTTTCTGTAAGTTACTGGCTATTAATGGGAAATTCTTCACCATTTTCTTCATAATTCATAAAATAGTGTTACATTTTTTTTTACATCTTGTTGCCTTAACAGTGTGTTATTACTTACATAAATGAAAATTTTCAAGGATAATTCTGTGCTGAGAAGATGAATATCTTATTTCAGCCCTCTGTGGGTTACTTAGTACACTGTGTCATCCCTACCAGAAAATCCTGTTAGGATATTAGCTGACCACTATAGTTCACTTGTATTCAACCAACCTGTTGGTTAAAAGGGCATTATGGGGAAGAGGGATGCATTTTAGCCTGTCATAAATTTTGCTTTCAGTAAGTAGATAAAGATGTTTGAAAGGCAGAAAGTAAAACGTTTCTGATTTATGTTGACTGCGTTCATTTTGTAATGGATGACAGCAGAGCTTGCAAATTGGTCAGCAGCTGGTTCTTGCCCGTAACCTGTTGATA
>KZ505844.1:653870-680583 GCA_002844005.1 Limosa lapponica baueri
TTTTTTTTTTTTTAAAATGGGTTACTTTTGAAAGAAATTTCAGAGCCACATTTGCATCCTAATTCCAGCCCGTTTCCTGGGTGCGCCTTTAGGCAGACTGTAGGGTGGCATTTGGGGATTTCTGGGGTAGAGAAGTTGTTGGTTCTAGCAGAGCTACTGAAATATAAAAGGGAAAGAGATGAATGGATTTTTCGCTTCAGCAGTCACCAGCTGGCAGATCAGTTCCTTGGAGCACTGCCAAACAGCAGTTTACAGCAGCCCTGCAGCTGCTCTAGGCTAGACTGGAACATGACTGGCATGAAGCCACCTTCAGCTTTGGACAAGGACTCAGCCTTCAAATTGGCAAACAGATGCGTTGGGATTGTGGCTTTGTTCACTCACATCTAACACTCATAGAATGCAGTTGGTACCCAAAAGTTCACTGTAGAAAATTTTGCATGAAATATTTACAGGAAGATAAGAAGAAATAGGTTAAAAATAAAAAGTTTTTCCAAAGTATTTTTCTTGTTGGTGCTGCATGTGTGGTTTTTACTTTTCTGGATTTCATTATTTTTCTTATTGTAACCAGATAATGAGGAGACTAAATAACTGTAAAATGGGCCAGCAAGAAATCTTAGTTGAACTAGATTCCTATAAGCTAAACTACCTGAATCAAAAAATGAACATGTAATTCTTTCGAACCTGTATGTTGTGATTTTTATAGAAATGTTTGAATTTTAGCAAAGAATAACTTACACAAAATTCAAAGCAGTATTGGAATTTTTATTGACAATATTTTTGGGGAAGAATAATGTCATATGAGGGGTGGGCAGAGAGGATTTCGTGTTGATTTTGACTCCTATCAGACCACTGTTCTCTCTTTTCCCTATTAGAAATTGTTCTTCAGTAAATTGTCATAAATAACAATGACACTGTTGCTTCTTGGCACTGTTTCTGTTAAAATCTCTGTTCATTCCATGACTAACTATGCATCTGATAGAATGAGTCTGTCTTTCATTGTTAACCACCTGTGTCTTATTGCTGGAGATAGAGTCAAGCCAATGTCTTAGAATACTGATGGCATATTCTAAATTTCTGTTGATGTTTTAAAATTTAGGAACATTGGCTCTTAATTTGACACCATGTGATATTTGTTTAATTATTTAGTAGGAGGGGAATTTCAGCAAGTTATAGTTTCACAAAACTGAGTAGGACCTTCCCTCACCACATATAGATTATTAAATTGATTATTTATTAAGACATACACACACACTGTCTCCCGCTGTTCACCAATGACCAGAAGCAAATATTTTGGAGACTTAAAAACTCAGCATGTATTCTCTAAACTGAAAATATTTAATGTGAAATACAACCTTGATAAGGAAGAGGAAAGAAGCACCACAGTGCCAGATATTCAAAACAGAGCATTTCACCAAGATCAAGTTAAAGCAATATAAAAAAATCACGTAATCATGCCATGTACCTTTTACTGGTATGCAATTTCCGCAATATGCCTTGCTTTGAACATGATTCTGCATTCATTTTCAAAACCAGTTGTTTCTTCTGCATTTACTTGAAAACCTACATTGTTGGTACAACTTGTTTCACAAGAATTTTTTCCCTACAAGTTTTTATTTTTTATTCTATTTCAAAAGACAAAAGTAACTGTGAAGCCATTCTTAAGACTGTAAGACAACTTGTGTCTAAGACCTCCAACAATGGTCATGCTTCTTACTGGAAGTGACCTCTGTATCCAAGGCTACAAGCATCTGCAGCAACATGCGTAAACTCTGATTATTCATGTCATGCTGCTTATGACTGAGTAATCTCACTGAATGAAGACAAGAACAAGGATAGCAGCTGTTTAAACCAATAAAGTATATGCATTTGCTGGCACTTCAATAGCAGCTCTAAGATGACTTTTTACTGCGCTGTGTATACTACCATGAAACGCTCTGAGGCGTTTTTATTAAAACAAGTATATACTGATCAGAGTGCAGTATCAATGCCTATTTTTGTCAGTGTTTGGGGGAGGTTATGATTCCTCTTAAATATATTGTAAAGTTTTCCATTAGTTTAACTTCAATTCTCAGAAAAAGAGTTGAGTCAAATAATCAAACTATTTATACACACAGAGGAAAACAAGATGAACAGGAGCCAACATGGTTTACAAATCATATCAATTGCCAAGCCAGTCTAATTTCATTCAACAGCATAGTAACAGGCCTTCTAGCTAGAAGAAAAGTTGTACGTGTCAGATTTCTTGCTTTTAGTAAGGCTTTTGATACTCTTTTATAAACATGCTATGCAGACTAAATAAAACAAATAGAAAGTAAATTGGAAAACCGTCCTTTGAAATTACTTACCGATGGCACAATGTCAAAACAGAAGGCTACAGCAAGTAGAGCTTATGATATTCAATACTATTCATACTACCTGGATGATGATCTAGGGAATATTCTTATTAAATTTACAGCTTACATGAAGTTGGGCAGGATGGAAAACATATTAATGGATAAAACTGGAATTCAGAATGATCTTGATACCTTAGATAAAAGATCAGAGGAAAATGATGAAATTCAACAGAGGCAAATGAGGAATTATGTCTGTGTGACAATAATCAGGTGAACAACTTAGTAATAATTTTATAGAAAAAAATCTTGGAACTGTTGTGGGTACCTCGATGAACATGAGTGAACAGTTTCACGCTGCTGCAAAATAAAATTACTAACCTCAAACAGGAATGAATTAAAAAGAAGCAGGTGAAGAAGTCCTTCATAGTATTAATAGCACTGCTTCTTCTAGTGGTAGGGGATTGCCTTAAGTACTGTACTTTTGGGCCATCTACTTCATGAAAAAATGTGGATTTACTGAAGGGAATCTATAGAGAAGACAAGTGTGAATTACTCAGAGTCTAGAAGGCGGCTCTTGTGAGAAAAGATCAATGTGATATTTTTTATACTAAAGCAGAGAAGATTAAGGGGTAGCTTGACAGTATTCCTCAAAGACATAAACAGGTATTCAAAGATCCAACAGCAATTCTTTCTTCATTCCATGGTAGGGAGAGAAGAAGTAGACTTGGAGCCAGAAAGATTCAGTTTAGACATTAGGAAGATCTTTCCTAAAATTAAAGGTAATGTAATGGAAAAAGTTAGCTGAGGAGGCTGTTCACATTCCCTCAATGAAGGTCCTTAACAGCTGGTTAAAAAAATATATGTCAGGAACAACACAGGGATAAGCAGATGCTAACCAGAAATGTAGAATAGACTAGATGTTTCATCATGAAGTTCCTCTCAGTTCTAGGATATAAATCTTTAGGATGTCAAAGGGCATAGGGTGACATACGGTAGCTCCAGAAACATTCCCTCAGAAAAAATGCAGGGATTTTGGAAGGACATTGAATTTTCCTCTCTTGTCCCACTATCAAGAGTTTATTTATGGATGTAGAAATAAATAAATAATTTAACTTAAAGACAGGTCATCCCAAGAATTCCCCATGGAGTTAAATTGAATTTCATCTCATCATCTCAGTGCTGTAGACGTGAAAACCTAAGTGATGTTTTCCAGAAGCGTTTTACTTCCATTTATGAGTCTGGGTGCAATCAACACTGAATTTATTGTGAAAAAAAAGTTATGCCAGCACTAATAATTTTCGAAAATTCCATCTCTGATGCCTAAAATGCAACACTTGTATCCAAAACTGCATATGAATCTGTGTAGAAGCATGATCGTTAGCCTGCCTGCACCAAAAAAAGGATGTAAGCTGCTTAAAATAGAAATGCATGTGAAGTGATACAGATTGTCCTGGAACAATATATACACATTTCTTATGGAATCATGGAAACATCCTGAAATATTTTTAGCAAAGTATTGTTGTAAGGCTTGGGAGTATTTTTGATTCTCAGCTTTGTTCTGCAATGTCAGAACCCATATACGAATGTAAATGTCAAGAAGCTGCTACTATGTCCTTTCGGAGTTCTGTTGCAGAAAACCTGTATGGAGTAAAATTGGACTTCTGTTGCAAATGATTGTCAGAACTAGGTGCTTTGACTAGTACCTGGGAAAGTGTGACAGGGATAAGACAAGGGCAAATGTGTATTCTAAAACAACTGTTAAAATAAAGCATATTTGATGCTATTACAATTTCCTCACATAACTACAGCTTACTTACTGTCACCTGAGTAGTTAAAAAAAGAAAAAAAAATCAGAGTTGCACTAATTGCAGTGTAAGTTAAAGATTTTCTTGAAACATCATATAGATCTGGAGAAGTTAATGAAACACACTCACCCAGCCTCTTTTTTTTTTTTTTCACATACAATATTCGTTGACAAAGGACAGTAGAGTTTAAGTAGGTTAAGTCAACAAGTTTTGGAACTCAATACCACTTTCAGGTATTTAAGTCCTATTGGGAAAATTGGTGTCATATGTGTTTTGTAACAATATATAAAGAGGTGAAGCTTTGTTACAAAGCCATATAGGCTCAAAGCTCAAGTTCCTCTAGGGATCAGACTTTTGAACATTCACAGCTTGGCTAGTGCCATTCCTCAGCCACAAGCACGTCTCCCTGTGGTCTGAGTTCCTGGGCACCACCTCTAGAAGCTACAGTCAGTAGTGGAACAGATAGAATCCTGCTTTGACCATATTAGCATTTTCCCCTCAACACTTTATTTTACTTTATACACTGAGAGTATATTTTTTAAAGGTGTGAGAGAAGGTCCCACAGCCCCATCATATCTTTATCAGACAAATGTTCTGTGGACAAAATGAAGCATCACACCAAGTGCACGCTGGAAATCTGCAGTGATCTAGCTTGCCACGTACACATAAATTCTCCTTATTTAATGAGATAGAAATGCATGCATGCTCACACAGCATCAAAAGTCACTAACATCCTGGAGTCCTTCTTACATTGTATTTTTTTCAGGCAGCTGAAATAAAATTATTGCTAGCAGCAATATAATCTGGCAGAGAATTTTGGTATGTGTTTAAATGCAAGTACACAACAAAATACCTAGATTCAAGGGACAATGAAAATTGAGCATGTTCTGAGCTTAACCAAGGTATGAAGGTATTCACAAAAGATGCTCTTTAAATTTTTCAAGTATTTGAGAGTATTAGGAGTTGAACTCTATGCAATCAAAATTCTTGTTTTTTCATCACATTGAAAATCTGTTTACATCTTTTGAAAATCTGTTTACAATTCATGGAACCTTTTTATCTATTTATTATGTTCTGAAAAAAATTTGATTTAAACTGTTTTTTAAAGAAAATGCCTAAATCATTACCTATAATAAGCATCTTTCAATATTACTTCTGTCAAATATGAATGAAAAGTACTTCTATTTTATGCTAGCAGTGCTTAAGGAGTTGTACCAGCATTTGAATTTCGTCTTTCATTTTAATCTGCCAGCCCCATGTGCTGTCCATCTGTAGCAAGGAGTGTTTTATATGCTCTGTGCCATTTTCCTGATACGTTCTATTACTAATATTTTTGGGTTGGTTTTTTTTGGTTTCCCCAGGCTACATATCCAAACAGAATGGCGAGTCAAAATCTCAGCTCAAGGGACAGAAAGTCAGCACATACTCCCACCGAGGACCCTTTTAGATACTCATCAGGCAACCAAGCAACGGCCTATGAAAGCAAGAGCTGTCAGCTGTCTAATTTGTGCCTGAGCAACCTCCTGAAAGAGAAGGAGATCGTGGAAGTCATCAATCATACTAAAGGCACGTATGAAACCCTCACTTCAGAGGTCACCCAGAATGGTTTGGCCACTACAGCACCAAGTCCAGCAAAGCCAGCATCCAAGGCAGACAGCTACCCAGTGTTCTCAGGAGCTCCAAAAGACCAAACTGCTGTACCTCGGCAGTATACCACTTTCACAGGGAGACTCGGACAGCCTCCAAGGGGACCCATCTCTTTACACATGTACAGCAGAAAAAATGTTTTTCTCCACCACAATTTACATACAACAGAGCTACAGACTTTAGGTCAACAAGATGGGTAACAAGGTGCTTCTATTCTTGCAATGGAAGGAGAGCTGATTAAAGGGGAACATAAGCTCACTGAGAGCTCAGTCTTGAGGTTTCATCTGCTGCTATTTTCACCTGAAAAAATAAAGTAAAAAATTAACGTTTTCTGTAGGTTCCATACTTCCCCATCTGGGACTGTGGTGAAAGGATGAACTAGATCGTTAAATAACTAGATTGATATGTCATGCAAAAGTCACCATGGGTATAATAAATGGGACCATTTGGCTCTGGCATTGCTAGTCCAATATTGGCTATTTTTTTTTTCTCTCTATAAGCCACTATCATTCCCTGAATTTCTAGAAAGTGATCTTAAATAATACTGTGTATGTTTAATAATGTTACTGTTAAAGTAGATGTGAGGAATGAATAGGTAAGTAATTAGTAAAAACTCTTGAATTTCATAGAGACTAAGGAAATAAGGAGTCAGAAATCTTTGAGGACCCTCTTTTTACACTTTTTTTTTAATACAATGAAATCTGCTCACTTGTAGAGGTGTATTAACACTTCCTGCTGTATTTTATGAATACCTCATGCCACAAGTAGAGGAAATTACTGATTTTCCTCTAACAGCAAGGTTGAAAGAGGCTCACCAGGTATTTGAGTCAATAATTGGGTCCCAGGCTGAGGATGTCAGCTTGGTTTCTCTACCTTCCCTTCCCTCTCCCCGCCTTTATTTAATTCCATTTGTTCGAGTGCTTTTGTTCTATGAGGACATGTCAAGTTGTGGTGATGTTTGCGCTTTACAGGTGCCGTATCACTCACGACACAATGTGACATTCGATGCTGTGTAATGCATCATATAATTTCATTTCACTTCCCAAACCAAAAATGAGTGAAAGATTAAAGTAAGAGAAATTGTCTTATTACCCACTCCAAATTACCTGCGTAAATCCTAATTTCTGTCGACTGTATCATCTGCACTTAATGACCTGGTTTATACTAGCTCAGCAGGTTCGCTAGTCTTGACATATCACACACAAGTGAGATGAATCTAATGCTACCTGACGTGCAGCATGCTGTTCTCACAGGAATATGAAATCATCTGATCATACCATAGAACTTGTAGACTTGTCAGTAACAAAAGATCCTGTTTTCCCCTTTCAGAGGGCTTTAAAACAGGCATCTCAGTCAAGTTACTCTAAACATGTGGCATATACTAAACATGACGCTTAGTTTACAACCTCGTGATGGAGGGTAACCTGTTTGAATGATAACAGAACATATAGTTAGTAGTTTATAAATGATCTGGCATGTTTAAGTACAACTGAGGCAGAGCTGAGACAAGTCACCTCTCTCTTTAACTGCTGATTAATAACAGAAGACAAGGGTGAAGCACATTCTCACACAAAGAAACAAACCAGCGTGACTTAACTAAAGTAGCATATAATGAAAAATTAAACTTCAGTAGCCACTAAAAGTGCTGTAACTTTTAAGAGGTAAGTCACGTAGGGCATATAAAATGAACTAATGCTATGAATTTTACCTAGTGTTAAGCATATCTGCTTAACTACCTAATATTCAGATTAATAAAAGAATTGGTTAGATTATGAAAAAAACAGACTAGGAGATTGGCAGATATTCTGCAAAACCATTTCAGCAGCCTGAACTTTCAGGATTCTATTTATTGAGGATTTTAATTTGCTTAGAGCACATTTTATGTCATTATCTGATGTTGAAGAGAGCAGGTTTTGTCTAAATACTCTGTAGTGGTGAATTGAGGTATCCAGCACTGGATACATAAGAATCAAGACAACATTTGCCAAACTTCTTTGCGTTCGTCTGTGCGTTGCTACTGCCAAAACTGAATGTGCAAGAATGCAAACACAGCTTGACCGAATTAACTATGAGTATTTGAAACTCCCAATCCTGCACTGAAGCTCATAGTTTAAAGTCTACCATAAAAATTTAAAATAGTAGTAACAGATTTTCATTATTCAGAATCGTGTTTTCATCTGAGCAATCTCTTAAAGTTATGGTAGTTTGAAAGGACAATTGGTTCTTACTAACAATACATTTCAGTCTTGCTCGTCACAAGAGTTGATGTATGCAATTATATTTCAAATCTGTAAATAACATACACCGTAATCGAGGAATTTTTTTTCCAGGATACAAATGTACTATACTACATTAAAAAAAAACAACAACACAACAACAAAAAACATAAAAAAACCTCTTCAATTTTAACTTATGCACTGTATCTATAGTTGTTTTTTTCCTGGAAAAAGGGACTTTTGGATTACACTTTATTAAAAAAAATCCATCTATACATTTCAAAAAGAACATTTTAAATGCTACTATTTTCTTGGAGAATCTTTTATAAAGCTGAAACTTAAAAAAACTCGAGAAAACAGTTCAATTAAAGTGAGGGATATTTTTAAAATGTCATCTTGAAGCTGTTTTGTATCAGTATTTTCAGCATTGCTATGTTATTTGTAATACTAAGTGTAAATCTCACCCAGAGAAGGGTATTAGCCACATGTTAATGTACAGTACAGCAGTAACTGTAAAACAGAGGTCCTTTGTTTGATCCTCTTGTGTATATAGTAAATCATAAAGCAACAGCATGTGGACATTCTTGGAGTGAATTGATTCCTTTGTACTAAAAATCTCTAGTTTTTTAAGAGTTCCATGTATAAAATGATTTATACATTTCTCCAAGGCTGTACATATCCAAAGACATGACACCGGGGGAAAGGCACTTATTATTTTTTCCACAGATGTACCTTTTTTCCTTTTTTTATGTTTCTGTACAACAAAGCATAACTGTAAAATTTCTACTGAAAATTACTTCTTGTTACTTCCATATCTTTTGGTGTGATAGAGGGCATTTTAAGGAGGAGGAAATCCCCAAAGAAAAGCTGTTTCCATTTGAAGCAACGTCCCATTTTCTGAAACAATCATTTGACAGAAGAAACATTAGATCTGTGCCCTAAATATTTTTTAGTAATTTAATAGAGCCACACCTGAGTCAGTATATCATCTCTAGACTTAACTTCCCTTACTAAGTGCTTCTACAGTGTGTGTAGAAAGCATCCTGCAATATAAATTTCTGCCACCTGTTCAAGACAGGCTGACCCTCTGTACATAAAATGAAACAGCCAGAATAGATTCCTTTTTTTCAATCTAGACTTATATTTCACTTCATTGCTTTTCATTCCAAAATATACACCACCCACATAAATGTTAGAAGGCCCTTCCTTACATGTCTTTTTTTTTTTCTGGAAGTTTTGAAAGAGAGTATTTCCAGACTAAGTTATTCACATGAAGTTTGGATAAGCATTTGAAAGCTTACCTAGGATATTCATGTTTGCCCTACAAGTTCATTGCAATCACTGCCTAAAAATTTATTTTCCCTTTACTAAAAGACAGTTTGGAAGTAGTGATTTCTGTTTGTGCTGAGGCTGTTAAATACACAGTATACGCTGCAAACTAATAAAAGTAGGCTATTTACAAATCAGTACTGTAGTTTATATGCCATAATGTTTGTGCCATATCACCACTGGTTTGATTGGTATAACATTCATTTCAATTAGACTATACTGAGTTAAGTCACCTAACAACTGGGGTTGTGGCCTGTAATCCAACTAGTCTCGGGTTATGCATAGGAGATTTATGAATTCAGAAATCTTTCCTGGTTTACAGAAAATATAAGAAAAAATTTGACCTAGCAAAAATGCCAGTTCACAATCTAGAAAGAATCTATTTCTTTTTCCTTCATGTTCAAAAGCAAAAAAAAACACCCTGCAAAATTCCTCATGCATCTGCGTCATTCATAAATGAAGTCCAGTAGAGTAATAGTCATGTGTAACAAACCTTTGAAATAATATCTGGAGCAAAAAAAATCCAAGGGAGTCCTCTTACAGACATTTCTAGTGGTTCAAAAGCATAGGTTCTGTATCTGAGTGCACTGATGAATACCATTCCAATGGCCTCTTTTCTTCCACTCTCGCTACTGATGATTTTTTTCTGGAGGAGAATTTGCTGTCTCAAGCTTGTTCTGGATGAAGTAGGCAGTACAGAATGAGAAAGTACATTGAAAGTAATGGTGGAGGCCTTCTCCCAGCTTGGAGAAACACACAGTATCATTTCCAGAATGTATTTTAGTGTTCTCCAGTTAGCAAGAAGTTAGCAGAGATCCCTCAGGAGAAGAACATACTGAAATCATGCAGGCCATGACTGCCTTTAAACGGAGTTTAGTCTAATGTGTCCTGTATAAGACACTTCTAAGATCATTTGGTAACTCCAGCAGCTGCAGAACATAATCTTGCTGATTTTTTTTTTTTTTTAATATATGTCATGTGCTATTTTTAAGCTAGTAAACTGTGTCTGTTTGGATCTTGCTTCCTCACTGATTATCTATCCAGGTTGTGAGAGTGTATCCAATGTTATGCATATGATACCAAGCCATTCTGATACAAAAGACACTGGGTCTCTGTCCTCTCTGAGGGCCTCGAGTTTTGCAGTGCATTTTCACTCTAGGAGAACTGTCTGGATTTATCTTTTTTTTCAAGGATCTTCGGGTGTTGCAAAATTAATGGTAAAGGAACTTACTTATTGAAATATTTTGGAAATGCTTTGTGGTTATTTTTTTTTTTTAGTATACTTAAAATACCTCTCCGTAGCTAAAGAAAAGTGAAAAAAGAAAAGGTAAGACTTATCAGCATAATTTTCCTATAAATCTGAGATTCTCAGTAGCCACAGCTGTCACTTGCATTTTCTACAGCTGTGAAATTTTTTTGGACTTGCCATTTTTATTACCTTCATTACCAGCGAATCATTACCCTAGTTATGGGGTTTTTTGCCCTCAATCCTGTGTTCGAAACACACAGGGAGGGCTGTTGAGGATTTCTGCAGAAGTAGTCCTGGTTCTATGAAAGCAGGGTGACAATAAACTTACCTGAAGGTCTCTGTATGATTCCTGGGGATAGAAAACCTATTCTGATTGATCTTAACTATGAAAGATTTGTGAGAATCTGATGGATGTGGCAGGTGTCATATCTGTTGGTTTTCCAGATCCATATAGAGGTTATAGAGCAGAAAATACTTCACTGAGAAGATTTTTCTGATGCACAAATATCTTCTTAAATTTTTTATTGTGATCCTTGCTGTGTCTCTCTGGATTTCAGAAATATTCCATTTAGGTATGGACTTGTGCTGACTATGTAGATGGGTTACACCAGTGTCATTTCTGCTTTAAGAAGGCTCCACTGGATTTTTTTAATATCTGATCTTTAAAATATTTAATATTTCCTCCCAGAACTGTTGTGGTGCTGCTAGAGTAGTAAGTGGTACATTGACAGAAAAAAATCCACCTCCTAACTGAAGGCTCCATCTCTGTTGGTGAGTTGTGGTTACAGCTGATTTACATCTACCCAAAAGACTCTCAAACTTACTTAAGCACTTGTATAAACAAATATATTGCCTGATTTGAGCTTGCATTTATCACATTGAAAAAGCCCTTACAGGGTTGTTTTTAAATGTATATAGATATCAACAGTAATAGTAGAATTTTAATTTATTTTTATTTTTCCATTATGTCAATGCACTTTATATGAGGGCTTCATATCAACTTCAGATTAGCTTGTGTTCTTTTTCTTACCTAAAATTGATTTCAACAGGGTTCAGAATTCTCTGCTTAATTTTAAGCATGCAAGCAATCCTATCAAAGTTAAACAATCAAATCCTGCTTCTTTGAAAAGGTAACAGACAAATAATATTTTTTTCAAACAATTTCATTCATATTTATTGTTTGAAAGGTATGATGTATAGAAAGTATTTTTACTTATATCTACATGTAAATACTCTTCAAAAACTCCAGATAAGTAGAAAAGATAAGAAACAGCCTTCCTATTCAAGTCCTTTGGCCAGCTATAACATCAGGCTTTGTTTTTCAAATCATGAATTTCTTTTTAAAAAATCCATCTATTTCTTTCCCATGGTTAAGAGTGCAAAAAAAAATAGAATGTTTTTGTACATACTCTACAGGTTGTCTGTAGGGATGATCAATATTACAAGGAAAATATAAGAAATCAAAGTCCTTAATCAGTGGTGCATCTGATGTTGTTTAAACAAGAGGATCAACAGCATATAAAAATCCCTGTAAATGGAGAACAGAAGTTTTATAGCTGGGAAAAATCTAATGGAAGGGTAAAGGGTGACAGATTGATAGATTTTTTTCTGTTCTGGGGTGGTGGTGCATAGCCATTTTCTGTGAAATACACTGAAGTAATATTTATAAAATGAATCTCTTGGAATAACAAGAAATGAGATAAAATGATCACATAACACCACAAAGTATGGATAAGAGCACTTTGGTATTTTGATCAAACAGCATCTGAGTGAATTTGCATCTTTTTATTACCAGGTTGTTATCTTTATCTGAAGGATGAGTGTAAGCAGAACAACACAATCACATTGTAACACAGAAACAATTTGGACAAAAAAAAAAAAAGATTGTATCTGTAAAACCTTGCACTTTGTGTAGTCGTTTCTAACTATCTGAAGTAGGTTTGTATAATTGTATTTCATGCAGCCATGGTAATGCCCTTAACACTAAGTATTGGCATACTCTAAACAATAAGGAAACGTTGAGAGAGTCATGACCGGACCCTACAACAAAAGCTGCATTTAGTTAGCAGAGTGATGGTTTTGGTTTTACTTTCTGATGAAGGACCACAATGCTTGTGAGAAAGCTTTTACACAAATATCTCCACAAACAGTTTGGCCTATGTGAAATTCAAAGTGATTTGGGGACAATTAAGATTAGGCCAACTCTGAGTATTTTTGAAAATTGTACATGTTCTTTAGTACTGCCAATGGCCATTAGAGAGCTTTAGGCATTTTTTTTTTTTTTTAACAGAAGTGTTCTGCTTTATGTATTAAAATGGGACATTATATCTGATGATTTTCTCATTGTGTACTTATGAGGATCTTGCTGTTCAGGATAATATTTTTTTTAAACTACGGACCACTATAAAAATTAAAGGACTAATGAGGCATTGGTTTTTGTATTATAAGCTGCTAAACATCCATTTAGTTTCAGTAACAGTACACTGCAAGGCCAGTTATTATATACTATTGAAAACTTTTTTTTAAATGTAATTGGCAATACCATACAGATTACTTGAATTAGAGCCTTTAAAAGAATAACAAAGATGAGAACAGGAGGAAAATATTCACTTGAAGATTAAATATAAATAATGCAACACTGAAGAGTATTGAAAAGAGTACAGTTCTACATGAGGCAATGGAAAGCTTTTTCACTGAACGTACTCTAGTCCAGGATTTCACTTTGATGATTTAAATTTTAAAAGAAAGAAATGAGATATTTTTTCTAAGAGATAACACATTTGAAAAGGCAGCTTAAAAATCAAGTTGGAGAAGAATTTACTACAGTGAAGATATTTGCCCCAAAGTACCTAACATTCTGAAAAGAAAGCTGTAAAATATATCTAGGTTCTGATTGGACAAATTCATTGGTGATTTTTAAGGTTTGACCCTACAAAGCCATAAATGAGTTAAATCCTTATTTAGCAGGAAAATATTATTTAATATTTTAAAGTGTTCAAGACCCAACCCTAACTTTTGCTTTTAGTATCAGTGTCCCATGTCTTGATTTTTTATATTCTTTTTTTTTTAATTGTTTTGAGGTTTTGTGACTTGTGTGCAATAAGAACCTGATAGTTTCAAATTCAGTCTTTGTGCACTGACTGAAAAAAAATACATAGTTTTTGGATACAAACACTGTTGTCTCTGAAGAGTATTAAGCAGCATTCTGTTGGTTTTTTTAATCAGATTACTGGAATATGATTGCTGTGGGTTACTTTGAAGAGTTATGGCGGTTTATAAAACAGTAGTATGGGATTCTGTTGCTATTATTTAATGGACATTTATTTGTTCCTATTTCTAGTTGGCATTATTTTTACTTTTATGTTTCATGAAAAAAATTAAATATTATTTTTGAATATTTATACAGAATTTTAATTTTAAAGCTTACTGTAGAGGTGCACATTCAGATATTTCCATATTTGAAGTGAACATAAAGGGCTGTTACAGTTTTTCTTTCCTTTCTGCCAAAAGAGAATTGGTTAATAAAAATCCTATGTTATGCTATGATGAGCTTCTGTTGGTTTTTTTAAAATACCTTACATTTCTTTGACTTTTCTTCATCCTGTTGTTGGTGAAATACATGTGGCACTTTAATAAACACAAATACTTTTATGACTTAATGCTGCTAGCAATCTGTCACAATCAAAAGACTTATGTTATTTTTTCCTACATTCTTTAATCACTTGATGAGAATTGTAAGTTGAAGCTATTTGATACTGTGCTAATAATTAAGTAAAAACAACTCCTCAGAACTCCCTACACAATCAAAAGGGTATACACATACATTCTACTGTGTTGCAGAGAAAAATATATTTCCATTTTGCCTTGGTATTTTGCAAATTCCTCATTACACTATTTCCTGCGTATCAAAGTAATTTTGCATCCACAACATGTCTCAGTTCCTTGCTCCATTTTCTACTTGTTCTTAGTGAAAATAGTAATTTCCATAATTAAAATTAGGCCTAATTTTATTTTTTTATTCTCTTCAGCTTCTAGTTCTGTTATATTCTTTTGCTTATATTATATGTATGTTTGTGTATTGTCCGTCATAGACTTTCAAATAAGGATGTTATAAAACACTCCTCCAGTTAGCTTCATTTTCCCTGTAGCATATGTAAATGAATGTCTTAACCATCAATGGCCAAAATCATTAATAGAACTTTCATTCAAATATAGAAGAAATAAGCAAATTACCACCTTTGTAAGAATAAAGTATTTGTCATCACTAACAGCGGTCTATTATAAAAAAAGCATGAAGACCAAAGTGATTGCTGATGCTGTCATAACTGATAGTCTAGTGCCAGTAAAGTTCTACTTCAGCTTATTCCTGCACGTAAATAATTCCTATGGACTGCATTCTTTGTCCAGTAGATTTATTTGGGTTTGTTTCGGGGTTTTTTTTTTGCATCACCAGCAGTATATAATTTTCAGTCCCAACTTTGAAAGCTTCAGCTTGGCCTCCAATTCTGCATCTAGAAATGGCTGTAGTTCATTTCACAGTACTTGTATGTCTACTACTCTGTTGGTAATACTGTCAAATGTACTGTTAAAAGCTGTTTCTTACTGTTACTATACACTGTTCAATAGCTGCTCTCTTTCAGTGGTGTATATAGTAACTCTTTCTAACATTTGGGTGTCTTGCAAGAATATGAAGCTTAATAGGTTATTTTACTTTATATATATATTTTTATATATATATATTCCAAGGAAAAATGAAACGGAGATACATTATTATTGTATCAGTAGAAGAATAATTTTTAATCTATGACTGTTATACCAGTCCATATCTATACAGAACACTGATATTTTTCTGTGAATTTAAATTACTGTATTATCGGCCTTTTACTCAATGAAGCTAAAGGAATATCAAATTAGATCTAAGTGAAAGAAAGAGGAAGTTTCTTTGAATTTTGCACAGGTTATACAAAGTGTTTGGGAGCTAAGGAAACTTTCCAATGTGACAACACTTCTACGAAGTTTGACTGTGTCCAAAAATGATGGACAGCTTACTCTTTGTATGGTGATGGTCTGTAAAGTGCCTGAGAATTTTTTCATAGGTATATGTTATATATGCTTCCTTACTTCCCTGTAAATTTTTCTCATCTTTTATAAAATAATAGGACAGGAATTTATTCCCTATCACATAAATACCTCAAACGCTACTGGTTACTCAGAATGAAACAATATTTAGCAGACAGCAAAGTAATTCCTCAGTTGTTTGGTATGTATTATTGTTTTATAATGTTTTTTGTTGTAATAACTCTGAAAATATTATGAATGTTGTTGCTTTAGAAAATCTAAATGTAAGAAAATGAGCTAAGTCTTAATTCATGACTTCAGATTGAAAAAAATACTGATATGAAATGAAAGGAAATTGATCTCAAAGATTTTTCAAGTGTTGGAAATGCACTAATAATCAGTATAGTTCCTTGAGTTGACCTCTTTTTGTGACAAACATGAAATACCTTATCTAAGAATTTAATTTCTTTCAGAAAAATCCTTCATATGGTGACTCAGTACAAGTTAAATTATTTGAAAGCATAATTACATCTACATGCAAAGGTGTTTCTACCAACCTGGCATTATGCGGAACACTGCTTTAAATTACTTCAGTCATTTTAATCATTCTCTCCTTCCTATTTTCCTATTTTCTTTGCTACAAATTTTTATCTGTAATACAAGGTATGCTGACCCTGACACTGAGAACTTTGACAACTGAGTTTCACCTGTGCCTGATTTAATTACGAGCTTGTGAGACAGGTGCCAGGCCTTAAAAGGTGAGTGTGGCAGTTGTTGCTATTGTCATTGGTACCAGGGGACCTGGTGAAATAACACTCAGAAGAAGCCAGAGGAAGTGTATTTTGTGGGAGACAATACAAAGGGGTGGAAACAGTGTAGTCTGAATTACATGCTATCTTTGTTTTTTTAAGACTAAAATAGTTTAGGTTCACCACTTGATTCAAGGCTACAAATTCAAGACTTGACTGCACAAAGGATGGAAATGTAGCAACTATCAAAAGAATGCTACAATAAACAGTGGAAAGAACGCTTTAGTAAGTCATTATGTTCCTACACTTTAGCACTGTGAAATTTTTATTGTTGGGAGGCGGTTATGCTGTGGAGTCTAGTATTTTTGTACCCATTAAATAAGATTGTGTTGGGGTTTGGGTTTTTCTTAAATCCCTTAGTTTGTTATGCTTATTGACCTGTTTTTCATGCTGGCCTATTATTACTTGCCTGTTGCCTTTCTCCTTCTTTTAAACTGATTTTCATTTTGAGACATGACTAATACCTAATAAAGTCAATGGGCTACTTTTGCTCTTACTTCCATAGCTTAGCGGAGAGAACTCTGGCTACAGAGTAAGGCTGTGTGAATTTGTGTTCCTAATTCTGTTGATAACTAGGTGTGTAATCCTGGGGTAGTCATTTCAGCTGTGTTGCTGCTCTCAGTTTTGACCTAGCTCTTTTTCAGACTATAATAGCTTCAGGACAGAAATTCTTGATCTGTAAGAGTCAAGTGTGAAAAATGTTCAAATTTGAGGTCTGCTCTAACACCCATGGGCATGCACACACACACATATACAAAATCTAATTTAAAATTTTATAGATGAACCCTTGTGGACCTGCTGTTGCTATGCCTTCTTGAGGCCTTTCTGCTTTCTTGCTGTAAAGACAATTCCTTGCAGGTCCATTTGATTCTGAATAGCGTTTTTAAGTGAACTAAACTAGATGAGAAGCAAAAGACTGCAATAGGATCTTGGAGGGGGAAGAAAAGCAGTGAAAACTAACACTTATAAGTAAACAGAAAAGCATTGGCTTCAACAGAGAAACCTAACTCTGTGGAATTCCCAATGCCCTCCACTTCAATCTACTAGAATAAGAGGAGCTAAGGCATCTTGGTGTCTTAGCTGCACCAGGGCTTAAAGAAGTATTCACTAGAGAAGCAGCAGATAAGGTGCATATGAGCAAGTAATTTTCTTTATTAGTTTCTATGGTAACACGCCACTACCTAAAGTCAAGAAAGAAGTACATCCACAAAAAGCAGTGTTAATTCAACCATGTAAACACTGCCACTGTTTGTCTGATGCATAAAAGCATCAGGAAACTGCAATATATAGTGGGAGCAATCTAACTGTAAAATTAAAAGCTTGGATCTTGGAACCTTAACACTGAATTGTATTGCCGTGGCAATGCAGTTTGTATGGACTGGGAGATGGCAGTGCTAGATATTCACCCACACCATTTCCCAAAAAGCTCTGTTACAGAAGTAATGAAAAATAAAAAACATCTTTTGCTGTGAAAGACCTTTCAACTCATGAGTGGTGGAAAAACTAATAGAATGGTAAAGTCATCAAATAATGCAAAGTAACTGGGGTCCTTTTGCAAAGGTTTTTGCACATCCAAATTAATTCCACTGGGACTTTGGCAGCTCTGACTTCGCTATGAGGTTCCTGAGTTGAAAGGCAGACTCCAAGGATAAAATTGCTAACTAGTATCTGGTGTATCTGTTTGAAACAACCTGAAAAACCCTCTCAGATCATGCCTTGAAAAAGAACTTTCCCTTGTAGTTCTCAAAAGGCAGTGCTGGCTCAGTGACCAAGTGACTCTTGACACTTTCTTCTAAGGCTGAACTGTCTGCTCAGAGACTCCTTGCCCTTCTCCTTTCCAGCAATGATACAGGTTTTTACATACAGAATTATTTTGTTTAAATTGCTGACACCCTACTTCTATTTCTTAGCTGTTACACAATATTCATCTTGATGTCTCAAAACCTTGTTGTTTTATTCCAGTGCCAGCTTTGTCAAATTGCTTCAACTTGAAGTTGTTTCATTGAACCCCAGCTCTCTTTCCCCATCCCAATCTCCACTTTAACCATCTGCCTTGTTTGCTTCTAATTCCCTCTGAATAATACTTTTTTTGATGTTCATCATTATGGAAATCTTATTGGGCTGTTGATTAGACACTTGGGGGAGCCAGGCTTACTGGTACTGTGTCTGTACCTGTTTTGTTCAAATTCCTTGGGGAAATCTAGAAAGGCAGAGCTCACCTCTGACTGACTTAAAAAAAGAAATTAATATATGGTTTGGCCAATATAGACTGTAGAGGGCCATGTGCACCATGAGTATTTATACAGGCATTACACTGTCACTTTCACTTGCTCTTCCCTCCCCACCCCACCCCCTTGTTTGGGGTTTTTTTGTTGGTTGGTTTTTTTTTCACTTAAGTATTCTCTGGCTATATAGAAATGAAAAAAGATCTAATCCATCTTCAGATGGCAGATATGTCAGCCAGTTCAGTTATGGTCCAATGAGCAAAAATAGGGCACATCAGGCTATAAAGTTTGAGAAGGGGGTGCACAAGTTGGAAGCCTATAAGTAACTGAGGAATATGTATGTTCTGTTATCCTACAATTAGAGTCCTGTTAGGAATCTTGGATCTTACTGTATCCCCACTGGCCATGAGGTCTTGTGACAGTAAAGATGTAGACAGTTAATGTCTCTTAGATTCGGATTATAATTTAGGGATTTAAAGCTCAAAAAAAATACAGAAAATCATTAGCATCCATGAAACATTACATCTATTCTGCACAACCCTTCTTTAAAGCTTTCAGTTCTAATTTCAGACCAAAATTCATTGTGGTATAAGAAATTCCTACGAAACCTGATTTTTTTTTTCCCAGTTATTTCTGATTTAACATGTCAAAGATCTCACAATCAGAACAGCACTCTTTCAAATTCTGATATCTGAATTTCCTAGAATATAATAGATTCTTCTTTGGGTGCTTATGCTAATATGTTGAGGCTTGATACAAAAAGGCTTATACACTTCTCACAAAAGTCAAGCCTGCACTTTTCCCTCTAACTTGAGTAAAGTAACTCAAGCAGAAACGTATAGCATAGTTATATCTAGCTTTGCTTCAAATCGTAGCTGGAGCAGTGAATATGTTGCATTGTAATATGAATTATAATACCATATGGCATGAATCTTAATATAAAACCATAGGGAAAATTTTGTGGTTTAAAATAATAATAAATTCTAACAACAAAATCTAATTTCAGCACCACTGTCAAGCTTGGAGTTGTTGTGACGTAGAAGTTTTGTCTGGGAGCTTGTGGACGCTAGATGCTTTCACAGTATAAGAACTTTGAGAATGGGGAGGAGTGGATACAGCTAGGAAGGAAAGGACTGACTATAATATTAGTGTTCCTTGTTTTTATTTGAGAAGTCAGATTGCAGAGGAAGCTGGAATGGTATGGTACTTAAAAAAAAAAAAATAAAATAAAAAAATTTATAGTAATAGCAGCCTGGGTTTTTGGATAGTATTTCTTCCTTTCTTCCTGTCTGCTCTGACAATTGTTTTTTGCAGCAACATATTTTGAGGCACTGAAATAGATTGAAGTAGCAAAATATCTTTTGTCCAACAGTTCTCGCCCCTGTTCTGGAAAAAAAAAAAAGAACCCACACTCAGCAGCTCCAAGAGACAGGTACTTTCCCACAAAAAAGGAGCTTTTTGAACAAGATGCTGTTAAGGATTTTCCACATCAATATTTTGAGGCCTGTATTAATAGATATTCTAAAATAGGTGAATACGTAGAAATAATAATCCTTTCCTGCAATATTGAACAGTGCAAGTAAACTTTAAGTTTGGGCATGAGTCTGTTGCCTAGGCAGATATGTAGTGCCATTTCAGATGGCCTAAAATACCAAGTGCCTGACTGCTACTAACAGCTCTGCCCCGGGTGTATATATGCTAAGGTGCAAAATAAGAATAAAGACTCATGCTCCTCCAGAGCAACACTAGAAGCTGGACATGGTATACTAGGGCATCTAAACTAACAGTGAACAGCTTTGTTTGAGTGACTGATTATTACACTCTATTTCTAAAGTGATTATAAATGAATTATAAATGAATTTATAAATTACTATAAATTAATTTCCTTATCCTACCCCTTCAAATGTATTTAACCTTCTAATTCTATTAGAATGTGAACACTTGAGGCTGGTATTAATAGACGTTTGTCTACATTCAGTAAAGGAAAATCCCAGATCCAGCAACCTGCTGAGATTGTTTTGGTTTTTTTGTTTGTTTTTATTTTTTTCCTTTGGAAATGCTTGGGAGTGTTTCCTAGTGACTGTTATTTCTGCTCTGATTGAAGGAACAGAAGAAACTCTGGGAGGAGAAAAGGGTTGTTACACCAACATGCATGCCCACAGATCACTTCTTTGGCATTCTTCTTTGTGAAACTGCCTTCCTTGGCCCATTAAAAACTTTTAGCCAAAGTCTACTACCATCACACACTCTTGATAAGAAATTGCAAATTAGTGTATTGGAAAGCCTAACTGTCTGATAGACAAATAACTGGGGAATCATCTCTCCTGTCAGCAAACTTTGCTGTGAAGGATACTTCAAAAGAACTTCCTCTCTAGTCTGTGTGTGTGTGACACACGTTAAAGACTTCAGAAAATGCAGATGTTTGCAGAGTGGATCAGAAGCAGCTAGAAGGCTAGTGACTTAAGGACACCAATGTGTGAGAGAAAAAAGGTAAATAATAAGTATCCTTTTCTCCCCTGAATCCTGCATACTCACATTTAGGCGTGATCATATTAATTGGTGGAGTTGGTAAGGTAAACATTGAAAAGAAGCTGTTGGCTGTGGCAGTTCTCGGGAAGGTAGAGCAAGCACTTGACTTGTCTAAGTTACCCTGGTATCAATGGCACACAAGGGTCCCCAGCTCTTTTACACGCTGTTTGCTGGCAACAGCTAGCTTATTTCTATTGGCTTGTTAAAGAATTAATCTATTCCAAACAACGGGTTTGTAATCTACAGGAAAATACGCATGGCACAGTAGCAACTAGCTGCCGTCATGGTCCAGATAATACAGTGGTAAATAGGAAACAATAAAATCTGAAGGAGTTTTGTATCCCCCCCATCCTCAGCATCCAGGCAGTTTCTCGATGGCTTGTACTAAAATAGCTTTCCTGTGCTGGCTAGAGGAGGAGTAGGTTCAAATAACCCATAAATGTCTTTCACTTGGGGAGGAGTTACATATCTTAGTACTTATAGAAATATCTCCCTCTGTGTTAACTGCTTTCAATATTTCAATGTCTTGCTTCCTTGCATTCTGCAGTTATCACCCTAAACTTAAAAGTGTCTTCTACTACTCATACAAAAATCCTTTGAGGGATTCTTTCTATAGCCTGTTCTCTAGAAACTACTTTGCTGCAGACCATTGTCATTTATTTCACTTGGGCTGCTTTGGAGGTAAGCCTGCCAGGGCCAGGTTGCAGCTGGATTGCTTTCTACAGTAGCTAGCTTATAAAATTGGTGAAGGACTTGGACAGTGGAGGCTGACAGACACGAGACCCAAAAGTTGCCTTTCTGCCATGAATCTCTTCTCTCTTCCCTATTTCATGCTTGGAACATCCCCTCTCTGTCTTGCATTTCCCAGTTCTCCAACCTTAAGTTCCTGCATCCCTGACAAGGATGGGCCAGGAAAATCAGGCACAGAGGCAAAAAGCATTTTTCAGAACTTCTAGAAGTCAAATATTCTGTCTTTGTGGGGCTGAGCTAACTATTCTATAATATACCCTTCCCCAGCTCAAAACAGTTTGGGGTTGTTTTGAAGATCTTGGGTACCACATATTCTGTATCAAGTACTGGAAAGAACATTCAAATTGCTGTACACTTATGGCAACAGTTGCAAACCAAATCATACTGTCTTTATCTATACTTTAGATCTAAACTGTTTATGGGGACATAATCGACCAACCCTTAACGTTAGACTTCCCCAATGAGAATGTTCTTACTTTCTTAAGAAACCAAAAATGCAGTGTTTTAGAGGAACCTTCTTCAGGACAAGCCTTTACTTAGCTCATACTTGAACTATGCATGAATGTGGTTCTAAAGCCTTTCTAAAAGTTGCCTCCATACAAACTGGAGCACTGTGCTGTAAACTAGATACAATACCGTTTCAGATTTACAAATTGCTTTCCACTTTATCTTTAAGGGTTGGTTTGTTTGTTTGTTTTAACAGATGTTATTTCAGTCTAGCTTAACCAGTTGCTGTAGAAGTGTTACTGAATAAATAGGTAGTAAACCCACAGGAACGTATATGGAATTTATGCCCTGACCCATATACGTGTGCTGTGACCTTGGTGCTGTGGTATCAGGTAATTTTCTAATTCTGCCTTCTGAAATAGCTGCAGCTTGTTCCACAGCAGCACAGGCATGTGGCCACTGGGTCACATCATACTATTCAGACCTGCCATATGGGTATTTAATTTGTCCAGGTGGTTTTAGCCTTCTGTCTTCCAACAGAACGAAAGATCATTGCAGACTTTGTGCTGTTCCCAAACCCCACTTCCACGTGTAGCATAACTTCACAGACACTAAGACTTTAGCCCGTAAAAGACTAAACTCACTTTATGCTGTATTACCGAAACTGTGATATCTTTGCCAGTGTAAAACCTTCTGGTGGTAAATATAGCACTGTGTGGGCTTTACATATGTATAATTAAAATGCAGCACATAGGAAAACAAGGGCTACAATCGCTTCCTATTTGGAAGGCATGTTATAAAGGAAGCTGATTCCTTATTTTAGTTTTTGTGGTCATTACAGCCAACTGAGAAAGTGAATTACTTAAGGTATTTATAAAGCAGCAAAATATTCATAGAAATTGCTTAAGCTACTTTAAATATTTATAGAAATAATGACAATTTCCATCTGTCACCCTAAAAATGGCACTGATGTTTGCTCAAGATCTGTAATACTTGAAACTGTCTGGCACTCTGAGAAAGGCGGTGTGAGAAGAGAAGCCATTTGTTTCTCTCCTATGTAGATTAAGAAAATTATGCATACAATTGTGCATATGTAACGAAAGCCAGAAAGTGATATCCATGGTGCTTTAGGAAAGCAAACTCTGATTTTTAAATAATGGAAAAAACCAAAAAGCAAACTCCACCTTAAACTCTAGAAGTCTTTCTAACACATCTTTTGTGTTTTGATAACTTAGAGTCAAAATAGTCAATTTGCAAGACAACCTGGGTGAGCCTATTAATGCTAAATTTTCTGAGGAAGGGGTGTGATGTGTGTAGAGAAATGACTGCAAAAGTGTAATTTTGATTTCTTGTCTGAAACACTACCCTATGGCGTAAAGCTGCTGTTACAGAATTGCTTGATCATCACCACTTCTTGTCGCACATTATGAGTCAACATCCCCATTATCAGTGGTATTGGGTGGTGTGGGGCAGACTGGGACTCTCTAAGCAGTTTCGTATGTATCAGAGAAGCAGAGGACTTCAGCAATCCCCAGACGAGATGCCCTGAGGGTTCCCATTACAGCCACTCTTCCAGTGGCTCTGTTACTGCTCTGTAAATGCATACTGAAGGACTGGCAGCTGCATCTGTGCCTGGATTTAGTCTAGCTACATAATTGTGCTGCTTTTCAGTACTTATAGCAGAAAATGGTACCATCCTTCAGAACAAGCACCTGGCAATCACTTATCTAAGGTCTGAAGATACCTAGGGCTCTTTGGCCCCACATTTGTCTTCTAACAAAAAGTGTAGTTTCCTTGATAAATTAGTACCATCAAAGTGGATTCTATAGTCTTAAGGGTCTGGCCATTGTTCTTCTAGTACGCTGCATCTGCACTTTTAGGAAAAATGGTTGCTATTCTGGGCAGTCTAGAGACCTTTCTTTCGTGTGATGGCAGATTTTAGAATTTAACACTCTATGGTGGTATGCAGAGGGCTAAGTGACACGGTGAAGGTACTGTCATTATTAATTGAAATACAAACTTTTTGAAGAAAGTTTTTCTCCCATTTACAGAATTTGACTTGGAAACAACCCCTGTCTAACATCCTGCAACAGTACTCTGTTTACAGTACGTTACAATGAGCTTTTTGATACATCATAGCCGAGTCAAACTGCTGATACTTAAGCCTATGAATGAAATTTTTGCTTGAAAACATGCCTGTTCTCTGGTAAACTAAGGAAAAAAAAATATCTTCATTTCAATAAGTAAACAAAAATTATCTGCATACTAAACAGAAGAAACACTCAAAATATAACTTTTTAGTCAAATTCACCATGTATTTATGCTTATACTTCACTAATAATGCAAACTGTAGCTGCAAAATTGTTGTAAATACCTGCTGTGGCACTTAGCTCATCTCTTCTCCAGGTTTTGCCTAGAGTTTAGGGTCGGCCAGAAAACAGGCTGGATAAGCTGAGTGAATTAAGTTACAACATGGGATGAGGTGGGAGGGAGGGGAAGTATAAAATTTATTTTAAGGACAAGTTGATCAAAACTCCTGGTGCTGTTTGTCAAGGGGAACCACACTCCCACCTCCTGACCATCAAGGAGTAATTATTTTTTTTTAAATATAACCCAGGCAAAGATTTTTGTGGTGATGTGTTAGAGGGTTTTTGGTTTGTGTGGGTTGGTTTGTTTGTTTGTTTTTTAATCCTCTTGCCCTGCCCTCTTGTGAAGAACTGGGATATGCTATTTATCATAGTCTAGGGGAACTTCACCATAACTTCTGAAGGATTGCAAGAGGAAAATTGCCTTTCTCTTACTGAGCTTTCCTTGTCAGGGGTGTCTTGTGATCTCAGAGTAGGAACACCTGTGTTTTGGTGGCTTTTCTTAGTTTCAAATAATAAGAATGAAGAAGAAAATAATAATAAAAATATTATCGAGTTAAACATGGCTGTGAGAAAGAGCCTTTACAAGTTCAAGGTGAACTTAACCAGATTCTCCTTTCATAAATAAGCTTGATGGGAGAAATAAGATACTCATTCTCTTAAAAACTTTTATCCAAATTAAAATAGCAAATAACTTTCTTCCAATGTTTTAATGCACTAGCAAAAGCAAAGCCCTTCATCTCCTCGTCCTGTAGTGTTTTGAAGGTAGTTAAGTTCTCCTAAGCAGCACTTGACCCTCAGTAACAATGCTCAGAGTGAGGAGGGATAAAGAGGGACCCAAATTTAGTTATCTCGCTGTCCTGGCACAACCAGCTTTGTAAATGTAGTTTACTGGAAGAAGTCTTAACTTTAAAACAAGCAGTGCTCTACCTCCTTGGTTTTCTTAGGAAAACTTTTCCTTTTTCTGGTCCTGTTAGCTGTTCATCATTGGAATAGAAGTTTAGATGGGTCACAATTACCTCTTTGGCTGTGCAGAAAGTCGCATGCTTATTTAAGCAGAAATTAAGTGACGAGTTTTCTTGACTTCAGGATTACAAAGGCTGGCAGCAGTACCGCTTGGCAGAAGCAGAATAACAAATATCTCTATAGAGAAAGAGCAACCCCATTAAGTGTAGCTGCTATGCATTAGGTATGTAAAACTGTCACTTTCTTGACTGAATTTGATTAGTAAATTATTACTGGCTACACATATATTACCATAGCAGCTATTGTCACAATTTAACCTCGCACGTCATTAAGCTCATAAAAAGTAATTCTAGCAAACAGCTCAAATGGTCTTACACAAACATCAGTTATTTTCCTTGAGCCAATTTGAGGGCAAGTGAGGTATCGCTATAAACTTGAAAGCAACCTTGGGTTGTGCCTTACTACCAAATACTTTTTTTTTTTTTTTGAGGTTGACTTTTTTCCCCTGCTTCTGTTCTCATAAGCAACACAGCAATAAGGTTAATTCCTGTTTAAGTAGAATGCTTAAATGTGTGCCTAACTTACATGAGTAGTCTTACACAATTAATGTCAAGAAGGACTCATACACTCTAGTGAAGCTTATTGGACACTAACTTTCATTTTGAAAAACAGAGTTTATAGCCCAGCCTGAACACGTTTTTCTAAGGTTACCCAGTGGCTGTAGCATAAACCAGGACTTGAAACTGCATTTTTTAACTCCAAGTGCTATGCTTTTAAAGTTGCATTCTCTCAACTTTCCTGTCTAACATCTCTGCACCTAATTTAAACTGGTGAAGGTGACTGCTGCACAAAGTGTTTGGGCAGAAGTTATAATCTGGAAATTCCCTTAATTTGTTCATGAAACTGTAAAGGATCTGTCTAAATTCTTACAGATTTATTTTTAAGGTAAAGCTTTGTCATCTTCTTTGCTGTCTTGTTTTTTAA